>OY986043.1:50578090-51008090 GCA_963920215.1 Nineta flava | reverse complement strand
TTGCGTGATGCGACGGTTAACGCTTTGCGTTTACCAAGGCAATGGGTTGATTTACTAACGCTTTGCGTTGGCTGACTTATAGTTCGCTTTAGCTTACGTTTCGAGTTGGTTCACGCTTTTCGTTGGTTACCGATTCGAGTTGAATCACCCTTCGCGATATCACTGGCGCTTCGCTTTGCATAACTAACGCTTTTCATTGGCCAACGTTTCGCGTTGGCTGATTTACGGTTCGCTTTAGCTTTCGTTTCGCTGACCATCTGATCGCTTTTGCTTACGTTTCGCGTTGTCAAAACTTCCTATTGATTAACGCTTCTCATTGACCAACGCTTCGCGTTGGCTGACATACGACTCGCTTAAGCTTACAGTTCGCGTTGGTTTACGCTTTGCGTTGTTTAACAATTCGCGTGAAATCACGCTTCGTGAATCACCGACGCTTCGCTTTGAATAACTAACGCTTCTCATTAACCACCGCTTCGCGTTGGCTGACTTACGGTTCGCTTTATCTTTCGTTTCGCGTTGTTAAACGCTTTGTCTTTAACAAGCTCCGGGTTCCCGTTGATTAACGCATTGCGTTGTTTAACGATTGGCGTGAAATGACGCTAATCACCGACACTTTGCTTTGATTAACTAACGCTTCGCATTAACCAACGCTTCGCGTTGGCTGACTTACGGTTTGTTTTAGCTTACATCTCGTGTTCGTAAACGCTTTGCGTTTACCAACGCTTTGCGTTGATTAGCTAATGCTTTGCGTTGACATAACGCTTCCTATTCACTAGCGCTTCTCATTGACCAACGCTTCGCGTTGGCTGACTTACGCCTCGCTTTATTTTACGGGTCACATTGGTAAACGCCTTGCGTTAACCAACGCTATGCTAACGCTTCGCGTTGGCTATTTACTAACGCTTCGCGTTGGCTAACTTTTGGCTAGCTTATGATTACGTTTTGCGTTGGTTCAAGCTTGTCGTTGATTAACGATTCCGAACACTGACGCTTAGCTTTGGATAACTAACGCTTCTCATTGGCCAACGTTGGCTGACTTGCGGTTCACTTTAGCTTACGTTTCGAGTTAACCTAACACTTCATATAGACTAACGCTTTTCATTGACCAACGCTTCGCGTTGGCTGACTTACGGTTCGCTTTAGCTTTCGTTTCGCGTCGGTAAACGCTTTGCGTTGATTAACATAGCCGCTTCGCGAATCACCGGCGCTTCGCTTTGACATCTAACGCTTCTCATTAACCAACGCTTCGCGTTGGCTGACTTACAGTTCACTTTAGCTTACGTTTCATGTTGGTTAGCTCTTTGCGTTTAACAACGCTTCGCGTTGACCTTACACTTCCTATTGACTAACGCTTCTAATTGACCAACGCTTCGCGTTGGCTAACTTAAGGCACGCTTAAGGTTACGCTTTGTGATGGTTAACGCTTTGCGTTGTTTAATGATTCGCGTGAAATCACGCTTCGCGAATCATGGACGCTTCGGATTTCAATAACTAACGCTTCTCATTAACCAACGCTTCGCGTTGGCCGACTAACGGTTTATTTTAGCTTACGTTGCGCGTCGGCTAACTCTTCACGTTGTATAACTCAAGCGTGCGTTCGCTTCGCGTTAACTATCGTTACGATTTGACTAATTTTTCACGCTTACTTTAATCATTAACGATTCGCGTGAAATCACGCTTCGCGTTGAATCAGCGACGATTCGTTGTCTCGTAGTTCACGGCTTTGTGTTGACCTAACGCTTCCTATTGACAAGTGCTTCTCATTGACCAACACTTCGCGTTGGCTGACTTACGGCTCGCTTAATCTTACAGTTCGCGTTGGTTAACGCTTTGCGTTGATTAACGATTCGCGTGAAATCACGCTTCGCGGATCACCGATGCTTCGCTTTGAATAACTTACGTTTCTCATTAAGCAACGCTTTGCGTTGGCTGACTTACGGTTCGCTTTAGCTTTCGTTTCGCGTCGGTAAACGCTTTGCGTTTACCAACGCTTCGCGTTGATCTAACGCTTCATATTGACTAACGCTTCCCATTGCGCCAACGCGTCGCGTTGGCTGGTTTACGGGTCGCTTAATCTTACGGTTCGCCTTGGTTAACGCTTTGCGTTGTTTAATGATTCGCGTGAAAGCATGCATCGCAAATCACGGACGCTTCGCTTTGAATAACTAATGCTTCTCATTAACCAACGCTTCGCGTTGGCAGATTTACAGTTTGTTTTAGCTTACGTTTGTCGTTTGTAAACGCTTTGCGTTGATTAACTAACACTTTGCGTTGACCTAACGCTTCCTATTGCCTAGCGCTTCTCATTGACCAACGCTTCACTTTGGTATTACTTTGGTTTTACGGGTCACTTTGGTAAACGCCTTGCGTTAACCAACGTTATGCTAACGCTTCGCGTTGGCTAACTTTTGGCTAGCTTAAGATTACGTTTTGCGTTGGTTCAAGCTTTTCGTTGATTAACGATTCCGAACACTGACGCTTCGCTTTGGATAACTAACGCTTCTCATTGGCCAACGCTTCGCGTTGGCTGATTTACGGTTCACTTCAGCTTACGTTTCGAGTTAAACTAACACTTCCTATAGACTAACGCTTTTCATTGACCAACCCTTCGCGTTGGCTGACTTACGTTTCGCTTTAGCTTTCATTTCGCGTCGGTAAACGCTTCGCGTTGACCTAACGCTTCCTATTGACAAACGCTTCCCATTGCGCCAACGCGTCGCGTTGGCTGATTTACGGGTCGCTTAAGCTTACGGTTCGCCTTGGTTAACGCTTTGCGTTGTTTAATGATTCGCGTGAAATCACGCTTCGCAAATCACGGACGCTTCGCTTCGAATAACTAATGCTTCTCATTAACCAACGCTTCGCGTTGGCAGATTTACAGTTTGTTTAAGCCTACGTTTGGCGTTTGTAAACGCTTTGCGTTGATTAACTAACACTTTGCGTTGACCTAACGCTTCCTATTGACTAGCGCTTCTCATTGACCAACGCTTCGCGTTGGCTGATTTACGGCTCGCTTAATCTGACGGTCTGCGTTGGTTACCGCTCTGCGTTGATTAACGTTCGCGTGACGTCAAGCTTCGCCAATCACCGATGCTTCGCTTTGAATAACTAACGCTTCTCATTAACCAACGCTTCGCGTTGACTGACTTACGGATCGCTTTAGCTTACGTTTCGCGGTTAGCGCTTTGCGTTTACCAACGCTTTACGTTTACCAATGCTTTCCGTTGATTTACTAAAGCTTCGCGTTGACTAACTTTTCGCGTCGCCTAACGGCTCGTTTTAAACAACGCTTTGCGTTAACAGCCGCGTCGCGTTGATTTACTCAATTATATTACAGCCGCGTGCGTTCGCTTCGCGTTAACTATCGTTACGATTTGACTAATTTTTCACGCTTACTTTAATCATTAACGATTCGCGTGAAATCACGCTTCGCGTTGAATCAGCGACGATTCGTTGTCTCGTAGTTCACGGCTTTGTGTTGACCTAACGCTTCCTATTGACAAGTGCTTCTCATTGACCAACACTTCGCGTTGGCTGACTTACGGCTCGCTTAATCTTACAGTTCGCGTTGGTTAACGCTTTGCGTTGATTAACGATTCGCGTGAAATCACGCTTCGCGGATCACCGATGCTTCGCTTTGAATAACTTACGTTTCTCATTAAGCAACGCTTTGCGTTGGCTGACTTACGGTTCGCTTTAGCTTTCGTTTCGCGTCGGTAAACGCTTTGCGTTTACCAACGCTTCGCGTTGATCTAACGCTTCATATTGACTAACGCTTCCCATTGCGCCAACGCGTCGCGTTGGCTGGTTTACGGGTCGCTTAATCTTACGGTTCGCCTTGGTTAACGCTTTGCGTTGTTTAATGATTCGCGTGAAAGCATGCATCGCAAATCACGGACGCTTCGCTTTGAATAACTAATGCTTCTCATTAACCAACGCTTCGCGTTGGCAGATTTACAGTTTGTTTTAGCTTACGTTTGTCGTTTGTAAACGCTTTGCGTTGATTAACTAACACTTTGCGTTGACCTAACGCTTCCTATTGCCTAGCGCTTCTCATTGACCAACGCTTCACTTTGGTATTACTTTGGTTTTACGGGTCACTTTGGTAAACGCCTTGCGTTAACCAACGTTATGCTAACGCTTCGCGTTGGCTAACTTTTGGCTAGCTTAAGATTACGTTTTGCGTTGGTTCAAGCTTTTCGTTGATTAACGATTCCGAACACTGACGCTTCGCTTTGGATAACTAACGCTTCTCATTGGCCAACGCTTCGCGTTGGCTGATTTACGGTTCACTTCAGCTTACGTTTCGAGTTAAACTAACACTTCCTATAGACTAACGCTTTTCATTGACCAACCCTTCGCGTTGGCTGACTTACGTTTCGCTTTAGCTTTCATTTCGCGTCGGTAAACGCTTCGCGTTGACCTAACGCTTCCTATTGACAAACGCTTCCCATTGCGCCAACGCGTCGCGTTGGCTGATTTACGGGTCGCTTAAGCTTACGGTTCGCCTTGGTTAACGCTTTGCGTTGTTTAATGATTCGCGTGAAATCACGCTTCGCAAATCACGGACGCTTCGCTTCGAATAACTAATGCTTCTCATTAACCAACGCTTCGCGTTGGCAGATTTACAGTTTGTTTAAGCCTACGTTTGGCGTTTGTAAACGCTTTGCGTTGATTAACTAACACTTTGCGTTGACCTAACGCTTCCTATTGACTAGCGCTTCTCATTGACCAACGCTTCGCGTTGGCTGATTTACGGCTCGCTTAATCTGACGGTCTGCGTTGGTTACCGCTCTGCGTTGATTAACGTTCGCGTGACGTCAAGCTTCGCCAATCACCGATGCTTCGCTTTGAATAACTAACGCTTCTCATTAACCAACGCTTCGCGTTGACTGACTTACGGATCGCTTTAGCTTACGTTTCGCGGTTAGCGCTTTGCGTTTACCAACGCTTTACGTTTACCAATGCTTTCCGTTGATTTACTAAAGCTTCGCGTTGACTAACTTTTCGCGTCGCCTAACGGCTCGTTTTAAACAACGCTTTGCGTTAACAGCCGCGTCGCGTTGATTTACTCAATTATATAACTCAATATTTAAATATATAAAAATCGCAAGAACATTAATATAAATTTTTTTAAATGCAAGAACATTTTTACAGTCTCAAGAAAAATTATTAACACAAAACAAACATTTACAAATAATTCATATTTTATAAACATTGAATAGGCAGAAATATTCACAATTCAAACATTGATATACAACTCAGTATATACTGGGTATTCAAACAATTAACTCAGTTAGTTGTTACATTACTTGTTTACAGTTATGTTTTTGATCGGATACACATTACGAATAATTATTGGGATGCATATATAACGGCTTGCACGTTAATGTATAACTTATTATTAATGATTGTTTCAAAGAGTGAATATTGATTCTTAGATTGTTATTATTTTTCACAAAGTAACTTTTTCAAAATTTTTCAAAAAAAAAAAGATTTTATTTTAAAAAATTTAACCCATTTCTAGATATGCTAGACGCATGCATTTTTTGCATTCAACCCGGATAAACTTGAAATTTATATGAAAATTGGGAAACCTTTAGTTTTCCAAACAAATAACTCCGAAAATGGGAAAAACACCAAAAATTACCTTTTTTTATCTAATAGTGTTTTCTATATGGAAGTTTAGCATTAGTTAGGAAAAATATGAGTTTTAGCAAATCGAATATGTGTTTTCGGTTGAACAACAATTCGAATAAAAATTTTCATCCATTACTTAGATTGAATCAATGGGACTACATTGATTTAAAGAATAAGTTTCCAAAAAACAAACATTTTAAAAGCATTATTTGTGAAAAAAATGAAATTTAGGCCTGAACCAAAACATTGAAATATCTCGTAATACAGGATATTATTCTTAAAAATCGAGCTAAAACTCAACCAAAACATAACAAAGGTAATGAAACTAAACAGGAATCACCTTCAGTAACTGGTCTCACCTATGTTAAAAACAACCAACGAAAAATCAAAACACAACCTGCTTACGACAAGGTTAATGCAACTAGCCAGCGTAAATTAACTTTTACTACTAATAAAAATAGGAGATATCATAAAGGCAAAATTAAAATCAGAAAATAAAAGCTTGGTTAATACTGGCTAAAGACGAATTAAAAATAGTTAGAGAATCTTTGAATAACAATCTAAACGTGCTTAATGATGAACATTTGCGAGTTACTACAACTCGGGGAAAATATTGTATTTGCAATCCAGATTCCTCAAATATCCCCTATATTCTGTAAAATATTACGTCTCAGACGATTACTGGAAAATAATAAAATTGTTGAACCTTTAACTAATTACATCCTTTACAACCCTAAACAATTCATGTTCTTAGAAAAGCCTTGCACAACGATTGAATCAATATACTAATGTAATCCAGTCAACTCCAGAACACATAAATTAATCAATGTGAAATCAATTTCATAAGAAACGAATCTGCTCAATGTATACTACACAAAGTTATGGAAAACAACTTTATCGAGGAAGTTGAGAATAACCACATTATTGCTTACACAGACCAACCAATCAACATCACAAAAACATGCGGACGAAACATTACAAATTCTATTGGAAAACTTTACATTACTTTCCAAAAATTGTCAGCTCAACATAAATAATATACTCTATGGCATAATATTCAAGTCTAGAGCAAACATACAATTGGAACAAGTCAAATACAACGACACGAAAATTGCATCACTGTCAAACATTTTAGACTTGCACATACTTCAGTCACAAAATATGGAAAATATGAGTAAATTAGAACTTCTACAAAATCAAAATTATATACACCGTAGTAACCTAAACAGCTACTGCTCCTATATTCAGCAATATCCCAGCTTAACCGACATTCAGTTTTTGGGTCAATCTTGGATATCGATCTTAAGGAGGAAGGAGTGATGTATCTTGGTGTTATCCGGCGTTAACAACACTAATACCAGACACTTGCGTTTACTTGTCCAAAGTATGTTTATCTTACATCCAGTAACCTCATGGCCTTATTTGGCAAACAGTATAAAAGCCGATGCAACAAGCAGCAAAGCTACTAATAGGTTTTGACCTGTGTTCGATTAATAGTAGAAGGAGTGATGTATCTTGGTGTTATCCGGCGTTAACAACACTAATACCAGACACTTGCGTTTACTTGTCCAAAGTATGTTTATCTTACATCCAGTAACCTCATGGCCTTATTTGGCAAACAGTATAAAAGCCGATGCAACAAGCAGCAAAGCTACTAATAGGTTTTGACCTGTGTTCGATTAATAGTAATAATTGTTTTATTATTGAATACTTATTATTGTAAACTTTAATATAACTTTTGTAATTTCATTTGTATGAATAATTATAAATTAGTTGAAATCAAATTGTTTTTTTTTAAATTCGTCTTCGACTCTAAATGTAATTACCATATCTCAAATACATAGAACGCCTTTTAGTGCAAGGACCAAAAACACGCAAACCCGACCAACTCGGCGTATGACCGCTGAAGTGAAAGATACTTAGTTGTAATAGTTAGGCTGGAGCTGAAAAGGCGGAACGACAGGGCTCGATGACCCCCTGCTCTAGGAGTTCGGCTATGTGATTGTCCATCTCCTCGGCCTTAGATGGAGAAAGCGGGTATGGCGGGCTTCGAACGGGAATATCGCCCTTCAAGCGTATAGTGTAGAAATAATCGCGCGCTCGTCCCATATCGTTCGTCTGGATGTCCTTGAACGCAGTGAGCTCGTCGGGTTGTTGCCAACGATATAGGTGTTCCGATGTTAACAAGGATCTGTTTACTGGTTCGAAGAAATCGTCCAGCAATTTGGCACGGAGGGTATCCCAGTCACTTTTGAAAATTCCCATCGCAATATTGCAAAAGGTGGATGAGTAACGGCCTCTCTTCTAGGATACCTAGATCGGCTACCTTTTGTACGTTCTCCATAAATTGCATGATTAGTGCTTTAGAGGTCCCATCACACCTACCGAACTGTTTAAAGAAGGTGTTTATGTCCACTGAGTAATTGATTTTATATGTATCGTTATTAGTGATTGGTTGGTGGGTTACTTTATTTGAGTTCTGAAACAGGTTTCTGTCTATGGATAAACTATCTACTGACTCACATATATGTTGAAGCTGAAGGTTCATGTGTTGGAATTCCTGCTGACTGACGGCATTAAGCTGGGTTTGAGTCTTCATAAATTGGAATACTCGTGATGGCGTGACTTCGCTTTCGGTGGTTGTCGCAGAAGCAGCAGCAGCAGGGTACGTTGGTGGCGCAAGACCAGATGTAGTAGATTGTTGTTGATAATGTTGTTGAAGTGTGTCCAGGTCGAAAAATGATGATGGTGTTGGCCCAGAACCAGTGATTGGTGATGGCGGGATAAAATGTGGTTCAATACGTGGTGTAGGAGCACCAGTTAACAATGTTGTTGGTATGGCTGACATGACTGGTGGTGCTGAAGGTGCCGTAGTTGTCCATGAGGGAGTGGTTATAGTTGAAGGGGTAACATAACCTGGAGAATCAAATTGTTCAGTCGCCGACATTGCATCTTCCTTGGTGGTTGATGGAATATTTCTGGTCGAACGTGTGGTAGGCATTGTGCTTGGACCTTCTCTCAACCAGCGGTTTTCGCTCGTTCAAACAAAAAACGGTAATTATTAGAGTGTGTAAATTTCTCTTTACTTCTTTTATTTAGATAAAAAATATTTTTAAAATAAATTAATATTCCATTAATATTTTCAGGATATTTCTTATGGACCTTGGATAAAATTCAGAACCACGCTCTGTGCTACCACTTGTAGTATATGACACTGGACCAGGATTTGATCCGTGAACACACACCCAAATTGCACAGGATAATATTTTTGGAAGCGTTAATGTATTAAGTGGAATCGAATTTTATCCTTGGATGAAATCCACAAGCATTAAAGAAGTAGAAAAAAATTGCAAACGATGGTTCTTGTGGCAGGAGGCCGGCCCAATATATTAATGATATCAGAAACTACACTATCATCACTGTAGTGACACCTTTAGGTCGATAGTACATGTACTTCCCTGGTGGTTAATGCGTAAAGTACTATGATTTATAATCGATCGGACTAGTGGCCGATGAGTGCACTATAGAATTGAATTTAGACTTGATGGCTGAAATAGAATTGATTGAAGTTTCAACACCGTTATACTGGTAAGCTATTTATTATGTAATATATTTAAATTAAAAGTAAGAACAAAAAAATATAATTTATACTCTGATCAGTTACAAAAAAAAAAACAACAAAATTAAAGATAGACATTAAACTTAACTTATTTATGGTTAAAAAAAACGGACCCGATCCCGTCAGGTTATTTTACAGAATTTTCATATCTGAATTACCACATGTGTTTTTTTTGTGTTGTCTCGAGCCGTGAAAATTCCGTTAAATTATCGTTCGTTTGGTGATTTTTTTAAATTTTAGAATACCAATCACTGACGCCGATTTAATTGGCGGTCTAAATTAGCTGATTCAACCAAACTTGGCACGATGCTGACTTTTGGACACCTGACGACCTGGGGTCCAAAACCGTAAAGTAGTAATATAATTATTTTCTGGGAATTGATCCTAAACGAATCTTTTTAGGTTGATTGCTGAAGTTTATGAGAGGAACCAACCACGTCCGGAATTGAACCAATAATTGTTTCCAAATAAAATATTAATGGCAATCACATAAAAGCAACTATAATCTCCAGGTATGCGTATTGTGAATGAAATAAAAATATTCAATAAAAATTTAATAATCTGACCATTACCTTTTGGTGTTTTCACAAGGCCGAACAAGTCTAAAACACAATGCTCCCAGATAGATCGTACCGCGAAATACTCTCCAGGTGTGTATTTGATGATGGCGATAGAAGTTCCATATAACATCCAAATTTAACTTTTTAAAAGTCCGTATTGGTCTGAATATCAAACGCCTACTTCATTTGAGTACAATTATTCCCCGATTCGATTATTTAAAACAAAAATAAAAAATCTCATGCGTTTTATTCGATACTTAACAAGTTTTTTTTTTTTTTTTTTTCAATTCAAATTGAATTTTAGTGTAATTTTGCTTATTATTTTTATTTATTTTTAACTTGCTTACTCGGGCGAGCGCTGTATATAGAATACCCCAAAAATTGTTTTTTTTTTAATCTATCCTCCCGCGACACGTTCTATATAAAAAAAACAATCTACGTCATCCTGGAATTTTTCGCGGGAAACCACCTGATTGGCGCATTGTGTTTTGGTCTCTGTTAACTTCCTATTATGTAAAAAAAAATCACACGGGAACCAGTAAATATCCCGTTCGAACCTGTGTGGGGTATTATTCTGTTTTTTTTTAAATTTATTTTTATTAAGGAGATTGTGATTCTTGTTTTTTTATTTTTATTTTATTTATTTTTATTCGTAGTTTGATTTATTACAAATCATAATCCATAGTTAACTATTATTCTTATTGTTTCTTTATTGATTTATTTATTCAATCACTTGTCTTTCTTTTTTTATTTTAAATTTTTAATATAAACTACCATTTTTTTTAATTTTTTTTTTTTACACTACGTTTTGTTTTATCAAATTTTTTATTATTTCACTGAATTCACTTATTTATTTATTTCTTTATTTTCTCATTTGAGTACTTATGGTTATTTCGGTAGGTGTGGTGGAAATGCCACATAGTAATACTCGGTTGTAATGGTTACCTTATTTAATTTCAATAATTTTTGTGGGAAGAATTTTAGTGGGAAGCTGAGAAGGAATTATTTACGACCGGTATTTAGGAACTTTCGCAGCATCCACCTTAACGCTGAGGAAAAGATTTAACCCGTCTTTTCAGTAGCTGGATGCTCGTCAGTATAGACCATGCATAAAGTATCAATCATCTGAGTATTGATTCAGTCAGATTTATAAACTACGAAATTTTAATTATATCGATATATATATAATTTATTTCAAAATTTATTGTACAGTGAACTCTATTAATCCGACTTGAAATTACACTTTATATATGTATATATATATATATATATATATATACATATATATATATATATATATATATATATATATATATGTATATATATATATATATATATATATACGATATTATGTATACATGATATCATACATAATACCATGCAAGTTTAAAAAGAAAAATAAACAAATACTTCAGTTTGCATTGTGTTGCCATTGTTTCTATTAATGTACAGTTATGGCAGTAACATAGATGAAACTATTAAACTTTTAAATAATGGCATACAATACTTATTAAATGTTTAATTACGTCGCTAATTCGTAATTACAATTCTAAGCATATACAAATTGTAACACATCAAACACTTCTAAGTACGATCCTATAGGCGTAAAATTATCAAAGAAAATCATTATCAAATCATTTGATCTGTTATTTATTATGAAATAACAGTGTTTTTAAAAAAAAAGAGACGTCGATATTTATTTCAAATTGATGTAGATGAAAGATTGGAATTTAAGATAATATCGTGTTTGATGAACGTGTTTGATAATATTACTTAAACATTTCAACAACCAGCAACGTTCTATTATAGACGAGAAGATTGATTTTAAAAAGTAATATCAGAAATGTTATAATATCACACGATTAATTTTTACACCATTAATTATAAAATAATGAAAACAGCAATTAAAAGAAATTTTATTGCTTATGTTGTTTTTAAAATCTACAACTTTTTTGTTAAATATATATATATATATATAATATATACGAATATGTAGCTCCTGCGTAACGAATTTTTTATAAATAAATTAGGTGCTAGAGAGATTAATTTTTTTTAAATGAAGGATCTTGCAAATATCTACGAAATGAAATTACTCTTTTATTATTTTACTCCAAAATATTTACATTCATTTTTAAAACATTTCTGATGAAAACCCCTTACATTCATAAAAATTAAAAATGAGGTAAACAACAGAAAAGTTGTAGATTTTAAAAACAACATAAGCAATAAAATTTCTTTTAATTACTGTTTTCATTATTTTATAATTAATGGTGTAAAAATTAATCGTGTGATAACATGATAACATTTATATATATATATATATATATATATATATATATATATATATATATATACACACATATATATATATATATATATATATATATATATATATATATATATATATATATATATATATATATATATATATATATATATATATATATTGTGACGGTAGTTTCACCACCTTGGAATCAACAAGGTGATGGCTAGCCGACAAATTGTAGCACCAATTCGAAACACAAAAAATTATGTTGGGCGCCAGGTTTTTATAGAGTACCACTCACGAATTCGACACGGCAGCTCGTCAACCCTTGCTCTGGGTGGCAGGTCAGAAAAGTGGACACTCGTCTGATTATGAGTAAATAAATAAACAAAATTACGAAACAAAAAAAATAATAAATTATTTATTCACAACAAAAGTTTAAATATTCAATAATATAAAAAAATTAAATAAAATCCTCGAATTTAACAAATAAACAAAATTACATATCGAACAGAAAATAACTTTATTTAAATACAGTACCAGAACGTGTTAACGAAATTTGATATTAAACCAAAAAAAATTACAAATAAAAATGAACTAATTAAAAAAAAATGATTCGAAATAATAATTTTAAAAAAAATGTACTTTCGTGAACACGCTCACACGCAAAAATTTACCACCAAACCTCGCTCGAATCAACGTTTCGGTGAACAACCACAAATCCAAAAAAAACACGATAAAAATTTAAAAAAAAATAACAATAATCTTCAACAATTCAAAAAAAATACATCGGCTCAACAAATTTCAATACGATGCGAATCGTTCGGCTTTCGAAATCAGAATTCTCTTCTCCAACAAAAAGTCCGTCGCACGAAAACAAAAAAACACAAAACAACACTGTTGTTCACATTCCTTAATATTTTTTTAAAAATTATTTGTCACAAAATGATAATTTCAACACCAGGGTTGGACTTTGAATTATGAATCTTTTTCCAATATTCACTTGATTCACTATTTTATTTGGTGTGATGTTGCTGATACTATTTTGTGTTTCACCACCCATCATTAGTTCATCCAATATAAAATATGCTTTTGCAAGTATCGTAAAATATTCATCAAATATCGAACTCACATACACCTTCAAAATCCATCCAACAACTCAACACAACGACGTACCATTTCCAATGTTGACAATTCATTATCATTTTATCCATCGTACAACAGAAATATAAACTTGCATATCGTTTATAAACATTTGTTTTAATTCTTCCGTTCAACGAAACGAGTCCCAAAACAATCACACACTCGAACTTAGCGATTACCACTTCAACAAGTTCATAGTACGGGCCTGGTTAATTTAGCCTTAAATCGATGATTGAGCGAGATCGGTAATTATTTAATGCGTGCGAACTTAAAAAATAAAATAAATAAACACAAAATAATTATAATTAATGTCGACAGCGACATCGGATTTCAAAGCCGTTCTCTTCGTTTCTGGCCCGGTGTCCTTCGGCACCAGCGACCAGTCGAATTCACGTCAATAATCTAAAAAAAAATTATAAAAATAAATAAAAGACATTCATCGAACGGTTGAACACTTTTCAACCGTTACAATATATATATATATATATTATATATTAAATATATTATATATTTTAATAATATATATATATTATATTAAAATTATCAAAAAATTTTTGTTTTATTGACCTTGTATTGCTCTATAAGCAAATTGTATTTTATATTCTTTAATAATCGTTTTATTATTTATTAATTGTAATTTGCAATCAAAGTGGTTTTGCTAAACTCCAGTTGCGGATCAAAAAATATTCCAAGTTATTCATATCTACCAAACGAGAGCAAATACATTTTCGAAGAAGTAAACGTTTGTAAATACAAAAGGCAAACTGAACAGTTTTAAGTTCAAAAAATGTCCTCAAAAGACTGAGTGTATCTTCCCAATCGACAATAATGGAGCCAGACAATAATAGAGCCAGGCAAGATCCTGAAACGAATCATCCTCAGGGACAGGGGAACGACTGTGTTGTCGTATCTCGGAAAAATTAAAGAATTATATATCCAAAAGAGAGGCGAGTACGACAGAAGGAAACTCCAGTTATAATAATTAATAGCTTCCACGTTCTACAAGGTCTCCCACAACCCCAACAAAACTCCACAGATATTTCAACTGACGATCATGTTACAAAAGAAAAAAAAAATCAGGTAAACCAAGTTTTGTTACTAACGTACCAAACTTCTTTGCAGTTCACAATCACTTGACATTCAACGACTTTCCAAATAAAGATACGTGTAAAGTTTTGAACAATCATATCAAAATAACTTGGATATACCAACATATAGAGATATGATTATTTCAAGCTGCGGAACACTCACACGCTTAAACAAGAAAAATTTTACGAGTCGTTCCAAGAAATTTTCATTCTACAATACAGAAGGATATTCTACAGGAACTTACAGACCTTGGGTTTATTATAGAAAACGTTGCAAATATAAAACACTCAAAAACCAAAATGCCGCTGCCAATATTTTTCATCAACTTAAAATCCAATGAAAACAACACATTTATTTACTAAGTAACCAAATTTGGAGATTAAATTAATAAAGTTTGATCCACCAAATAAAAAAAGAGAACTGCCTCAACGTAAAAAATGTCAATGGCTCAGCTACACTGAAAATAATTGTGGTCGAGCATATCGGTGTGTACTGTACTGTGTGTACTGAAAATCATCCTACTAGCGCGTGTGAAAAAAATTGTGAAGTTCCCGCTGTTTGTGTTTACTGTAGAGAAAACCATTACGTAAATTATAGGCGTTGTGAGGTGTATACAAAACTTTAACAAAAAAAATTTCCTGCTCTTAGAAAGAAACAACCGACCGAGAACATTTCACGTACTCAAACTCCTCCAAATTACATTAAAGAAAATTTCAGCTACGCTCAAGCAGTACGAAATCAAAAGACAACAATTAATAGTGACAATGAAAACATTTATAATGTCCATTTTATTGCTGTTATAAAACAATCATTTTCACAACTACAAGACATGTTCCGAGACATTATGAGTCAAAATACCGTAGTTATTAGTCTTTTAACAGGACTTGTATCTAAACTGAAATGGTTTACAAAGTTGCCGTTAGATTTAGAAACTTTCTTAGAAAGCCACAATATAGATGGGGCGCTAATATATATATATATATAAATCACTCAGAATTTGAAAAATACAAATTAATTGAAATGAACCCCAGAGCTCCAAGACTTTTTGGCTTATTGAAGATGCAAAAGGACGATGCCCCAATCAGACCGGTAGTAGCACACATTGGTTGTCCTGCTCATAAAATATGAAGGAAGTGGTCAAAGATCATACAGGAAAAAACAAGCTTCGAAAGTAAACATGGAATTAAAAATTCGATGGAACTAATAGACAAATTAAAACATTTTAAAGTGAAAAATGGCTATAAATTGGCTACATTGGACATCGCCAACATTTTTGGAAACGTCCAAAGTAAAGTTTGCATTAAGATCATTTCGGACCTTTTAGACCAAAAAAATGTGAATCCCTTGGTAAAGGATGAAATATTAAAATGTCTCCGGGTGGGCCTATCACAGAGCTACTTCGAATGCAACGACAAGATGTTCAAACAAACAAGTGGTCTAGCTATGGGTTCACCTTTAAGCTCTCTGTTGGTAGAGATCTATATGTCTGTTTTCGAGGACAACATCTTAAGTTCTCAGCAAGCCAAGCAGCACCTAAAAGTATGGCATAGGCATGTGGATGATGCTTTTATCTGCTTCGACGACACAAATCGTCAATTAGATGGTTTTCTAGAACAAATTAATTCATTGAACTCCAAAATTCTTTTTACTATCGACAAAGGTAACAATGGAGTTATCAACTTTTTAGACCTCAAAATATCTAACAAAGAGGAGAATTCGGATTTTAATGTATATAGAAAACCTACGTTTACGGATACCATCATCCCTTACGACTCACTACATCACCCGTCACAGAAGATATCTTCGTTAAGTTCTATGATCCACAGAGCCTTACACTTGCCACTATCCAAAGAAGACTTGAATTCAGAAATAAAAGTGATCGAACAAGTAGCTGTCAATAATGGGTACAACAAACATCTGATTAAAAAAATGGTTAAAAATAAACAAAATAAAATATCCAAAAAAGCTATATACATCCCGGAAGAACAAACGGCAGTGATGAAATACATTTCAATCACGTATTATGGGAACATATCACAAAAAATTGGTAATATTTTAATATCCCATAATATAACCCCTGCTTTTAAACCACCCATAAAATTATCCAACTTATTATTAAATAATAGAAACAAACTAGATCGGAAGAAACATTCGGGAGTGTATGAACTGTGTTGTGGAGATTGTGATGGTATTTACGTGGGCCAGACAGGGCGTAATTTCGAAATAAGAGAGGGCGAACATTTAAGATCATTTAGGAACAAAAAAGATGATTCAACCTTCGCGACCCATCTTTTGGAAACTGGCCACAATGCGGGAAGCGGGACGAAAATTCTACATTTTGTCGAAAAGGGCTTAAAAATGAATATTTGGGAATCTTTGGAAATTTTTAAAAGAAGAAAGAAAGGGGAACAAATCTTAAACGATCAACTGGACATATACAATTCCCCGTTGTTCAAAGCAATCTTTTCATATTTTTATTAATGTTTTAATTTGAAAAAACTAATTTATTTATTTATTTACTGTCCAAAATAATTTTAAATCTAGACAAGGTGTTATTTTACACATTTTTATTTCATTCGCTTGACTATCTTTACAAATAGTAAAAATAGCATCACCTGATTTTTATTACGTAAACGTAACATATTTTTTAGTATAAATACTGTTGTTTTTTGAAATATAAGTATTGTTTTGATAATGTCTTAAAGAAGATGAAACGATCATCAACAATTATTTAAAATAAATTAAAAGTGGAATTAAGCAAATAAAAATTGTGTTTTTATTATTAAGATATAAATCACCTTAATGTAAAAACATTATGTTGTGTATAACACTGAATATCCGATGTCCATTACCTTGGCCCCGACATTTTGGAATTTTTCATATATAGGGATTGTGCTGAAATGTGCTATTATGTGCCGCATTCAATGAAAAGAAAATTCAGAAAATTTCATTTTTCTGAGGGGGTCCTTTTTGCTACGAGAGTTAGCCCCCCTACTTTACTTTATCGAAACCACAGCATTTGTACCGTAAACTGCTCAAGATATGCTGCCATGTGCCAAAGAAAAAAATTAAAGAAAAATAAGTTTTTCGATTTTCCAAGTGAAAAATATTTTTTTGGAAAATAAAAAATTTTTTTCTCCATATAATCAGAGGTTTTGGTTGAAATGGATATAAGTTATCACGTCCCATATTGAAAAAAATATTGTATCGAGAAAAATATAACTGTTATGAGGAGGTCCTTTCTTGCCACTAAAGATCGTTGCTTTACTTTATCGAAACCACAGCATTTGTATATATATATATATATATATATATATTTTATATATATATATATATAAATCCAATACCACCTCTGCGGCGTAATAACGGAAGCTGGATGAAGAGTCCGAAAGAAAAAGCTGATGTTTTCCTGAAACTTTGTCTGCAACCTGTCAACCGAATCCTGCAGACAATTATGATGGCAAAAAAATTCATCCTTTCCAATTTAATCATTTACGCCTAATGCAATCAAATCTGTCTTAAGGAAGAAAATTCCTCTAAAAGAGGCGTCTGGTTTTGATGTTTTGACAGTTCGGATACTACGAGAGATTCCAAATAAAGATATTGTCATGATCTGTACTATCTTAAATTTCATGTTACGTCTAAAATACTGTTATTAAAACCGGAAAGTATCGCAGATTATTATGATACAAAAACCGGGAAAGCAAATAATCGAGGTGATGTTTTACAGACCCGTAAGCTTGTTTGTGGGAAAAATTGTTCTTATAGAGGCTGTTACATGTCTCTTTCAAGAATTGAAACTTATACCAGATCATCAATTTAGATTTTGATCAACGGTTTATTATTATTATTATTATTTTTCTATTTAATCTGAGCAAAGCCCGCACAGTCATAGTAAAGTGACAGTGGATTCCCCCCCCCCCCGTTGCTTGTCCAACGGGGATGTCGATTCAAGTCGTCTCATCACGGCTGTTGTCAACCGGAATGTATGTTTTCTTGTGTGAATGTGTTTGTGTGCGGTGTTGTACACTTGCACACCGCAATTTTGACTTTTGTTTCTTGAAGAACCGATTTTTTTTTGTAATATTTACACACAAACTTTTATTAACTTTTTTTGTTTCAAAATGTCGATAACACAAAAAGAAAAATATATTTTATTGCAGCAAGTAACCAAAAACGCAATGTTCGTTCCTCAAAAAAACTAAGTATATTAAAAAATCTAAGTATAAAAAATCCATAAAAACATGAAAAAAACTTATTTTGTACAAAAATTTAATTTACAAAATCAAGGGCCGCATTCAGGAACTTAAACCATGTTTTTTTAAAATTATTGAATTAGTTGTGTGACATGGATCATTGAGATGCCATTACTAATAATATTTTGCCATCTCAATTGTTACATTATAGTGCGACCCAACATACTTTCCCCTTGAAATGTTCAACATTTAATTGATAGGAAGGGAGCATACTTTACTAATAGGACGAACATACGTGTTTCCATCCTTGGTCCTAATTCAAATTGTCCGGATGAGCCCATTACGTCTTTTTACAACCTCAACTATCCTAGCTAGTGAAATTAGGATGGCCTTTTGCCTTATTTAACAAAATTATTTCCTTTGAAAAATATTATATAACGATTCTAAATATAGTATTAAACGATTCGGTGAGTTACGAAACCTTTAAGTAATCAGATTGCCTGCAACTCTTATTAGCGAGTTTTGCGTTAAATCAAAACCGTAAAATATATACAGCACTTCTTTGTAAGTGATAGAAACAAGAAAATGTTTCACACCACATCAGCAAATCATTGACTATATGTTGACTGATTTGAGTCAACATATAGTCTACTTACAACAAGTAACTTTACTTACTACAAGTAACTTGCTTTGGTTTCTGACGGGTCCTGAATATCATTTAAATTGATGCACGTGGACCAAAATTTCTGATCCAACCTCAAGCACGCAGGTACATTCCGTCAAGGCTCGGAGGCTTGCAACAAACCAGGATCTATCCCTCTGGACATAATGCTAGCAGGATTTTCGATTAAAATAACGGGATTCCAACAATCTTTCGAGCACAACTCTTGGATTTGAGAGACTCTGTTGGCTACACACCTTATCCAAGGAGAAGCCTCTGAGCGAAGCCATGCTGACGCTATCATGGAATCAGCCCAAAAATATGGCTGCTCGATTTAAATTTATATTACCGCCTAGAATCCAATCAAGACTGGTAGTTTGTAAAACGGGATTACCGACTAAAAAATCAATTATACCTTCTTTCAACATATTATAAAAGAAACCGCTACCGATCAGCATACAATAGGACCGGACACATTAAATTTAGGATCTTCCAATCTAACAAACGATGGCCGTTGATTAAGCTGTTTTTCGTAACTACGTTTTGGTAATTTATCCATAATATTTTCCAAAACGCCAAATTCCGCATAGAATTTTAAATTTGTTGACCTAGATTTGTTGAACATTTCGCTTGAAATGTGGTCGCAAACAATATGGGCAACGATTGAAGTTCAAGTTTGCGATTCTATAGTAGTACAAGCAATACTTTTCTTGTCATGTTTGAGTAAATTATTTGATCTTGGTGAATAATCCTGCGATAATATTTATCACGCCTGACACCCTTGATTCAAAGAGTCAATAAATGAGTCAATAGTAGGGAATTCGTATCTTTCTTTTTAATTCAAGTTCACGATGAGTTTCAAAGTCAAGCTTTTGTAATAAAAAATATACTAAGAATACCTCGAATAAACTAGGCAACGCAAGTGAGTTTAAAGAATTATAATGCTGAGAAAATTCACCAACAAATGCACGTAAACTACTTCTTGAGGTTTTATTCACCTTTTGTAGATCAAGTAAACACTTTAAATGACTATTTGCTATGAGTACCTAGTTGTCAAATCGCTTGATCATAGTATCCCAAGCTTTGGGCTTATTAGCAGCTGAACACTCGATGGCAAGATTCACCAGAAAATGATGGCAAGTTTATTTGGGTAATGATAAGGCTTGATTCCTTGACCTTGCAAAGTTGTCATGTAGGTCAGCTGTACGTCCCTTATCCTTTAAACTTTCTATAGCTCTACGTATTTTCTTCGACATATCATAATACCTATAGTCTCAATGGAAATTTTTTTAGCTTTGTATTGACCCTCATCTACAGATTCTAAATTTATTTCTGTGTCTTCAAACTTTTTTAAGAAATCATGAAGCCTGTCCATAGCTTGAAATCTTCAAAAACTCTAAATTAGAAATACTGATAATTGATCTAGAGCACGATGGTGCGACAGGCCGAGTTTAAGGGGTTTTTTGCCTTCGCGCTTACAGTAACTGACCTCGAAATAACTTTTGAACGAAAAGGGCTACAGTACTGATGTTTCGAATATATGCTATTTAGTGCATTATAGGAGACTGTTTTTTTTCAATCACCGTTAAGGAATAAACAGTTAAAAAGTTATTTCGGTTCAAAAAACCAAAAAACGTGAACACACCCATTATTTTTGTTAGATATAACCAGGGCCTAGGTCATAAATCCTCAAAAGTTGATATTTGGGCATACAGTTTTATATAGTGCCGAACCCAAAAGGAAAATTATGAAAACACGATATTTCTATCGGGAAATCGAAAATTTTTGCAAATATTGTTTTTATAAAATTACCACAATAAATGCATAAGAGATATTGCTGCTCTATGATTGGTCCATATTTTTATGTATACTTAATATTTAGCAACACATCACTTTTGAAAACGATTTTTAAAAACTTTGCTGCTCTGTGATTGGTTTATATTTCTATATATAATTGTTATAAGTTAAGTGTATAATTATTACAATTTAACTCTCTTCCAGAAATGCTAGAAGGATGCGTGTTTTTGCATTCGACGCGGAATTTCTGAAACTTAAAATAAGAAACTTAGGGAAAATTTTATTGTCCCAACGGAACATACCAAAAAATGGGAAAAACCAAAAATTAAATTTAAGCCACTTTAAGACATTTTAGATGTATGCGGTATTTTACATTCGACGCGGAATATCCCAACGCAACATCCGAAAGAAAAAATTATGTTTATAATGATTTCTACATGGTAGTTTGATCAGACATAGGCAATTGATTTGATTGAACAATTCGAATAAAAATTTCCATCCATTATTTAGTTTGTCTCAATAAGGGGACATTTATTCAAATATTGTAAGCTTTTATTTATTTTCACCTGTCCCGGTGTCTGTAATGGAATTTTGCAAGTTAAATTTGACCCACTTTCTCATATCCTTCGGAGTTGAATTTTTACATATTGGTTCAGTTCTGATGACAATGCATTTTTATGGTAAGCATGACCGGAATCGGAAAGGGAAAAGGGGGGTATATGGAGGGGAAACACAAAATTTGGTATATCTATCTTAATATTGCAGAAATCAAAAAACACATAAGAAGTAAAGTTGTAGAAAATTAGTTTTCCTATAATCAAGTTTATTATAATTTTTTTTATTTCTCTAATATTTACGGAGATGTTGACGGTCGCCAAAAATTACCTTTTTTACTTCTTTTCATGCTAGAAGGTAGCGGTTTTTTGTAATCTTTCTAAGACGCGAAGCCAAGGCCGAAGGCCGCCTTTGGGTTCGGGGAGGTGGAACCCCCTAGTGAGTTGACGTTATATAACGCAAAGCGGTCTTCTTTGTATATGTGAATCTACTTAAAAAGAAAATGAGTTAAGTATCGCGAGGCGTAAAGTAACGATTAGCATAACAAAACGCATAGCGTTTTGTGCGAAGCCTTAAGCTTTGTATACCTTATCCTTACAAAAGTAGTCAAATCCGATCATAAATGTAAGAAAGGACCGAGTTTTCGAGGAGATACTTCATATAGTTGCTCCTTAAAAAGTGATGATATCCCAAGGATCGAGATATTTACTTGGTAAATAGCTAGGTCGTTTAATGGATATCGTTACTTTTTAAGGACCAACTATTATTATATGAAGTATCTCCCCGAAAGCTCGGCCATTTTTTACAATTATGTTTTTGATCGGATTATTATTATTATTTTAAATTGTGATCAAATAATAATTTTTAATTATTTGAATAAGATTACTATCTCTACGTCAGATAAACAATATAGTCCATGAGGAATCGGCGGATGAGTACCGAAAACTATTCCACCTCAATTTTTTTATGCGATTCTGTTCAAATTACCCTACTGATGATATAAATGCATGTTGCCAGGGGGCAACCCCGTGCCATATTGTTTAAACCGAAATTGTTTAAACAATTGCAAGGAATTGTTATTTTTGAACCGGACAAATTTTTTTTGTAGTCTTTGTTAAAATACAATTAAAAAAGGTCCTATGACTTTTCACGATAAAGTTAATATTTTTAGAGATATGAATTTTTAAAGGTTCGAAAAATCTTAAATTTGGGTACTTTTGACCCATGAAAAATATATTAAAAAATTTAAAAAAATATAAATAATATTTTTTTATTTATTCTTTATACAATAGTTAACAATATCCTTAATTGCGATTTCTAAAAATTTAATTATTTATGCTATGAATTTAGTTCATTATTTTTTATATATAAAATGATAATTTTTCAGGGTTGTATTTCATATGTGATTAGTAGTGTTGACTTAAATTCATTCATGTCGTTCATCCAAATGACTTAAAGGGGTAAATCACTAAAAGCCAACACACTAAACCAACACGCTGAATGCATCTGACCTTCTCAACTGTTGCTTATTTTCAAAATAAATACCGGTGAACCAGTGCTGAATGTCCATAAGAAATCCCCACTTACCCGTTCGTGACTGTGCATCCAGGAACTTTTACTGACATGCGTATAACGATGTTGACAAGTTCTTGCTTTCGGGAAGGACTACCATGTGGAACTAATTTTGAACGCCATTGTACTTTCTCATCAAAATTCATATAAAGTTCCACAAAAAAAAGTTTTCACTTCACTTTACAAACACAGAACTTTATCAACACTTTTAGGTCGCTAGTTATCCTTGCTCGTAGGACCCATTTGTATGGTGCTGTATACAATGCATTTTTTACTTTTGTTTCTCGAAGGACCGTTTTTTTTCACACAAAAAAAAAAAAAATATATATATATATATATATATATATATATATATATATATATATATATATTTTATTGCAGCAAGTAACCAAAAACATAACACATAACATTTTGTAAAAAAATTTAATTTACAAAAACAAGACCTGCACTAAAAAAATATTTTGCCATCTCAATTGTTACATTATAGTGCGACCCAACAGTGTGTGTGTAGACATTTGTATAGCTGTATGTGCTTATTGTATTTTGCGACGTGGTGTTTGGTTTGTGCATTAGGTGTAGTGTCTTGTTTTGCACGTTTTCGTTGTGTAGATAGTATGTTGTGTTGCGATGAATTTGTTTTTTGTGTTGTATTTTGCGTTTATATTGAGCTGTGTGATGATGGTGCTTGTATGAGTGCTGTTGTAGCTTTGCCGTGCTGTGACATGTTTTCTTGTAATGTGTCGTGTTGTTTGCATTCGCTTGTATGATGTGTGAGTTTGGGTGTGAGGTTTCCGTGTTTGGCGTATTCGGAACTTCACTGTCGGAGTGTGTGTTGTTGTGTGTAGGGCAGTAGTTGGTCGTTGTCTGGGAAGAATACGTAGTCCCATACTAAGAAACTTTCTAACTATGTGGCAAGTATTAATAATAACTGCTTTTTGTAATTGTATGTATGTGTTTTTTTGTAGTTCAAGTGTTTTTCACATAAAGCCATTAATAATACAACGATATCAAAAAGATAGTGAACGATCATATGCATTGCACTACCATAAGATCTAAGGTAAGTCAGTTAGTAGAGCATTGGTCTTAAATGCCAGAGGTCGTCGGTTTGATACCAATTCCTAGATGTGTCTGATTTTCTATATCAAGCATTTAATGCCAACGAATGTTATCAATGTTCAGAAATATTAACGAAATAGCAACTATACTAACAACGAATATAAATGTACGCTAGTTTATAAATACAATTTAAAAAATATGTAAATAGTAAATAAACAAACATTTATAATACAACATCAAGAAGATAGTGAAAGATTCTATACATTGCACTACCATAACATCTAAGATAGCTCAGTTAGTAGAACATTGTTCTAAAATGTCAAAGGTCGTAGGTTCGATTCCGATACCTAGATGTGTATGATTTTTCAAATCAAGCATTTGAAGTCAAAAAATTTTTTCAATGTTCAGGCATTTTACCTAAAGCCAAAGTAATTAAACAATAGTCGCTTCCGTTTGTATAATATAACCGAAAAAGCAACCGTACTAACAATGGACATAAATAGACGCTAGTTTATAAAAACAATTTTTGTAACAAATATGGTGAAGTATTTTTGGTATGATGCCGTGCCGTCTGTAGAGTTTGTGAGTTTCCAACTGAAATATATATGAGGAATGCGGTTTTCACGTCTTTGCCAATGAGTGTAATATCTGGTCTGTTAAAGTGTTCTGTCCCAATAACTAGGGTGTGCGTTGTTTTCGAGTATGGTAGAGGATGTGCATTTGTAATTAGGTGTGTTGTCTGTGATGAGTTTGTGTTTTAGTGCAAGCTTTTGATGTATTATTTTCGCTACCTGATAGTGCCTGTGGTTGTAATCTGTTTATGTTAAGGGTGGGCACGCAGATATAATATGTTGTATAGTTTCTGGCTTTTGTTGGCATGGTGTCTTTAAGTATGTGTTTTTATAGTTATGTGTATGTATGGTTTGGTCTTGTATTTCAAACATGAACCCCCCAGTCTCCGGAAAGATATTGCACTTGGTCAACCACCCCTGTGAAGCCTCATGTTCAACACTATCATGGTAAACCACATGCAAATATATTCCATGCAAAAGCTTCGTTGTCCACGCTTCTGTGTTTGTTGTTATGTGTTTATTTTTGTTGGCAGTGGAGTGTGTTGTATTTTGCGCATGTTAAGTAGTGTGAGGTTTGAGTTTTAGATTTTAAGTATTTCCGGCGACTATGGACCTGGCCACGGCCTCCCTGAGAGCGTGGTAAGTCTAATCTGGCTGATGATGAGTGTATGTGATGTATTCTGTGTTTGGTTATTAATGTTCGTGTTTTAATCTGTAAATTTTAGATGTCTGTATTTGTCCACTTATGATTCCGAAGAAATAAATACGAATCGGTGTAGCTTATGTGTTGATGGCCTTAATGTGCTGATATTTCTACCATCAAGACCAGTTTTTAGTATATTGTAAAGTCATTGTAGGTACTGTAGTGTCAGTGTTAGTTTTATGTCCTTGTGTGGAATGCCTTGTGATTGCTGAACCCCAAGATAGCTGTAAAATTCGCTCTTCTCCGTAGTACTTATGAAACCATTATTTTGAAGTAAAATCTAACAGGCGCTCTTGTACCAAAATGTATGCGTTATATCAATACGGAGTTGGTTTATATTGTTAAATTAATTGGTTAATAATAATAATATTATTTTATTGATTCTTTTTGACAATGTTACATTATTATTATTATTATGAACAAGTCATTTATAAATTAATTTTTAATTTTTCAAATATTAAAATATTAAATATTAAAAGACAAAAATATTTTAATGAATGGATCTAATGTCCAACTGTTGTCATGGCTGACTTCATTTACAATCCAATCCCGACAATCGTCTAAGAGTTCACGGAAAAACCATGAAAAAACCATGAACAAGGATGATTGATGATAGTTGTAGCATCTTCGAGTCGTATTTTAATCTAAAATACATATAAAAAGTTAAACAATTAAATAAGTACTAAAAATAAACAAAAAGTTAATATTGTCAAATATTAATCTTATAAATTAAAAGCCATTAAAGGCAACTCCAACCTCAGTAGGATTGTTAAGTGAATGAAATGTAACTCCAGTACTGAATATTTAGTACTGGTTTGTCAAAATGTAAAATAAATAAATAAATAATTTATGGACAAAAATATAATATGAAGGTAAAATAAAGTTATAAAAATTATTTTGTAAAAAAATTATCCTAATCGCTTTCTTTTGTATTTTAAATAATTTATCTATTCCTGAAGTATATCCCTAAATTATTATGCTATAGGACATGGTTGAATAGAAATTTGCATAATAAATTGATAACAATGTTTTTATATCAACTATATTGCGCATTATACGAAGTTGATAGCTTATTTTATTTAATTTTGACATAAGATATTCGATCTGAAAGCTCCATTTTAATTAGGTGTCAAAATGTACTACCAAGAATTTTATTTTCATTAAAGGGCAATTAGGATTTTTAAGTTTAATGATTTGGGTTTTATCATGGTTCATTGTAAGGCCACTCATCTGACACCAGTCAACCGGTAAGCGTTATTAGGTGTTCTGTTTTTCTTTCTAAAACATCGTTTTCTTTGTCTTGAATTATTATTCTGATATCAAAAAGAATAACCTCGCAGTCATTATAATGACATTTTATATATTTGAAACTGTCTGTTGTGTGTGTTGTATATGTCCAATATGTGAAAGTTTGTAATTCAATGTATTTGTGTGTTTGATGATTTAATATAAGCAAATTGCTTGATTGTGTGTCGTTTTGTGCTGAGTCCCTTTAATCAACAATTGGACATTAGTTTCATATATATAGATAAATTGTGTTGGAAAGCGCCTTTTTAGTGATAGTAAATAGTCATGCGCGATTTATGTCAAACACTTCTCAAAACAATTAGATAAACAACAAATCGATTAATTAATTATAAAAGTTTGAATCAATTAAGAAGCAAACAACTTATTTAAGGGTAATGCGATTATTCTGATTGAAAAGATATTAAACAGATAACGGATAATTTTATTTTAAATTAAATGTGTTGTGAATAATTAACAAGAAATAATATAAAGTGATGAAAATAAGAATAAAATGTAAAAAAATGGAGGAGGGTGAAGGCAATTTCGGGGAAATTTCCCTCATCACCGGCGCCTGCCCTCCTCAATTTGGATGGCCGAGTCATATCGCAGCGTCTGCAGCCCCCAAAATTATGACCCGGATTTCCTGCGGATCAAGATGCATCACGAACAACATGATGATCTTGATTTTTTCTCTGATGAATCCCTTCAGTATAACAACGATTTTACAATGCAAGAACTACTGGAGGCGCTAAAGGGGTCAAAAGATACATCACCTGGCCCCGATACAATACATTAAGCCAGAATCTGCGTTATCCTGGTAAGTGCGGATTACTGGATCTATACAACAATATTTTTCGGCAGAGCGTTTACCCTCAGCAATGGCGGGAAGCCATTATCCCGCTGCTTAAAGAGGGTAAAGATTCATCGCAACCATCAAGCTACCGTCCAATATCTTTGACTTGCTGCTTCAGCAAGATATTGGGAAAAAACAAACGTCTCGTCTAGTGGCTGGAAACTAATCATCTGATAAGTAAATATCAGACAGGTTTCCGCCAATACCATTCGACGACGGATCAACTTGTTCGCCTTGAGAATGCCATTCACGACAACTTTCTCCGGGGCTATCACTTTGTGGGAGTGTTCTTGAACCTGGAGAAAGCATATGATATGACTTGGAGGTATGGCATTATCAGGAAGCTGCATGACTGGGGTCTAAGAGGATCTCTGCCTCAGTTCATTCAAAGTTTTATGTGTGACCGCAAATTTCGTGTTCGAGTGGGTGGCATTGACTCTGGGATCCATTCCCAGGAGAATGGTGTTCCCCAGAGCTCGACGCTTAGTGTCACCCTTTTTGATATAGCGGTCAATCACATCGCAGCTTCAGCCCCGATTCGTCAATGTGTGTATGTTGATGACCTTGCAATTTTCTATGGAGCTCCATAAATGCATACAATTGAAACGAGACTCCAGTAGGGCATCAACGAAGTGGTGCATTCTGCAGAAAGTGTTGGTTTTCGGTTCTCCACAATTAAAACTAAAGTGGTCCACTTCTGTAGAAAACGCAAGGCACATCCTGATCCGATCCTTTACTTAAAGGGTACCCGCCTTGGATATGCCGACTCAAATAGGTTTCTGGGACTTGTCTTTGACAAGAAATTAACGTGGAGTCCACATCTCCAATCCCTGGCAGCGAGGTGTCGCAACGCAATGAATGTGCTTAAGGGATTGGCTGGTACATCGTGCGGACCGGGAGATGCTACTGCGGCTCTATACATCGCTGGTTCTGCCCAGGATGGATTATGGCTGTTTAGTATTCTCCTTCGCCCGGACGTCATCGCTCAAAATCCTAGATCCTATTCACCACGCAGGCGTTAGACTTGCTACAGGAGCCTTTCGAACGAGTCTTTCTATGAGTCTATGTGTAGTCGGGATTGCCCCCATTGAGGTTGAGGCGTGAGCGCCTGCTCCTCAATTATGTCGCGGGGGTATGGGCTAAACCCAATCATGACAACTTCCCGGCTCTCTTCAGAAAATCCAGATTTCTGAGGAGACTCTATGAGAGACGTGCCACAGTCACCAGACCTCTGGCCGTTCGAACGCGGGAGCTTTTAGAGAGTCTTAATCTAGCATTCGCTCAGGTACTTCCCTATAGTTTTCATGAAGTACCTCCTTGGCTGTTGCGAAAGGTAAGGTGCCGCTTTGACCTGGCTGGTCTCCGTAAAGATGAGACCAGTTCCCAGTACTATCGGACCTGCTTTCAACAAATTATTAGCGAATACAGTGACTCTCTGTGCGTGAATACGGATGGATCTAAAACCATTTCTGGTGTGGAGAGCGCTATTGCCATTGGCAATAGCTCACACACTTGGTCGCTCTCCCCACAGGCATCCGTATACACTGCTGAATTATATGCAATTTTGCAAGCCCTGCGATATTGTGAAGAGTTTTCGAACCTGCACAATACATTCCTCATTTGTTCCGACTCGTTGAGCGCGCTGCAAGCACTAATGTGCACGCTTTCAAGGGACCCTCTGGTGCAAAACATCAAACATCCAAGCGATACTCCACGTGCTCCAGCACATGTCCATCGTTTTTGTATGGACGCTTGGGCACGTGGGTATACATGGAAATGAGGTGGCTGATGAAGCTCTAATTCCCATATGCCCAGGACCTGAAAGTGTGCATACGTTTCAAACTCATGAAAAATGGCAGCGTGAGTGGAACAACCTCACGGAAAAGCTCAAACAGGTCAAGCCAAGCATCAATAAGATGCCGGCACCTGTAAATCTGAGCCGGTACAGAGAGTGTGGCCCTTACGCGTTTACGAATAGGCCACACTCAAATCTCGCATGCATATCTTCTCTGCGGTGAAAATCAGCTAAGGTGCACTGTTTGCAGGAAGTCTTTGAACCTTTACGGCAAAGACTACGGCTTCGAGAAAATGTAGCACGTGCATTATCATATAATGCGAGCTCCGTGAAGAGGATGATTACATTTTTTAATGAATCTCACCTTCTACGAAGACTCTAGGGGAAACATCCTTGTTTTTAAAAAGTCGTCTCTTTTATTTGTTTTTATTTACAGCC
The DNA here is from genome assembly GCA_963920215.1 of Nineta flava. NCBI lineage: Eukaryota > Metazoa > Arthropoda > Insecta > Neuroptera > Chrysopidae > Nineta > Nineta flava. The sequence goes on along the minus strand of OY986043.1, from coordinate 50,978,288 downwards.
TCGTAGGATTTTATTTTTTTTGTGTCAAATTATTTATTGATTTTATCTGTGATATTGTGGGCCCTTTACACACACAATATCACATTTTATTATACATAGTTTTTAGGTTTTATTGTTTTTATTGTAATAGTGTGGGCTCTTTACACCCACACTATTACACGTTGTTATATTTTTTAGGTTTTAAAAGTTTTTAATGCTATCTACTTTTTAAGTTTTAAATTTGTTTTTATTGTTATAGTTTTTAAGTATTTTTATTTGTTGTTGTTGTTAATATTTTGTTGTTATTTTTTGTATATATTTTATTTTTGGTTATTTTTTTCCTACCTAGTCAATTCATTTGACTAGGTAGTGTTGTGATATTTTGTTATTTGTTAAGTTTTGTTTTTGTTATTTTTTAACCTGCGGGGGCTAATGAGCAGGTTCTCGAAGCCCAAAAAAGGGGGGTGGGTTTTAGTGGGTAGTCTGGTTGGCCAGGAGTCCCACAGTCTGTGCGTCAATGCATTTCCCACCTCCCTGTCGCAAAAAAAAATATAAAAATGGATAAACTTAACAAAATAATTTAATGTGTTGAAAACAATAATTAAATGTAAAATGGATAAACTTAACAAATATTAATAAATTAACAAATAAGGAAACAATGAATAAACTCTAACAAATATGCAATTGTAAAATAATAAGTTAATGTGATACGTTACGATTATTGTTTTCATAATCATATTGCTTTCATTGGTATAGTCCAAACGTGTTATTCAGCGGCGTTGGCTGTGGAATTATCCCAATGAAATTGTTTAATATTCGCGAAACGGTTGTTGTAAATTTAAGTGTTGTGTTCTTCGGATCTGTTGTCTCAAACCAGTTTCACCTGAAATTTGCCAAAGATTCTGTAGTGGGGTACGTCGATGTGCGCGCACCGAGCCACCGGAATTGTGAATTTTTATATATCAATAAATGAAATTTAAAAAAAATATATAATAAAATAAAATGAGTTGTTTGTACTGAAGCACACTCCAATAACTAATCACAATCACAATCACCATAAAAACAGCACACCATTTATAAACTGTATAATAAATTAAAATTAAAAATTATTATTAAAATTAAAAATATAGTTAAAATTAATTACTATAAGCATTTTTTTATATGTGCACCTTCAATAACTTTCACCTGTGTCCTGTGTCACCTGTGATTGGTCAAAAGAGAATTGAATTTGTCAATACGGAACTCCTTTGAATGTCCTCAGTCGTACAATTTTAAATCATCCATATAAAAGAATATCAAGTAGAAACCGTAGCCCGTGCCTAAGAGTGGAGAATAATTTTTTTTAGTACTCCACTGTTTAAAATTTATTATTATTTTGTTTTCATATTTTTTATTCAAAAAATAATAATTTATATAATTGTTGGTTTATGCGAGTTGAGAATTTACATAATTTCAACAAGCATTTACTTAGATCGGATGTGACTTGCGTATATCCAAGCTTACTTCGATATTTCCGCACATATTTCAAATCAGTTACAAAAAGAAAGCAGTTACAAAAAGTACTTGTCTCAAGACAGTTACTAAAAGTAGTTGTCTCACATGAATTAATCAGATGGTATTTTGAATTTTTATTTCTTCAATTTACAAATTGAATATTTATTATGGATTGTGCTGAAGTATCGAATAGGCGAATTGATGGTTTCTATCTGATTGTATCTAAGTATATTTTTTTTGTATAATTTATTTAATTCACCATTCCGAAACTTGTGGTCTCTCAAACTTGTCACAATTCAATACACATTCTATACACATTTTTGCTGTACAATTTATATTTTATGTGAATATGCAATGACTTTTCAATTTATAACTATATTGTTTGTATACGCTTGGCGTTTTCGGCCGTGTATTTTTTTTTACAGAAGCGTAATGTCTCTTTTATATACAACTATGTATCTGATCTAAATTTGTAGTCCATATTTATATTTTTGCAAATCAAACATATTTGAACATATTTTTTTTTACTGTAGTGTCGTTTTTTTTTTTTTATACGATATTTCTTTTACTACAGTTCAATCTAGCACATATTCATGTAATCTTTTTTTTATAACTTGTACAACCAAACTTAGTATTTTAAGGATAGTTATACTATCAACATATTAAATTAAAAATTATTTATTTCAAATATATTTTATTTTAACATATATTTTGTTTTGTTCTTTTTTTTGTACTTTTTATTTTTTTTCAGATTCGAATCACTTGTCGATAACTTAGACACTTACTGGATAGTAAAGATCTTACTACCTCAATATTATCTTTTAAATGGGCCCAGCTTTTATTGAAAGACTTTCGGTTCAACGTGTTATTTTTTTTATATTTACGTGTATCGCGTTAGCACCGATCGTTTTCTAATTTTCATAATTCCACATACAATACTCTGCTTTGGATTTTTTTTTCTAAAGTACCGTATATTTAGTTTTCATTATTTTTTTTTTAAAAATACATCATAATACCTCTTTTAATTAAAATTACTAAATTAACTTAATTTCATATTTATGAAAATAATTGATAATTCAATTATTTTCTATAAAGTGTTTAGTTTTTTTTTAAAACTAAACACCGAATTTTTTTTAAATATCAACTTTTTTTTTTAAATACACATATGGAAGCAGAGCAAATATCCATATGTGTCTTTTGTTTTCGATAGTTTTCACAAAGCTCGACTTGTGATTCTGAAATTCTTTTTGAAAGTTGAAATGATTATAATTTTTTCTTTATATTTATACATTTATATCTTTTACATTCTCTTTAATTCTATAATTATATTTAACTTAGTGCTAATTTTTTTCTCTTTCTTCTATTTTGTTTGTGGTTTAAATTTTCATTATGCCGAGAACAACTCGTAATACACCAGGTACCCCAGGAGATGACGATCCTCCAGCTTCACCAGATGACTTATTCATCACGCCTCATCAAGTATCAGCGGTTAACTTAGCGGCTATAACTACGCAGATGCACACTACAGCTCAACAGTTCCATGCGTCAGTGCTGCACGTTTCGGATGTACAGCAACAAATACAACAGCAAAGCAAGCAGATAAGTAGCATTACCGATGCCTTGGCAACAATAACAACTACTCTATCAAATAATAACACTAGTTCAAATCAATTAACTTCAAATTTTAGTTTTTTTGCAAAACCGAGTATAGATTCCTTTATAAATAAAATCACTATTCTGGACATTTCGGTTCCAGAAAATATTATACAGTTTATTGTCGATACTCAACATTTAGTTGATATTAATTTTTTACCTATAGACGTTCTTTTGAAATCTTTAATCAATAGGTGTGCTTCGAACGCACAAACATTTTGGTCTACTTGTTTGGCTGACTCTTTGTCTTGGCAAAATATTAAACATAATTTATTACAAGTTTATATTCCACCTTTGACTAAACAGATATTAATTGATAGATTGGTCCGGCGAAATCAACCTGACACTGAAAAATTTTCGACATTTGTTCCTTCAATAATAAAATTCGCGAACATCCTACTTAATGATTCATCTGAATCCGAAATCATACAAATTATTTTTGCTCATGCCAATAATTCTGTCCTAACTATTCTTGGTTTATATCAAATTCCCGATACTTATAAAGATTTGTATCAACTAATCACTAAAATTGAGGAAATTCAAGCGCGAATATCTACAACACCCCTCAGTGTAAACGTTAGTTCAATTCAAAATACGCATAATGACACTAAACTTTTTTGTACTTTCTGTAAAGGTACTAATCACAATTTTAAATTTTGTTTTAAAAGAAAGAAGGATAATATAAATGTTAGTACTACGGTTCCAAAAAACTCGCAATAGACCCCAAGTTTCTTATTAATGATGTTATTTTAAATTATACTATTTTACCTCTACAAACCATTTTCATTCAAGGTTATCCTTTATTAACACTTTTTGATTCCGGTGCTACTGTTAATGCTATTAAAACTGCGACTTTTAACAAGTTAAAAGCTAACAATAGAAACATCGTCACCGAATCAATTGATAAAACTATTTCTTTGCCGGGAAATAATTTTTTAAAATGTAATTTAACTGCGAAACTTCATTTTAAATTGGCTAATTTTTCATGGACTCAAACTTTTTTATAGTAGATTCATTACCGTTTGAGGTAATTTTAGGTGTTGCCACACTTAAAGATTGCAACATCATTTTGGACTTCTTTAAGTCGACGATCAAATTTTATTTTCATCCTAATGTTGAAATACCGTTTTCGGGTTTTTGTAACAATAATCGAATTATTAATACCATTGTCGAAGCGAAAGTAAATCTTAATAGCAAACAAACCAAAGTGTTGCAAACACTTCTTCAAAACTTTAAATCGATTTTTTCTGACATTCCTGGTCTTGCCAAGGGTTTTGAATATAAAATTAAGTTAATCGATAACATTCCGGTTTGTAAAGCTCCTTACTATCTAGCACCCGATAAAGCCAGACTTTTGGACGAGCATGTTCAAGAGCTTGTTACACAAGGGGTACTTTCTCCTTCGAACTCTAATTATAGCTCACCCGTCTTCTTTGTTAAAAAGAAAGACGATTCTTATCGGTTAGTCGCTGACTATAGGTTTGTTAACAAACATATAGAGTTTGATCCGATGAGTTCAGCCAGTATGGCTCATATTTTCGCTAGCTTAGGTAATTCGAAAGTGTTTACACTCCTCGACATGAAATCCAGTTTTCATCAGATAAAATTATCAGATGACTCGAAACATGTCACCGCGATCGTCACACAATATGGTCTGTTTGAGTACAATACCATGCCTTTCGGGCTAAAGGTGGCTAGTCAATCATTAGCTCGTTTTTTAAATTCCAGTCTCGCAGAATTTCGTCATAAATATCTTCTTATTTATTATGACGATTTAATTGTACATTCACCCGACATTGAATCACATTTAAATCACCTGAATCTCTTGTTCACTAAAATAAAGTCTATCGGTATCACTATTAATCCTTCTAAGGCTCGATTTTGTATGTCGAGGGTACGTTTGTTGGGTAGCGTAATATCCGCTGAGGGACGCTTTATAGACCCTATTAAGGTGCAAGCAATCAATGACATGCCAACTCCAAAAAACGTCAAAGAAGTTATGCGTCTAGTTGGGGCTGCGGCTTTTTACTCCCGCTATATTCCCATGTTCAGTCAGATTGTAGCTCCGTTAAACGATTTAAAAAAGAAAGGTGTTAGGTTCAAAATTACTAAGGTTCATCTTGATGCAATCTCTACTTTAAAAAAATCTTTAGTAAGTGCGCCTGTCTTAAAATTTCCTAATTTTGACAAACCTTTTGTGCTACAAACTGACGGATCAGCTACAGGTCTGGGCGCGGTATTACTTCAAAAATATGATGACGGTTTGCACCCCATTATGTACTGTTCTCGAAAATTGAATCCAGCCGAATTAAAATATAACAGTCATGAATTAGAACTTCTCGCAGTAGTAACGGCCCTAGATAAATTTAAAGATTTTTTAACCGACCGCAAGTTTACTCTACAGACTGACTGCAGGTCGTTATTGTGGATTTTTAATACCCCCAATAAATTTAATAAATTATCTAGGTGGATCCTTAAAATTTCGAGATATGACTTTACCCCGGAACATATTAAGGGCAAATTGAACAATATGGCCGATTTTCTATCTAGGTTATACGAAACTGACCATATGTTAGTGAACAAATTTCCTGATTCAAATCAAGATTCAGGCAAAAATTTCATTAAAATTAAAGAGTTGCATAGCAATGATCCAGGTTATGCAAACCTTTTAAAAAAGATAACCAATACTTTGGATCAAACTGACTTAGAATCGGTGAATGAAGAAATCAGGAACAATGCGCAACTGAACTTTATTAACGTTTTAGCTAATACAAATTTTGATTACCTTTCTATTAAAAGCGAGCAACGTAACTCTCCCGAATGTAAAATCATTTATCAAAACCTTAAGGCTCAGATGAATGTCCCTAATTTTTGCATAAAGGATGGGTTAATTTATAAGTTCGTCGGAAGGAATCGACTAAAACGTATATTTTTACCAGATAATTTACTCGATTACGTTCTTCGATATTATCATGATTCCAAGTATGCTGCGCATAATTCAGTAATTAAAACATTCCGTGAAATTAGTAAAATATTTTACTACAAAAACCTCTATGCAAAGGTAAGGGACTATGTCAGAACCTGTAAAGTGTGCCAGGCTATAAGGCCATATACACGTAACGATAAGGTTCAGTTGAGTAGTTCCGTGCCGGAGTATACCCTACATACTTTGTACGTCGACTTTATCGGTCCTATTATTAGATCAAGTGAAGGTTTTAAATATATTTTTTCTATTGTAGATGGATTTTCAAAATTTGCTTTCGCCTTTCCATGTAAAAGGCAGACCAGTGACGTTGCCATTTCACTGATACAGAAGATTTTCCTGCAAAACGCATATCCGACGGTTGTTGTAGCCGACAACGGACCAGCCTTTGCGTCGATCAAGTGGAAAACCTTCTTATTTAATAATGGTATTAGAGCTGCCTACTGTTCGAGCTATACACCATCTTCGAACAAGAGCGAGTGCCTCAATCGACAGATAAAATATAATTTAGGATGCATTCTCAAAGAATATTCTGTAGAACATAAAAATTGGTCAAAATTTTTGAGTTTTGTAATTTTCAATTACAACAACTCCTACAAAAGTACAATCGACTCAACACCAGCTGAAGTTTATTTTGGTAGAAAGTTAATGACGCCGTTTGTGATTATAAACGAATTAACTGAGTTAATCACGAGTTCTGCTAAACCATCACAAGCACATATACAAGATGCGTTAAAGATTGCTCACCAACAACGAGTCAACCAAACTTTAAATAAACCAACGCTGTCTAAATATAAAGTGGGTCAATTGGTCATGGTAAAAAACTTGGCCCCGAATATGAACAAGAATATCGCACCTAAATTCGCTTCAAAATTCAATGGACCGTACAAGATAATAAAGTTCACTACACCAACTTCAGTTAGGCTAAAAGCTCCAAAATCTAATAAGAAAACCTTCGGCATGTCGATATACAACATTCGGCCATACTATCTCAGAGGATATCAAGGGAATGGTAACGTTACTGCATCCTAATTAAACATCTAAATGTATTTAAATCTTCACGTCTAATCCACATTTGTAAGATTTTTCATTCATCTATTCGTGTCATTCTTGCTTTAATATTTTTCAATTAGCATGTCGCTAATTTTTTTGGCCCCCTGGAGTGGAGAATAATTTTTTTTAGTACTCCACTGTTTAAAATTTATTATTATTTTGTTTTCATATTTTTTATTCAAAAAATAATAATTTATATAATTGTTGGTTTATGCGAGTTGAGAATTTACATAATTTCAACAAGCATTTACTTAGATCGGATGTGACTTGCGTATATCCAAGCTTACTTCGATATTTCCGCACATATTTCAAATCAGTTACAAAAAGAAAGCAGTTACAAAAAGTACTTGTCTCAAGACAGTTACTAAAAGTAGTTGTCTCACATGAATTAATCAGATGGTATTTTGAATTTTTATTTCTTCAATTTACAAATTGAATATTTATTATGGATTGTGCTGAAGTATCGAATAGGCGAATTGATGGTTTCTATCTGATTGTATCTAAGTATATTTTTTTTGTATAATTTATTTAATTCACCATTCCGAAACTTGTGGTCTCTCAAACTTGTCACAATTCAATACACATTCTATACACATTTTTGCTGTACAATTTATATTTTATGTGAATATGCAATGACTTTTCAATTTATAACTATATTGTTTGTATACGCTTGGCGTTTTCGACCGTGTATTTTTTTTTACAGAAGCGTAATGTCTCTTTTATATACAACTATGTATCTGAATTTAATTTGTAGTCCATATTTATATTTTTGCAAATCAGACATATTTGAACATATTTTTTTTTACTGTAGTGTCGTTTTTTTTTTTTTATACGATATTTCTTTTACTACAGTTCAATCTAGCACATATTCATGTAATCTTTTTTTTATAACTTGTACAACCAAACTTAGTATTTTAAGGATAGTTATACTATCAACATATTAAATTAAAAATTATTTATTTCAAATATATTTTATTTTAACATATATTTTGTTTTGTTCTTTTTTTTGTACTTTTTATTTTTTTTCAGATTCGAATCACTTGTCGATAACTTAGACACTTACTGGATAGTAAAGATCTTACTACCTCAATATTATCTTTTAAATGGGCCCAGCTTTTATTGAAAGACTTTCGGTTTAACGTGTTATTTTTTTTATATTTACGTGTATCGCGTTAGCACCGATCGTTTTCTAATTTTCATAATTCCACATACAATACTCTGCTTTGGATTTTTTTTTCTAAAGTACCGTATATTTAGTTTTCATTATTTTTTTTAAAAAATACATCATAATACCTCTTTTAATTAAAATTACTAAATTAACTTAATTTCATATTTATGAAAATAATTGATAATTCAATTATTTTCAATAAAGTGTTTATAGTTTTTTTTTTTTAAACTAAACACTTTTATTTAATTTTTTTTTTAAATACACAAGAGTGCATGTGATAAAAGGTTTAGTCTCCGTGGAAGATGCATCGTCTAATGTGTATGTGATCTGTAATAGCCCTATTGATCCTCTGGTAGGATGTTATTGTCTGTAATATGTGTGGAAATTTTTTGGGTAATGCATCCGATAAGTAATTTATATAGTGTAATTTGTATTTTGTTGGGTCTGCTATTTTGTTATCCTTTGAAATCATATCAGTAACTCCTTTCATTAGGAAGGGAGGTGTTGAGTGCGGGTATTGTATGAAATGTTTAAAATGCTGTTCTGCAATGTGTTCGTGGGAGCATGTAAAGTGTTTCAGCCAGAAATTATATATCCGGTCCACACCCTGACTTTTCCAATTGTATGAGTGTTGTGTATTATTGCGTAAATGTATGTATTGTGTGGTTCAACCTATATCCCGTCTAATACGTAATTCGATTATTCAAACCTTGTTCCCAGGCTGATTTATTTGTATTGCGTGTGTGTTTTTGAGTATTTAAGGATGATTTTACTTTGAAGCCATTGCATTTTTCTGATGCAAACGGCTCCCCAGTAAACGATGTTGTGTAGATCTGTAAATTTTGTGTCATGTGACACGTAATATGGGAAGATATGCACTTGATCAACGTTGGAAAACGTTAAAATTTTATTACCTATGGGCCGAAAATTGCGTACATAATCCGGACATAAGAAATTTGCGTACATAAGAAATGAAGCGCCAATCGAGAACAGTGTGAGGAAATTTGTGAACATCGCCGTCCAGCTCGTTTGATGGAAAATATTGCAGCTATCGCTGAAAGTGAGCGTCAACAAACCCCTCAACCAGCCATTGTTCACAAGAACTGAACATCAGTGATAGGACTAGAAAGCAAAGAATTTTACACAAACACCTCGGTATAAGGTCTAAAAAGTCCAATTGGTTCAAGATGTGAAGCCAGTTGACCATCCATAGCGTTTTCGCTTAACTGAATAGATTAATTATCCAACGAAGCTCATAGACAATCCACACGTGACAATTGAGAACCTACTGCATCCAAAATGAGTAACTGTTTTTAGTTTTGTATTGAATGGGGCGTTACTTGAAGAAAATCTATTATAATTATTAAATAAAACATATATGTGAAATTTTCAATAAATCACTTTATCTGATTAGATTCGGAATAGTTGTTTTATTTAATAAGTGATTGTTTTATGTGGAATATGGTTCAGTTGCATCGTAGGGCCAATTTTCATCAAAAATGAGCAAGGAGCCGCACTGGCTATTGTTGTCGTACCATGTTAACTGACTATTTATTCTCTACGATTGAAGAGGAAGATTCGGTCGATATTTGGTTTAAACAGCACGGGTGCCGCTGCCCACACAGTAATAACTAAAAGTTGCCACACCCGTTAAATCGATATCAAGCTTGTATAAGACTCATAGTGAATATTATAAAATTTTTAAGAATACACATGACATATTTATGTTCAATTAAATTTAAGTTTTTATGTGCTTACAAGTTAGTGAAATTTTACTAATATTTTGTATTTTGTTTGAGTTCTTCCGAGACAGAAAAGTGACAGGTTCTTTAAAATGTTGAAACAACCACAGAAGTTGTCTGCGTAACTGCCTACCCTAAGCACACCTAAAACATAAAATTGCTCTCTGTTGGAAATATGAATGCAAATAGAAAAAAAAAAGAGACTGGTTCGGGGGACCCAGGACAGAAGTGAAACTTCACTCGCTTTATATTCAAACTAAATTTATATAAACTATAAATATTTATAATTGATTACGTAGAATGGCAATAAATTGTAATAAATGTTAGTGCCATAGTAGTAAATAAAAAAAGTAAAATGTGTAATGTAATATCATAGTAGATTTACTTTTATGTGATTAAATGGAACTCTCTTTATGTGATTACTTGAACTGTGGTTGCTGAATAAACACGTGGGTATAAAGTGAATGCTGAAAACTAGTAGATTCCGAAAAAAACAATTGTGCATGTTGTATCAACCGTTGCTTTAAAATTTTATGTTTTAATTGATAATTCGCCATTCTTTCAGTTGGTGTTTTTGGAGCTGAACGAATTTTCAAACATTTGGTTTCACTTTTTCAGCTTTTGACAGCTTGATTTTTTTTATCCCTTTCATCTGCTGATGCATCTGACATTTTCCATTATTTATAATCACTTATGAAAACACTAAAAATTTTTTAACGTACGGAGATCAATTTACTACGTATTATACGTATATAATATGTATAAATCAACTTACTACTATAGTAAATCTACTATAGTAGATCTACTATAGTAGATCAATTTACTACTATATTATACGTATACATATTGTATAGTGTGAAGGAGAGAGCGCGTCGTAGAACGAGATAAATCGAGCTCGCATTATATTGCATATATGCACGCATATGAGTGCGTAGTATGTATGATCCTAAAAGCATGAAGTGAGAGAGCGTACGCACACAGAATTGTATATATGCTGGAGTCGACAGTGAGAAGAAGGACGGAGTGGGGGTCGAGGAGAAACGGCACGTAAGTTTCGTAAAATGTGATGACGTCACGTTTTTTTACCGATTCACCCTCTGTATTTATTTTTTGAGCGGTGCGCGTAAGTACAAAATGAAAATGCTTAGCCGGATAAATAAACAATGTTAAATTTCAAAATTTGCACTTTTATTATTTTGATAATCTGTATAATAATGAATGTAATTATATAACCAATTGTTAGATATTTTGTTATGAATTTTATAGCATCCATTAATAATATTACAATAATTCATTATATTAAATTGCAAAATAATAGAAGAAAAATGTATAGAATTAAAATGAAATTATAATGTATATTATATTTGTAAGAAACATTACGTATACAACTTTTGTTACAATAACATTATTTGCAACATAAAAATAAAAAGTTAAATCAAGAAGCTTCTTCTACACCACATAGTACTATGACCTACAAAAGTAGCGGTTTTTTTTTAAATTTTGTAGTTGATTTGTATCTTATTGTTGCCTTACGTGTATTCGGTTTTTTTGAAAACTTTTCTAGTAAAAGTTGTTAGTATATTTATATTGAACTACTCTCATCCGAAGAATTTTTTTGAATCTAAAATGAATCAACTATTAAATTTTGAAAAAAGAATGCTAGTTTTGTGGCCATGTGTACATATAGTATTTTATTTGTATGTTATAAATACAACAAGCACCAGGTTTAATGTATAAATGGAGAAGATTCATTTCCTGTAGTGATTTGCATTAAAAATAGTGTTATGTCATTGTCACACAAGTGTATCTTCTAGTAACTTTAGTCTATGTGCATGATTGCAAATAATAACTATGAATTCCCGTAGTAATTTCAAACACTGTATCTGTTGTGTAGTTGTTGAAAATTGAACATAAAATATAGATGCTCAGTATTATTGTATTAGATAGATTTATTGCGTAAAGACACAATATATTCGTAAGTAAAGTCACCTACGATGGCCAAAAAAACAGTGGTTCGTTTTAACCCTTTTAACTTCCCTTTTTAGGCTACGGGTACGCGCTCATTGGTCCCCTAGATATAAAAAGCACAAACAATACAACAAAGATTAAAGAAAAGCAAATATCACGGTTTTATCAAAGCACGACCTAGTAAAATGAATTGACGAGGCAGGAATAATAAAACAAAATATAATTTATATAAAAATTAATCAACAAATAAAGTTCAATAACAAACAAAATATACCACCGTTACAATGAAAGTGTAAAAGACACTGCAGCAGTTAAAAAAAAAAAAAAAACTTTAAAACTAGATAACAAAAAGTTAAAAATAATAACAAAGTGTGATATTGTGGGTGTAAAGGGTCCACAATATACTACAATATGTCTCACGGTTTGCACTGTCTTGCAATTCGTGCACATTGGCGGATCCTCTCCGCAGAAAAGATAAGCATGAAATAGTTGAGCGTGGCCTTTTTTCAAACGAGTGAGGGACACACTCTTTCTCCGGCTCCGATTTACAGGTACCGGCATCTAATTGATGCCTGGCTTGACATGTTTGAGCTTGCCTGTGAGGTTAGTCCTTACGCTGAACAGCATGGTGAGTAGAATCTAGAACATTTTGCGTGGACGTCCGGGCGGTAGAGAATATAACACAGCTATGGTCCATTCTGGTGGGAATTAGCTATGAATATAGCCGCAGTAGCATATTTCGGTCCGCACCCTACAATGTACCAGCCAATGCCATAATCACGGGCATTGTCTTGAAATAATTCACTGACAGAGATTGAAAGTGTAGGCACAATATTAATTTATTTTCAAAGAAAAGTCATAGAAACCGAATAAAGTCGGCATATCCAACGCGTAATCGTTTTAAGTAAAGGGTGGGTTCAAGATTTGCTCTCTGCGTTTTCTGCAGAAATGGACCACTTGAATGAAAACCGAAAACTTTATCTGAAGCTGCAATGTTATTGACAGCTATAGCAAAAAGAAAGACACTAAGTGTTGAGATCACGGGGAACACCATTGTCCTGGGAATTAATCCCAGAGTCAGTGCCACCCACCCTGGTAATTTGCTGCCACACATAAAATTTTTAATGAAATGGGTCCCAATCATGCTGCTTGCTGAGAATGCCATATCTCCAAGCCATATCATATATTTCTTCTGGTCAAAAAACACTCCCATAATGTGGAGCAACCATGGAGATGGTTGATGTGAATCAACCATCAAAGGCAATCTCAAGGTGAACAAGTTAATCTGTCGTCGAGTGTTATCGGTGGAAGCCCGTCATATATATACAGACGATTAGTTTCCAGCCACCAGGCGAGAAGTAGTTTTCCCATACTTTGCTAAAACAGTAAGTCAAGGATATTGGACGGTAGCTGATGATTGCGATGAATCTTTACGCTCTTTAAGTAGTGGAAGAATAATGGTCTCCCGCCATTGCTGATGGTAAACGATCTGCCGAAAAACGTTGTAATATCCAGTAATCTTCACTTACCAGGATACGGCAATTTCTGTATCATAGCATGGTTGACCCGTTTTGTGCCTCCAATAGTTCATGCAATGTGAAATCAATGTTATACTGGAATGATTCATCCGAGAAGAAGATCATCGTGTTGTTCGCTAGACACTCAACGATTTTGACACGTTGCGAGATGACTATTGATCTTCTTCTTTTCAAGGATATTAAATTTTCCTACGTGGGATGTCATTTAAGTTTATTAAACGCCCTCTTCTTCTCTGCAACCGCATTTCTTATGACATCGTTCCACCAGGGATTATTCCTCTAAGGTGAAATGCCGGATTTCTTGGTTATAGCATGATTGGTTATACATGCTCTTCTAAGTCTCCCTCCAATGTGTGAACTTGAAAATGTTCACACATGAGACATTTTATTGGGCAGATGGTCCATTCGATGTGCATAGAGTCAGATCAGTTGCTGATATCTCACCAGTCTAGCGTTTTATCACCGGTATTTAAAAGAAATGTGTTTGACTCATTGCTTAAGTCTTCCATTTTTCCAAGTCCGACCTTGCACCCATGTCAAATTAAGTTTATTCCAATGCCAACTATCCAAATAGGGATATTGTACAAAAGACCCGAGGTGGTAGGTGGCTAAGTTCGGCATACCCCGCCTTGGTGGAGCTAGCTCATATCAATTTTCGTAGAACATCCGGAGAGATGAACGTGATCGACAGTTTCCATCATAGAATATCTTCATAACAGACTATGTTGTCCGGCTGAGACTAACGATGCCAGCACTACGACGTCGTCTGCCTTGTGACAGATATCTTGCCTGTACGACGTGGGCGACAGGTTGGACTTCTACAGGCCAAAAACTCTATTTTTCGTTGAAATTGTTGATTATTGGAGAATAATACATAATACAACCTGGAAATACGTTTACACGGGTGTGATAAATCGTATCTCTCACTATGCGCTCTGACTCAATTCTATTTTATAGATACTAGAAAGTTTGTGGCTTGTTTACATTAACATTTTAGCAACCAGCTGCAGGTAAACGAGGAAACCGTGCTGGCCACAACCACGAAAAATTATTCCTTTTTCAAAAATGTTCCTGAGAAGCTGATTTGTGGCTCTCGCACTGCAACTTGTTGGAACCATGTCTAGTTTGTCTTTAACAGTTGGACAATTGAAAAACTATGATTCAATCACTTGTTCTGAACTCACATCACAACAGACCGTACACTTCATTGGATACAGTTCAAGTTTATGGGCAAGATTGGGTGAGACAGAAAATGGACTCCATTTAAGAAATGTGATTTATCACACCTGAAATGTATTTCCTGGTTTTCTTGTGTGTTATTCTCTCCTAGTGTATAACTTAATATTAATATATAAAGGAGTTTTAATCATTGAAACTCCGTCATGACTTTTGGTTCACTCTGTACATCGAACACATATGCAGGACTTTAGATAAGGCAGGGATGACCCCTACGCTTCGGAGGCATTTACGCCTAAATACTCGATGCATCAGAAAAATGGACGAAAGTTGCTGTGTTTTACGGACAATAGTAGCTTATTGTACACAAACACTCGTTCAATAGAACTCTCGGCACGATAGTGTCAATAAATTATCGATAAACTCAGTGAGAGTATCAATAGCAGGAACGGTGGGATGCGGTCAAGACCTTTAAACGAACACATCAACTGAACCCGGCGTAGAAGCGTTCTATAATTACTAGCATGGCCAGGTAGGAATTTAACTTACATAAGCCATAACAAGACACCAGGTTGTTTCAACGAATATCAAGTTAAGTTCAAAGTGTCGGACAACCGAACCTATTACTACTGCGGATTAATACGACAGGTTTCGTAACCACATTTTTCTATACTTCTATACTAATATTATAAAGAGGAAAGATTTGATTGTTTGTTTGTGGGTTTGCATTGAATAGGCTCCGAAACTACTGGATCGATTAAAAAAATTATTTCACCGTTGGGAAGCTACCCTATGCCCGGGTGACATAGGCTATATATTAGGATGTTGCTACATCGCGTAAGCGGTCCAACCTCCTTCGAGTACTGAAAAACCGTTGACGGAGCTCTCAAAGAGACCTATCAAGCAGCTTGCCGTGACAGAGGTTTGCTAGAAAATGATGACCATTGGGAAAATACTTTGAGAGAAGCATCGCTTTCACAATGTCCAGTACAACTGAGAGAGTTGTTTGTGGTCATACTTTTATTTTTTCAGCCATCGGAACCATTAAAATTATGGGACAATTTCAATGATGATTTATGTGAAGATATTAGTCATAGAAGCAGAGAGCAAAATCAAGACTTTGCCTTTCCATACAGTGAGGACATTTATAACGAAGGTTGATACAAATTGAAATAAAATTATGGCAATTAAATGATAAAAGCCTAAGTGATTTTGGATTACCTTCTTCAGTTCGTAAAGAAAACAATGCTACAGATACAATGGCACGTCACTATAATACAAATAATTTGACTGCTTTTGTCAATGAAAACCTGCCAAAATTAGTCCCAGATCAAAGACATGCTTTTGAGAGTATTGTCGATAGTGTGAATAATGATAAAAGAAAAATAATTTTTTTTGCATGCGCCAGGTGGCACTAGAAAGACGTTTCTTGCGAATTTGATACTTGCTGATAAGACAATATGGGAAGATAGCGATAGCCGTTGCTTCGTCAGGAATTGCTGCAACTCTCTTACACGATGGAAAAACTGCTCATTCTACTTTTAAACTTCTGCTATCCGTAAATCTTGAGCAACAATCTATATGTTCTATCCACAAAAATGGGCCTATTGGTAAATTACTACAAGACGCCTCATTGATTATGTGGGATGAACACACAATGAGCCATAGAGCACATATAGAGGCCGTAGACAGAACCTTAAAAGATCTTAGAAACTCCTCTGCTCGCATGGGTGGGATTACTATTGTATTTGCTGGAGATTTCCGACAGACTCTTCCCGTCATTAACAGAGGTACGCGAGCAGATCATCAAAGCATGCTTGAAATCGTCTCCCTTATGGACTTCGATTGAAAATTTAAAATTACAGACGAATATGAGAGCTCATTTTTGTGGAATCACAGATAGTGATTTCCCACAACAACTGCTTGAACTTGGGGAAGGAATTTTTCACAATACAAATTTAAGCAGAAATTGTAACATCCTTCTGGGTGAGTCTCTAGGCCAAAAGTCCATAATTTAGAAATTTTAATAGTTGCAGTACACCCGGACATCGAGAATTTGCACGAAAAGGACTTTCATTGGTTGTGTTCTAGGGCAATAGTGTCACCTAGCAATGATACTGTCAACGAAATAAACAATCTGATTATTAAAAAAATCCTCGGCCAAATAAAAAATTGCATATCGATCGACATCGTGACTAATATCGAAGATGCAGTCCATTATCCACAGGAATTTTTAAATTCACTAAACTGTTCTGGACTGCCACCACATGAATTGACGTTAAAAATCGGAATTCCAATCATGCTTTTGAGAAATTTAAGCCCTCCGAGCATGTGCATTGGGATGAGGCTGCTTATTAGAGAATTGAAGGACAATTTAACTGTAGCGACCATTATCACCGGCCCGATCTGCTGATCGAACTGATCTGCCAATCCCATTTAAACGGCTTCAATTTCCAGTAAAAACATCTTTCGCGTTAACTATTAAAAAGTCCGCAGGCCAAACATTCGAATTAGTAGGGATCGACCTACGAAAAGAATGTTTTACTCTTGGCCAACTGTATATTGGCCTATCGCGGGTCGGAGCTCCTGAAAATCAATTTATTTTGCTGCCACAAAATAAAAGAACATCAAATATCGTTTACAGGGAAGCTCTGACTTAATAAATTTAGTGGCTTTTGTTTTGTAGATATGATCCTTTTACAAACATTAGAAATAAAAATAAAATATAAAAAATAACAAACAAAAAAATAACAAAATAACTCATTAAAATAATAATATCCAAACTTTCTTTATAATTTTTTTCTTTTTTAACCCGACGCAAAAAGAATGGTGTATGTGTGTGAGTGTGTTAAAATTTATAATTTTTGAAATTTTTGTTAAATACCCGTGCGAAGCCAGGCGGGCCGCTAGTAATGAATATTGTAATTGATTCAATCTATGGTTTAAAAATTCTATGATTTCATTTAAATTTATATTTGTTTGCTAGTTTGATTAAAATAATTCCGTATGCTTTACTACATTTCTGTATTTTATATGTACGATTATAATCCATGTTTTTTTTAATGAATTGAATTGGAGGTTTCAGTAAAAGTTTCTGTTCGAATCATAGCAATAATAACTATTATGCAAGAGAATAGACAATGATATTAAATAAAGGAAAACAACTCTGCATTTAAAAAATTAAAGTATTAGTAATAAAATAAATACAAAAAAGCCGATTTTACACTGCCATTGTACACAATAAGTTTATATTATTTGCAATTAAGTTCAATGATTTAACTTCAATTGCGTTATTTATCGGAAGATGGACTTATAAATATTTAGCAATCTGTAAAATAACTAAAAAGTTTTTTTAAATAGTTTTTTTTTAAACTCAATTACTTAAACTTCCATCGACAATGTACATAGACCCGATTATGTTCAGAAGATCTTCCTTTTCTACCACCTGTAAGCGTTTACTTCGGTGGAAAACGAGACAGAACTTTGAAGAAATCGTTACAGTAATTAATTTGAAAATTTAACTATTTCAAGTAAATTTTTCTTTGAAAATGAAGGTAACATTTTGCCGAAACCTTCAAAATCTAAGCAAGTATGCGGTGTGGAACCCAAAAGTTTAAATGACACTTGATTCCACTTATACCATTGATGAGAGCGGAAATTCTAATAATATCCGTATAGAAATTGAAACTCACATATTTGCTAATGGATAGAAATGAAATATAAATACCAGAAGAAGTTTTTATTGAAAAAATAAAACCTATTTTGACAAAATGGAAACTCGACTTCAAAAATAAAATATTCTATAACAAAAAAGGCACTAAAAAGTAAAAAAATTATTGCATATTCTTGTGCCAATTTTAGCAAACCTAAGCACCTAAGCAAAAATTTTTAAATATATATGTACAATTATTGTTATTTGAAGTCGGGTTAAAAAGAAAATTAAACACGAGATATAATATAGTAAAAGCTTTAAAAATCGATTATGATGATGGTAGATAGATAGATAAATAAATAGATTGTAGCGGCTTTCCTGGACGGGACACATTTCGACCATAAGGTCCATTGTGATGCCTAAGGATGTGACGATGTGAGTGGAGTGGAAGAAATTTTGTGTGTAGACTAGGAATTGGTAGGTTGTGTGGCTGAAAACGACTTTGATAGGAACTATACCGATATTCATCTGGAGCTTGTGAAGGAAACTACAGAAAACCTTCACAAGCATAGCCGGTTACTTCGTTCTTGTCCATACGCCGACTGTTTAGTCAATTAACCGCCCCTTTTTTTAAATAATTGACAAACTGCCGATGTCGGGATTCGAACCCATGACCTCCCAGTTCCAAGTAGACATAACGTGTTAGACCTATCGGCTACTTGGATTGTTTAAAAATCGATTACAATGATGATGTCCATTTTCCTGGTGATTCCGAAGATTAATTTTTAAAAATTAATAAGAAAAACGAAGATGTGCTCAAACATACACAATAAAACAAACAAGGTGGAGACTCTAGATGAAGTCGAAGTATTAAGGCTTCCAATGCCAATATTATAATTTACACTAAATTTACAATAAAGTTTAACGGTTAAAGAAAACAAAAAGAAATTTTAATAAGTAGCATACTCTAAACCAGTTATTAATTAATAGATTCCATAGCAATAAAAAAGAGTACGAAGTGACTCAAAAAAACTATACCAAACGTACAAAATGTTTCACGATTTTATTTGAATTTGCCGACTGAAAGAAATTGGAAATAATATAAAGTAAAGTAAACTATTGCTTATACTTATTAAAATAATTGATAATAAATGGTGTAACAGGAAGACTGAAAAATCCGTCATTAACAATTTTCCAAGTGAGGAGTCTGTATTTAGACTTATGCATCTAAAAACGTTTCCCCTGGCATCTCTATCTTGTACAAATTTTTAAAGGGTGTATTTGTAGTAAGTGTCTTTTGTTTTTATTAAAAACCAAAATGTTAACTAGACCAAGTTTGCGTTGTTCTTTACTAATTCATCGAAAAGTGTAGTGCTATCTACATGAGGGACAAGCCACTGGAATTTTGCCCTTAGTAGCTATAATATTTTACTTAGTAAGTTTAGTTTTTTACTTCGTTTTATAAAAAACTCTGGAAACCAAGTAAAATATAAATAGTTTAACGAAGAAAATACTCGGAGTAGTATGGCATTTATGTAAATATCACTACGAAAAAACATTTAAGATATGTTGCTTTTGATTTAATATCAACATCACTTTGCCAAGTTTATATTTCATTATATTATTACTATCCGCTCCGCAGTATTGTTCTTAATTAAAACTATTGGGTATGTATGCACATATTTTTCATTCATTGATTGATTTATATTGGGGTCTAAAACTATTGCACTTCGACCTTATGGTCCATTGTGCTCTCTCTTCTACTTCAGTCCGACGATATTCGCTTCTCCCATATGTTGGAAATAACCAGGAGCTTGCTTTTCAGGTCTTCCTGAAGGTTCATATATTCGGGGCGAGATGCACCGAATATACTATATCTGCTGTAACCTAGAGGTTCGCAGTCAAAGATAATGTGGCTGGATGTTTCTTCCTCCTCGCCACACAACTGCACACAATGGACCCATTACATATTTTTCATACTAAAACTGTTGTTTTTTTTTTTTATGAGAAAATAGTTTTTGCATTTAAAGATTTTCTCAATTTTGTAAGGCTTGAAAGGTATGTTTTAGGTAAAGTTGTTACGCGGACATAGATACACGATATAATAATTCTTATCACTTCGATTGTAATGGGTAAGTATCACAAAAATATATTTATTCTATATATGGGACATTTAGTGACAACTAATGAGACAGTATCTCTACCGTCTTTTATTTTACAAATCATTTTCAATATTCATTTGATTATTTTATTATTTCGGATATTCAATTGTTTTTCCTTTACTTGTACCTAAAAACATTTATTTATTCGACAATTCAAGTTCCTATACTTTAAAGAAATACTGAATATTGCTGAGACAATAAGTGATCTTCTTTCGCCTCGTATAGCGGTTGATATCTTAAAACTAATTATGTGGTATCAATTAAAATGGTTTCGTTAGATGATTCCTTTTAAAGTATATTTTAAATGTAAACTCAGACACTAGATCTTTTTGTTACTGAAAAAAAAACAAGAGTAAAAATTCCTTCTAATCCTTTCTATAAATAACAGTGGTTAGTGACGCACTTCCCTTACCGTTCTATTCGATCTTGCCATTTTGTTAATAAATAAGTATGAATACAAACTGTTTTTACTCATACAACCGTCCATATTAAATTGGACATGCTGACAATCAAGTACCGTAGAAAGATATAATGATTTGTAAGTTTGCAATGACTTTTTTTACATTAAGCAATAATTAATTACTATTATTTATACTGTATTGAAGAATAAAAATCAAGCATTTGAACGTTACATTATATAGCTAAGTAGTCATGTTCTTTTATAAAACTTAAAAACATTATTACTGCTCAAACCTATATAATTCATTCAATATGTAGTAGCGTCATTGTTTCTTGATTGAAAATCTGATTTAGGTGTCTATATATATATATATATATATATATATATATATATATATATATATATATATATGTGCATCGATCACAATTGTTAATTTACTTGCGTGTGTCTTATTATTTTACAAATATTTAATACAAAGTGTAAAATTAACAAGTAATGAACCAACTAACTGAGTTAATTGTTTGAATACCCAGTATATACTGTGTTGTATATCAATGTTTGAATTGTTAATATTTCTGCCTATTCAATGTTTATAAAATATGAATTATTTGTAAATGTTTGTTTTGTGTTAATAATTAATATTGAAACAGTAAAAATGTTCCTGCATTTAAAAAAATTTATATTAATGTTCTTGAGATTTTTATATATTTAAATATTGAGTAATATAATTGAGTTAATCAACGCAAAGCGACTGTTAACGCAAAGCGTTGGTTAACTCGAGCCGTTAGGCGACGCGAAGCTTTAGTAAATCAACGGAAAGCGTTGGAAAACGCAAAGCGTTGGTAAACGCAAAGCGTTGGTAAACGCAAAGCGTTAACCAACGCGAAACGTAAGCTAAAGTGAACCGTAAGTCAGACAACGCGAGGCGTTGGTCAATGAGAGGAATTAGTTATTTAAAGAGAATCGTCAGTGATTCAACGCGAAGCTTGATTTCATGCGAATCGTTAACCCTTAAAGTAAGCGTGAAAAGTTAATTAAACCGTAGCGTTAGCAAATGCATGTAAATGCATGTAAATGCGATGTAAATCGTTGGAAAACGCAAAGCGATAACCAACGCGAAACGTAAGCTAAAGTGAACCGTAAGCCTGCCAACGCGTTGTTCAATGAGAGAAGCGTTAGATATTCAAAGCGAAGTTTCAGTGATTCGCGAAGCGTGATTTCACGCGAATCGTTAACCAACGCGAAACGTAAGTTAAAGCGAACCTTAAGTCACCTAACGCGAAGCGTTGGTCAGTGAGAAGCTGGTCAATAGCATGCATTAGATCAGCGCGAACCGTAAGTAAATCAACGCAAAGCGTTTACCAACGCGAAACGTAAGCTGAAGCGACCATAAGTCAGCCAAGGCGAAACGTTGATCTATGAGAAGCGTTAGTTATGCAAAGCGAAGTGTAAGTGATTCGCGAAGCGTAATTTCAAGCAAATCGTTAATAAGCGTTTGTATACCTATTTCTTTGAAAAGGCAAATCACTTAACCCTTGAACTTATATATATACACCTGGTTTACAAAACTAAAATAAACATAAAAACAATACTATTTTATGTATGTTATGTTTGTACATGTGCCCGTCTTCAATCGTCTCATTTTCAACTTTCAGCACAAATTATGAAAAAACTGTTGAGTTTATGAAAAAAGTTTTCAAACAAATGTTGTTTATTTTAAAGAGAAGAAAAATTTTTTTTCTATCTCTTACGGCTTCAAAGATATAATTTTTCCCCTATGGCGGAGGGAAACGCTTTCCGCTTTTGCCCATTAACGCACTTGACCTTACTATTTTGGTCTAGAATACACAAAAAAATTTTCACGGCGTTATCTCTTTTCGTTTTCGATTTATCGGCTTCACAGACGGACGGACGTGTGAAAATGGCCGAATTAGGCCATTGTATGAATATCTTGTGTGAAGCATTTTTGTCAAGGATTAACATTTTCAAGCGTTGTAACGCGACATTGTAATGTCGCGATTTATTTTGATAAAATTTAAAAAATACATGAATAAATAAATAAACAAATAAATAAATAAACCATGGAGACTACACAAGGTGATCGAACTCAAACGGGAGAGTTGAAAAAATATGGCAACGTAATGATAGAAGTTATATTTCCTTTTTGTGCCACTAACGTCGCTAGTTGTTCATCCGTACCGAAATGAATATAGTATAATAAATAGAAGTGAAGTACATATTTGTCATTTTGTTAGACTTATTATTAATAAATAATAGTTTAATTAAATATCGGATTCATTAATATTTAAATTGATTTTAATAATTTTAATATAATTTATTTTTACTTAATTTATTTTCAATTTTACAATTCCAACTTTACAGGTTACTATTTACTTATTCGATGTTTTATAATTATTTTGTTTTTTATTGTTATGTAATTAGTTTGCAAATTTTTAACTATCACTTACTTCAACTAAATACTTTATTTCATTTATTAAACAAAGTATTTTATTGGAAAATACTTTGGCTACAAATAATTTCTATAATACTACATAAATGCGTCATATTTTTCAATACAAACTCGCGCCTTATACTCTCTCCACTGTTTCCGGTGTAGAAGGAACACTTCGAACATCTTATTTTTGTCAATTAGTTGTTTACATGGAATTCGATCTCCTTGTGTAGTCCTCATGAAATAAACCTTCATTTGAAAATAGGTTAGGTAAGGTTGTGGCGGCTGTCCTAGACGGGACACACTTAGGCCATAAGGTTCATTGTGATACCTAGGGATGTGAGTGGAGGACAAGGAATTTGTATGTAGACTAGGAATTGGTAGGTTATTTAGTAATAATAAACAAGTTATAATAAATATCTACTTATATCCAAATTAAATTTCCAATCAGCAATAGGCTGAGGTATGGATATAAAATATACCACTTAAAAAAATATAACAATTAGTAAAATATACCATTAAAGAAAAATAACAATTAAAGAAATGTAACAATTAAAAATATATAAATAAATAAAAAAGAAAATGAACTAAAATTAGTTATAACAACATACAAAACTCATATTTAAAACATTTAAAATGATCCATATCTGTATAAAGAAAGATGCTCAAAATAAATAAATTTCGAATAGAAAAGTAAAACTACTTCAGGATTTAAATTTCAAATTCGCCCCCTTTACCTAGATCAGTTTTTTGTATTATAAATACGTATTTCGACTACAATGTAGTCATCATCAGTATAAATTAGCTAGTCGTACTTTACTCTTTGACAATTAGAAATAGTTATAAATTCGAGATCAACAGACAAAAATAAAAATAAATAGAAAATTAACTAAATTAAAATATACTGGATTTAAAATATAAATGTCACCGTGAAATTGTCACCAAATTAGTAACAAGTAACATATCCTGCGTCAATATAAGAGTAATTTTAATAAGGGTAAAATAACAGGAATAAATGTAAATGAAGGAAATTTTAACAAGAGTAATTTCAATATAATTTAAAATTTATTATATTTTAAATCCAGTATATTTTAATTTAGTTAATTTTCTATTTATTTTTATTTTTGTCTATTGATCTCGACTTTATAACTATTTCTAATTGTCAAAGAGTAAAGTTCGACTAGCTAATTTATACTGATGATGACTACATTGTAGTCGAAATACGTATTTATAATACAAAAAACTGATCTAGGTAAAGGGGGCGAATTTGAAATTTTATTTCAAAAACCTAGAGTTCTCACTAATTATCATTCGATAATATAATGTTGATCTTAGAGGAAGTTCAGGAGTTTGGAATTGACATAAATAAACTAACTGATAGGAATATCCCTTATAATCACAAAAAAGATTATATTAAAAAACTATTACATGTTTGGCACAGAAGAAGCATGTTTCACAATATAAAAGATATATTTTATATTTTTCCCATTGTCTTCCATTATTTTCTTTCCCATGGTAGTCTTTCCAAGTAACTTCTCCACATACTTTTTGCATCTTCTCATCATATTTGGTTTTTGGTCTTCCTCTTTTTCTTGTATATTCTATAGGGGTATATTCTTGTATATTCCATTCCATTCATTTCTTTGTCCAGCGAGATTATCTTTCTTACAGTAGTTCTCATTTTACAGAATACTTTCTTGGTCATAGTCCAAGTTTCTGAAGCATATGTGAGGGATGTTCCACAGTTTAGCTTTGTGTTCTATGTCTATTGTTGATTTAAAGAGGTGTTTGTGTCTATTGAAAATGTTCTATTCTAAAGCAATTCTTCTTGTTAAATCGTCCTCTTGACCAAGCATTAAGAGTTTATGTCCCAAATATAAAAAGTTAGTTACAGTTTCTATTTTTCACCTTCAATAGTATCGTCTTCGCTATCAGCATCTTTTGTATTTACTTTCATCAATTTTCATTTTTTGACATTGATTTTCAGTCCTACTTTATCTGCTTCTTCGCTTAGCTCTTTCAGCATTTCTTTGATTTCAGCGGTATTTTCACTTATTAATACAGCATCGTCTGCAAACCGCAAATGATGTAGTCTTTGCCCATTGATGTTTATACTTCTTGTGTTACATTCATAGCGTCTAAAAATCATTTCAAGATTTGTATTGAAAAATTTTACAAATATTTACTACAAAGAGTAAAATTAGTAATAAAATACGTTTTTTTTTTTATAAGATCTAAACAAAACATGAATAAAATTTGAAAATAAAATAGTCGATACAATTGTAATAAGAGTTTAAGATATTAACAAGTAATAAAAAAAGGTTTAAAATCAGTATATAAATCATTTTAGAAAATATATTACACATTTAAAATTATTATAAAATAAAACAGTTTAAAAGAGAAAAAGTGTCATATAACATATTAAGATTATTAAAATAATCATAAAGAACTCTAGTTTTTTTGAAATTAAACTTCAAATTTTGCCCCAATTCCAAGAACAGTTATTTGTATTTTATAAATACAAATAATTGTTCTAGAAATTGGGGCAAAATTTGAAATTTAATGTCATATAACAGTCATAATTAAATCACAATAAAATAGACACATCAATGCACAAATATCACAATGATTTAAAGGAGGATGGCTCAAGTGTTCGCACCATCAAATACCCGTGTGTTAAGTCAAGGGGGCTGGTTATGATACTGCCTCTGACCAGTAACGCGTTCTATGTATATGTCATGCGACCAGCGGATAGTGTCCGACGCCACCAACCGTGCCATGGTCTACGTATATTAAGGTACAATTCACTGTAACCTCGCGACCCGGTTGTTCTGGGCTAGCCAAGCACCGAGCGAACCGACGACAAACCCATCCAATGATACCCTATAGCCCTTCATGAATAGTTCGACAGCAAGCTGGTAATATTTAACGAGTTTTAGCTGTCAAGCCAACTCTAGAGCGTTTGGCCCAAATGGAATACAAATATCGACGGTTTTTATTTCCTTGCAAAACATACTGCGTACGCCGGGTACTTATTGGATGTTGAAAACAGTACCTAGAAGACGTCACGCTGCGTGACAAAGGTGATCCTGAACGACGTTATGACGCTGTTGATTCGCTGCTGAATGGAGTGTACAAAGATTCTAGACGTGTGGAAGTGTCTCTTTGACATATTCACAACGTCGACACTATTTTTAACCGTCCCCGAATGGACGTGCTTCATTTAATGGAACCACACCGAGCCGGACACGGTGTGCAAAGCGGTAGTCGTAGAATCGAATGTATCGGCCATTCAACAGGAAATGGTTGCTCGCTTCTCTAGAGTATATACATGAGTACGCCTTTCCCTGATCTGGTTTTTATATTTATTTAGCATTTCTGTATGACAATTTGGGCACCAGTTCCCCATTTGTCTCCTCCCAACCAGGTATTCCAAAGTCCACACATACTACTTAGATGGAGCTCCATATAATTTAAAGATGCAATTATTTCCAGCTCTTTACACCAGATGTCGATTAAAGGTTGGTAAAAAGCTCAGCTGCTTCATTTATGTATATCTCCAGCCCCAGTGGCTGCAGCTCTTGAGGAGAGTGTTATGTTGCTGTGTAGACTTTTCATCGTCCAAGTTTTAAGAGGAATATGCTACTCTGGGGAGGAGTTTCGACCAACAACAGGGCTGCCAAGTGCACACCTTCGCTTATCACAATCACTGAAGAAGAAACTGACTTTTCAATGGCTGCAGATATAATTTTCACAACTGCATCATCCTCTGTTTGAAGAGAATAGATAATATATTCCTCTAGTTTGTGCATCACCAGTTTGATTAGAAGGCTCTTGTTTTTTGCGGTCGAGACGAAAATTTCCTGTTTGATTGTGATTTAAGTTTCTATTGTGAAAAGCACTACCTCATTCCATATCTACGATTCTGTTCTGCAACTGGTACATTTTGATATGTTGGTGTAGAAAAAAAAACACAGTAAAACTTCGTCCCTGATAGTGGTTCTTTAGGAATCGTACGTATCCATCATAAATAGATATTATTTTGTTTGCCTCTTTTTAGCCTAACGGCCTTGTGAATAATAAATCCCCTATCAACAACATGTCAACTTTACTGAATTTTCATTCTTTTCAGTTGTTTTAAGAAGGCTATACAGGGTCGTTTTAATACATTTCATCATTAAATTGTCCTTTATACAGTAGATATGGGTTGACTCCAACTTTGTTCTTGTATAGTGTGATTTATTAACTTGTAACGAGATAATGTTCCAAAAAATCCTAAAACCAAATCGAGACATAATTAATTTTAAATTATAAATATGAAGGTAACTTGAGATTTAGGAGCGAGTACACATACCATCCCCACAATCTAACAAACAAAAACCAGAAAAAAACATTGGACGCAAAACAACCTTGTTCTGAGAAAAAAAACCTTTGTTGAATGGTCACCAACGGAAATACAAAAACCTATGAAAATAAAATAAATTTAAACATAATTTATTTTATTTTGTACATATATAATGTACAAAAAATAGAACTTAATATTGAAGAAGGAACGTTTTATCCTATCAATGGATTCAGGCGTAGATTTATTGTTGTCGTGAAAAACAAAAAATTTCGAAAACCTCTGTATTACAAGATAAAGGAGGATTGACATAATCTTCCCGTATTAAAACCTTTTTTGAATAACCCATTTCTTTTGACAAATACACTTTACTAACCGACTTGTTGATGAGACGCAATATTGTTTTTCACACGTTTTCCATACGTTTTTATATGCACATAATATATTATCTAGGCGAAGAAGAACGCGGTTTGCAGACATTCAATTAAAACAAATAAAACTCCTGGAAAGGCACTTGAGTGAAAGCAGCTCATCCTAATTCAAATTTATACCTGAATTGTCTTTTTTTTAATAATAATAATATAAAACTTTATTCAACAAAACAATTTAACATTGTATGAGTTGAATCATTGAACGAGTATTTGTGTACAATAAGCCGCTGTTGTCCGTAAAACACTGCACCTCTGCACCGATGCAAGCTTTTCTCAGCATTGATCATATCTTTCGTCCATTTTTCTGATGCATCGAGTATGTAGGCGTAAATGCCTCCGAGGCATAGGGGTCATCTCTGCCTTATCCAAAGTCCTGCATATGTGTTCAATGTACAGAGTGAGCCAGAAAAAAAGAGACTGGGTCGGGGGACCCAAGACAGAAGTGAAACTTCTCTCGCTTTATATTGAAACAAAATTTATATAAATTATAAACATTTTTAATTGATTATGTAGAATGGCAATAAATTGTAATAAATAGAATAAATAAATCACTCTCTAGCGGTCATAATTTTAGTGTGATCAAAATGAAATATATTATCTGATATGTTTAGTATTTGCAAAAATTAAATTTATTAATAGCCAAAATAGATGAATATAGAACGATTATAGTTTATAGTTACTATGGAATCGAGAATCAAAATTGACAATTCAAAATTAAAACAAAATTTTATTAAAATAATTGTATAGTTTATTTTAACCAACTCCAAAAAAAGAAGGAGGAGATTCTATGTTCGACTGTTAAGTAATGTAACAACTAACTGACTTACATGTTTGAATACCCAGTTGTATATCAATGATTAAATTGTTAACGATTCTGCTTATTCGAAATGTTAACAATTCTTTCCGAGGAACATATAATCACAAATTATGAGAAAAATATTGAGTTTATGAAAATCTTTTTCAAATAAAACTTGTTTATTTTAAAAAAAAGATTTTTTGTTAACAAATTTTTTTTCTATCTCTTACGGTTTCAAAGATGTATGTATACCCCTCCCCCCCCCAAGCAAAGGAAAACACGTTCGAATGGTTTCAAAGATAAGCAGTTTTGCCCATATATATGCCGATTTTGCCCATTACCGAACTTGACCTTTACTTTTTTGCTCTAGAACACATTTCAGCTCGTTATCTCACAAACAGACAGACGGACATGCGGAAATGGCCAAATTTTATGAACACATATACCAAACATTCATGCCTACGAGCAATATTTTTAAGCGTTACAGTCGTGATCAAACTTAATATACCTTGTATATTTACATATACTATATAATACGTAATAGGTTTGGGCAAGAATTGTCTTTTGGATTAAATCTATAAATTGCTATTTTTAGCTTTTAAATACAGTGAATTTTTGTGTTTTTTCAAGTCGGTTGAATGTTTAAAAAAAAGGTTTTTATAATAAAATATATTTCATGTATTCGTGTCAAACAATCACAAAATATTAAATATCTCTCTTAATATTAGAATAATCTAAAAATGTACAAGGAGTAAAGTTGTAGAAAATTACGTTTGCTACAATTCATTACCTGATCATTTTTCTCAAACTCTAATGTGAGCAGAGATATTTCGAATTTTAACTTTCAATCTTTAATTGTAGATATTTCTGTAAATATTAGTGTAACAGATAAATGATAAGAAACAAAATTACAGTAAAACTTAGTACCTACAATTTAACTCCTGATAAATTTTTCGATTTTTCAAATATTAAGGGAGATAGTCAAATTTTGTGTTTCCCCTCCCTCTTAACTCTCTTCCCCTCGTCCGATTTTACTCATTAACGAAGTTGACCTTTAGAACCAAAAGCGACTCAAATACCAAATTTCATTCCAATCGGAATAAAAGTCCACAGACATTTTAAAAAATTACATGTATATATACATATATATATATATATATATATATATATATATATATATATATATATATATATATATATATATATATATATATATATATATGTATATATATTTATATATATTTATATATATATATATATATATATATATATACAAATTTTAGCGATAGTGATTTTTAACATCTAATAGGTAGGATCGAAGACAAACTCAAATATTTTCGAGAATCTAAAGATCCGACAATGAAGAATGGTCCTATAATATGATCACCCAATATTCCAGCCCAGACATCTAATTTCTGTGGAAACTGAGTTCGGGTACTGATATATATCAATGTTGATTTGTCTGAGACCAATATCGCAAGACAGATGGATTATGTTTTCCATGCAATGGAAAAGACGATTCATCAGTAAATAAAATATTTCTGATAAAATCATCTCCTTTATTCGCTTTTTCCATCGCAGTTTCATAAAACTCCATCTTACGATAAGGGTCTTCAGGCAAAATCTTTTGGTGTTTTTTATATTTAAAACATTTGAAAAACTGTTCCGTTTCCAAATGTTTGCAACTGTAGCGTTTCTTAGGTCCAGTTCTTCACCAACTTCTCTTGTAGATTTTTTATCGTCAATAGATAGTACACTACAAACTGCTATATCTCTCTCTTTATTTTTTTGTGGGGCTTCCTCATCTTTTTTGTGGCAATTTTTACAATCAGATAAACAAGCACATTTTTCAAAACAGTGAATAATATTCAGAACTGTTCGAGTGGTTGGTGATTGTCTACCTTCAAATGCCACAATAAATGAATTGACACATTCCTGTGCGGATTGTCCGGAATAGTACCATTTAATAATTTGCATTTTTTCTTTTTTTGTGTAATAATAACCCATTGTTGTAATGAGGTACCAAAAATAAAATAATACGTATTTTCCAAAAGCATTCACATACTAATGATTGCATCAGTGCATACATCACAAACCCCACTCCACAAGCGTCATCTACAATTCTACAGTTTATCGTACGACAACAACCAACCAACCAACAACACACCTATATGAAGTCAGTCAGTGCACATATAATGAGAGTTATCACACGTACAGTCATCAACCATACACATGTATGCATATGGTTGTTTGCTTGTTTTCTATACAACCAACACACACCTACAAGACATCCTTCTTATACACATTGCTTAATGTATATTTACATATAATAATTTACATATGTACTCTCTCATACTCGTGGGATCTATGATACGAAGATGTACATTAAACGGGCTGTATAATATAGTGTGAAGGAGAGAGCGCGTCGTAGACCGAGAGAGAACGAGTTCACACTATAGTCTGTACTACATATATGCATGCGTATGATTGCGTACCATGTATGTATCCTATACGCTTGAAGTGGGGGAGAGTACGCACACAGCATTGTTTATATGCTGGAGTAGACAGAGAGAAGAAGGATGGAGTGGAGGCGGAAGAGAAACGGCACGTAAGTTTCGTACCATACCAAAGTGATGATGTCACGTTTTTTAGCGACTCATCCTCTGTATTTATTTTTGAGCGGTGCGTGTGAAGAAGTTTCGCTTCAAAAAAATAGTGAAAGGTACGATATCATACCCAAACATAAATAAGTACACGCATGAGTTACGTATAAACGGGCGTTCATGGCCGTCTTCAGGACGCTACTTCATATTTGTTTAAATATTTCATCGTCTTATTAACAAGTTAAAATATAAAGTTATAGATTTGAATAAACAGTACAAAGACTTAAACGGTTTAAGATAAAAGTACTGTAAAGCAGCACAGTCTGTTGTATTCAAAATTATTGAGAATAATTTTTCTGGATCTAGCACATATTCTAATTATAAAATAGAAACATATTAAGAAAAATATTTAAGAGAAAATATTTTTCTCCTTTGAAAAGGAAGGAGTTTTTTTTTAAGTGCAAAAAAGAAATTAATCTAGTTCGATTTTTTTTTTCTTTCGACAAAGTTCTTTTTTGAAGTCAAAAATTGAAAAGAAAATTATAACTGCTTTTGATTTAAAGTTTTTCTTTTAAAAAAAAAATCAAAAATTGAAAAGAATTATCAGATATAATTTAATTTAAAAACAAAAGTTCGAGTAAATACAAGTTGAATAACATAAATACATAAACAATTAAAAAACAAGCTTGTTATTATGAATAATATTGTAAATTTGTATATAAATTTTGAATTCGCACTGGTCGTGTGCATTAAGTGGACAGTTAAATATCAAACAGGAGGGGTGTCGCGCTGGTTCGATGCTTAGCGAAGCATTATAATTTTTAATAAGTTTTTTTAAATAATCAGAACCTCCGAATGCGCCCATGGTTGCTGATAAACTAAATTATTCGAGAAACCTCCATGCAAAAATCTATTTTCAAAAAATATTTCTTCAAAACATTAATAATAATGTTCTAGAATGATCGATGGCGGGTATAAAAAGCCGCGACCAGTGCTAATCAAAATCAGTTTTAAAAATGACTGATGTTTGATGCAGTTCAGAGTTAAAAACTGACTTCTGTTCGATTAGTTTCAAAGTTAAAAATTAACATTCGTGTGATAAAGATTATAAAAATCTACATTGTAGTAATCAAGATTCGTTAACAGTTTGTTCGATTCAATTGAGTTTAAATTTGACGTTGTCGAAAGTACCATTGTAAAATTTAAAAAATTGTTGAAAAAGAAATTAATTTCAAATTCTTTTAAAAGCAAATAAAATCAGGTTTTAATTTCATAAAAATTTTGTTTAATTTAATTATTTTCTTAAAAAAAAACGTCCGTATTGTTTCAATTGTAAAATATTTAGTAAAGCTTTTACTAATTTTTTTTTTTGTCGATTTTCGGAATCTGTTGTAGGTTCGGGCAGCGCTCCTTTTGAAGGATAAATAGAGAGCCAAGATACCGCGGCAAGTCTAACAAGAAGATATAAATCGAAGACTAACAATTAAATAGTTTTAAATAATCAAAATGTCAAATTATATAAAATTAATGTTACAAGATGTTTTTTCAAATGTTTAGCACTGGTACAAGTTATATAGTCAATAAATTTAAAATTAAAGTATAAGCCAAAAGATTTTAAAAAATTATTAAACCAATAGTATTATCTACCATTGCAGTTAAATAATGAAATAAAATATCTAACTGAAATTTCTAAATTTGTAAAGAAAAATATATAATCCGATACAGTATCTAGAGCACGATACTGCGCAGAGCCGAGCTTAAGGGATACATTTGGCCTTCTCACTTACAGTGCTATTACTTATCGAAAAATCAGAGCAGTTTTGACCTCGAAACATCTTCTGAACGAAAAGAGCTACAGTGCTGATTTTTCGAATATGGAATATTTAGGGAATTATAAGAAACTGTTTTTTCAATATCGTTAACGAATTAACCGTTAAAAAAGTTATTTCACTTCAAAAACGCAAAATTCGCGGTTATGCCTTAGCAAACCGTGTATGATCTATCATAATTCTACGCTACTTCCAGATATCCTGTAAAGTTGATATTTGGCATACAGGTAGATCTAGTATCCAAACCGACGGAAAAATTGCGAAAATTGGAAATTTGTATCGGAAAAAAGGAAATTTTTACACTTTTCGTTTTACTTAAATTATCATTATAAACCATATATGCTTTTGATTCGTTTATAATTGTGAGTGCTTCCTGATTGGATGAAATATTTAAAACCATATACTAAGTAAACTACCATGTAGAAAACATAAAAATTATTACATATTGTGGTCACAGTTTTCATTTTATCGGAATGAAATTTTGTATTTGAGGTGCTTTAGGTATTCGAAAGGTCAAGTTAATTGGTAAAATCGGACAAGGGGAAAGGGGGGTTTAAAGGGAGGGGTAAACACTAAATTTGGCATATCTCCCTTAATATTCGAAAAATCGAAAAATTTATAAGAATTAAAGTTGTAGTTACTAAGTCTTACTATAATTTTGTTTCTCATCATTGTTTCTGTTACACTAATACTTACAGAAATATTGACGGTTTAATATTGAAAGTTAAATTCCTTAATATCTCTGTACACATTCCAGTTTGAGCAAAAATGATAAGGTGATGAATTGTAGCAAACATGAATTCCTACAACTTTATTCCTTACGTATTTTTCGATTGTTCTAATATTAAGAGAGATATTTTATATTTTGTGTTTTATATGAAAACCGATCTTACATGATACATGAATGCTGCCCGCTCATTGGTCTATGATATTTCTATAATACTATTGGTTAATACCTAACATATGATAAATTATAAACATTATAAATTAATTGAATAACCTTAAATTATGTGAATGGTTTTTGTATTAATTTTTTCCCATTTCTAAACAATGTTAAAATGTTTTTATAATCTCGATGTATATAATTTAATAAGATGATATATTATAGGTAAAGCATAGGCTAGGAACTATACTTTAAGATGTATTGTACTACAAGTTATGTAAAATATTGATGATAAAATATACTTATTCTATTCTATAAAACCTTAACATTTTAACATTGTTGTGCGAGATTCTGTACAATAAACATACTAGTGTTACACATTTAATTTTTTTATTAATAAAAAAAAACCAAAATACAAAAATGTCAGGACGTAGTAAAGGTGGTAAAGTTAAAGGTAAAGCAAAGTCAAAATCAAGTCATGGAGGATTACAATTCCCTGTTGCATTGTAATTCAGTGTTATTTCCAAAGAAAAATGAAAAGAAAGCATAAATTATATACATTGGATAATTGATAATAATATTCATCGATCATAGGCCTTTTATTAAAAGGCCACAAATTAATGTGAAATTAGAGTGATATATTTTTATTAAAATTTAGTATATATAAGACGTTACTTGATATGTTTCGATTAATTAAACTTCTCAATTTATTAAAAACAATTTTAATTTAAAAACTATATGATCCCTAAAAATTTCTTTAACGGACGTTAAGCAACATTGGGCACAGTCAGTACTTGTCAGTTAACGGATGGGTGACCGTTTGGGAACACTGTGTGCAGTTGCATTTTTGTTATTTTGTAAACATTAATTTATATTCTCATTTAAACTTTTTTATTATATTTTGCATTGATCAATTATTTATTACTAGCATTACCTGTTGCAGCTTCGCCCGCAAAAATTTTGTAAAGTCCTTATAACCAAGTAACATAATTTTATCTCCCGTCAAGAATACTGATTGTCTTGGATCACTGCTTTGTCCTGGAACATGTATTTATTTATTTATAACTAGCATTACTCGTCGTCTACGTCATCTGGCCGACAAAGTCTTCGTTGAAGATTTTTTACTGGCGGTGCTGTGCATCCCTGCTGGTAGTGGTAGAGAAGAGCTGAATGTGGGGCTTCAGTTTCATCGAGATCTGCTGTGAGCTTGCTCTGCAGAGGGAGGGTGTGCAGGACTGAGCCATCAGCAACGTCGGTCCCTGGTATGATGAGTTCAAGCCCGTCTGTGTATTTCGGGACTGGTAAAGTGCTATTCTAGCCCGTACCGGCTATTCTAGCCCGCCCCTTTGCACACGATGGCTGGTTTTTTAAATTGTTTATGGACAAATTTTATATCGACAAACAAATAGAAATGCCACCTATCGTAAAAGTAATGCCCGGACGGAATTCCGGTTATCACCAAAACGTCGGAGGCACTAAATCATCGCCTCCAGGTTCGCAAAGGCAAGTTTGTTTAAAAATGTTTTTTATAAAGAAAAAAGGTGGCTCTATAAAGAAAGCGACTTTAAGTCGGTGAGCCTCTTTTTAATAGCGAAGAAATTGTACGTGGCTGTGGAACGTCTTAAAGACGCTAAAAAGGTTAACAACGGGTTGTTGGTCGAAATCGACGACAAATCTATAAATAAAAAGCTATTATGCCTGAAGATGCTAGACGATCATGAGGTGGTAGTGTCGCCCCACGGAACTTTAAACAGCTCCCAGGGGTTGATCTTTTGCAGAGACCTTGTGACAATTCCATCTCACTTTTACCTAAAATCATACAAATAAAGGACATCAAAATTAGTGTTAAAACATAATAAAGTAAAAAAAAGTGATTTATATGTGGTGGGGACCAAACATTTCATAATAAAAGGAAAATTAAATATAATATAGATTAATCAGACAGATAATGATTAATAAAAGAAAGTGATAGGGGGATGAATAAGAAAAAAATAACAAAAAACTAATGAATAGTTGAATGGCACGCGGGAACCACCTTAAGATAACAACATTGTTTAAATCTATCTCAAATTACAAGTTCAAACGTACGTTAAAAACAAAAATATATTACCCGATCTGTTATTGAGATAGTGACATAAATTGTTTTTCGGTAGTCGAGAGAGATTATTGAAAAACAAAACAATTTCAGAGGTTTATTATATTACGATTGACCGTGCAAACGAGAACAAGTACAAATTACGTCCGCGATCATTATTTAGTTTTTTCCAACTGAAATATTTATCCATATATATGTATATATATATATATATATATATATATATATATATATATATATATATATATATATATATATATATACCAGTTCTTGTATTAATTTTTTTTATTAAATTTCGGATATCGTACAAAAAAAAGGAAAACGGCAATTCTGATTAGTAGCGATATTATTATCGCGAACTGAATGTAAAACGCATAAACGTATTTATTGGAGTTTAATTAATATCAAGCACGGGACGAAAACTATTAATGGCGACAACACCAGCACTCTCGTGGTGAAAATTTGCGTGCTATTCAGCGGCATTATGTTGAGACTCAATCGTATTCTCAAGAAAAGTAAAGTAATAATTTTTTTTTCATCACCTTTGTAATTAATAATTAATATAAAAATATACGTACATATTCTGCAGCCAAAATTCATACTTGATCATCCGGGTTGATGACACGTTTTTCCTTTTTTGGGACGTTGGAACATAAATTCACTTCGAGTTTACGTACGGATAACTAAAATCATTTATTAGTTATCCGTATATCTTTTTTATATTATATTCTGATTATCTGGAAAACAGTAAGCATTTATTAATATCGGTTTTTTTTTTTTAAAGCAATAGTAAGTAATCGTACAATAATTACTCGGTGGTCTTACCGAACAAACCAATACATCGCACCCAAATTTGAGTAATTAGACGACCGAAAATTCTGGAGTCAAATCGTCCGAGTGTATGAATGCAGAAAGGGCAATTTATGGGAATATCACTGCTGAATATAAACACAACGAGTGAGAAAAATCAGTTGTGAAATTCTCCGATAAAGTTTAGGCCACCGAATAATTGTATATACTTGTGAAAATCAATACAGTGATATCAGAGCACTATAATTTTTATTACTGATAAAACAGTTTATTATTATTTATTAATTTTTGTGTGTTAATATTTCATATCAATTAATTGTAATTTTTGTTCATTTTCAAAAATCATTAAAATTTATAATACTTACATTCCGAGTATAGTCTTAATATAACTTCCTTTTCTGTGCTTTTATTTTTCCTTCTTGTAATTTTTAACAGCCTCTTAATATACACGTGGTTATTTTTAAAATCAATTATCCACTTCGTCAAATCAATACATGACGTCTAGACCAGGAACTTCAATTTAGCACCGTTAGGAGTCACAACCTAGCAAACGTTTTTTTTAAAGTTGATTGTCAGTTAAGGGTGTCCGGTGTCAAACAAAAGGACCCTCACGTTTTTTTTGACATTTCTGACCAACGATAAAACCTAGACCTACTGTTTCCTCTCAACGCTTCCGTTAAGGACCTTCGCGATTTTGTGTTTTGATTCATTGGGACCCTCCTCAATGGTCCTAGAGCTATATACACAACCTCATGATTTGCTCCATCAAAAACATAGTAAAAAATCTATCCGACCACAGAGTAATTGAGGCCCGATGGATTAAGGCAGGATAGTGAGTTGAAAGACTCACCACTCCTCCACTTACCTTCAGCAAAATTGATTTGCCAGCAACCTGTGATACTGATATTGCTTGTGATGCTGGTATTCACAAGAAAATCCCCGTACGTCCATACATTCCAGCACCAATGCGATGCTATCGGTGCCACAGTTTCGGACATACGGCAGACAGATGTGAAAAGCCTCAAATATGTGTCTGTGGGGAGACATTACACGAATAGAGATCGTGCAATGAGCTAACCACATGTGTAAATTGTGTGGAACTGCCCCAAATACAAAGATGAGATAGATATCCCGAAAGTAGGAGTTCTGGATAAGGTTACTTATCCTGAGGCGCGCAGAAGAGAAAATTTGAAGCCTTTAAAAGAAGAAGATCAATTGTAATAAGGACCATCCTTGATCAAAAAAGGCTATCTTAGAAGCAATATGTCTCGGCCATCAATACCTACCTACACACCATCTTCGGATGTATGGAGGAGAGTTAAGGCAATTTCGGGGAAATTTTCCTCATCACCAGTGCCTGCCCTCTTCAATTTGAATGTCATGATCATCTGGCAGCGTGCTGAAACTGTTGAGGGTATGGGCTCCTCAATTATATCGTGAGGGTATGGGATTAGCCCAATAATGTCAACTTCCCGGCTTTCTTCAGAAACAGTTTTTATTTTTCTTAGTTTCTATCGTTTCTAACACTAGCATTTTTTTCAAACTAACTGACATCATAACGTCAAACGATGACATTTTGAAAGCCATCTTTGAGTTGAAACAAGATTTAGATAAAAAGATTGATGGCGTTAGTGCAATGTTAGACAAGATTGATGAAACAATTGGAAAGTTTAATCAGCAACTGGACTCCGTTACCAAAACCATTGAATACCAAGAGCATAGAATTAGAAGCCTAGAGCGTCAAAGTAGAATGAAAAAATTAATATTTCATGGCATTCAAAAAGAAAATGAAAATTTCTTTCAATTTGAAGAAAATATTCTGAAACTGGTGAATGTTACACTCCAGGTTAAATTAGAACACGAAGAAATTGATTTCATACGTCGCATTGGCAAAACTCAAAAAGGTCCTATTATTGTTGGTTTAACTACTTTTAGAAAAAAATTACTAATTTTGGAAAGTAAAAAAAACCTCATAAATTCTAAAATTGGTATCAGTTAAAACTTTGCTAAGGAAGTCCTAGATCAGAGGAAATCTCGTATCCAGATCATGAATAAAAAAAGAGAAGAAGAGCATTTTGTTATAATAAAATACGATAAACTGATTATAAAAGAAAAACAAGATAACATGATCAAACCTAGAAGCCTAAATTAAAAAAAGGAGATCTTCAACTGAACTACAGCGCCCAGATGAGTTACAGCATGATAAGGAAATGCGTTCTCAACAAGATAATGGTGCAAAAAGATCTGACACTAAAATCCAAGGCAATTTGCGTGAAATGTTCAATCGCTTTAGATCTGCCTCATTCAGCCTCAATGATTCGGGTAACAAAGCCTCTACAAGTGACAAAAGAAACAATGAAACAAATCTTATATAGCAGCTGAATACATTCTGGAACCTTGAGTATAATACAAACGTACATTCGCAAACAGATCAGAATATTACAATAAATATCAACAACTTAAAGGAAAACTCTGCTATTTTAAACCCTTACGCGCAACATAACTTTAATACTGCGATACATAAAAGTGAAACATTTCAACAAAATTTGGCTCAGTTAGGTATTTTGTTCTTTAATCTCCAAGGAATTAAAAATTTCTTTAACTTAGACATTGGACAACGTGGAACCTCATGAGTGACTCTGAACTACCCGTTTTCCTTAAAAATTACAATTTAATTAATCAATGTGCAACTAAAAATAAAACCAAAGGCCGAGGAAGCGGTGGAATGATGCTTATTATAAAAAGCTTAAAATTTAGTATTAAAAAATGCGACACCAGATGGATTATAGCGGAAATTTCTTCTCAAAAACTGAAATTTCTGTTAGCGGCTATATACATATCTCCTTCTGAGAATTACTCAAAATGTTTAATAGATCTGGAAGAAGATATGGTATCTACTCACAACAATAGCAACACCGATTTTACAATACTCGGAGGCAAAAGGAATGCTAGGGTATGATATCTTAATCAATTTGATAGTGACACGATACAATCACCATACTTACAACCTCTAAGAAACTCTTTGGATCCAGTAATAAATCAACAAGGTAAAATATTGACTCAGTTTATGGAATTAAAAGAATTTTTAATGCTAAACCGAAGAACTGTATCAGATGCAAATGGGTCGTATACATAAAGATTTTCTCTGGGAAAAAGTGATATAGACCATGTATGGGTGAACCGGGTGATATCAAACACAGTGCTAGATTTTAAAGTAGCAGATTTTATCTTATCCTACGATCACTTATCTTGCTCGCTGGCTCTCTTAAAAGAGGAGAGGGTATCTACGCAATCCTTTCCAGTTGTAAAGAAAGAGATTTACAAATGGAATTGCAGCCAAAAATGTAATTTTATTAAGAGTCTAAATACCAAGCATCTTAACATAAACGAACCTATAAACATCTGTAATGACCGGCTCATAAATGCTATAAAAGTTGCAGCCAAGGACTCCGATATGGCCAAACAAATTAATACCCAAGTAGCTTTCAAGAATAAAATTTGGTTCAATGAAAACTGCATCAAGGCCAAAACATCAATGAGGCAACTGCATAGAGAATGTAAAAGAAACAACTTTGATGATCTATCCTTAGAGCAGTATTTACTCGCGAAAGCAAGGTATAATAAAACAGTTCACGAAGAAAAAACTGTGTATTTTAACCAACTGAGAATACAACTCTCTAACTCTCGAAATCCTCAAGAATTTTGGCAGGCTATCGGAAAATACGACAGAAAAATATTCATTGGATCCGATATTAGCAAAGCCAAGTGGGAAGAATTTCTTAAAGAATTTCATGGTTACCGCAGCACCCCAATAGAAATACAAATCTATGATTGTTTGCATCATTTTCTAGATACTGAAATTAGTATAAACGAACTGAACGAAACTTTAAAAAGATGCAAAAGTGATAAATCTGCTGGATTGGACGGTATAAACTACGATTTCTTTAAAAATATGCCAACTGACTGGAAAACTAGCTTGGTTAATTACTTTAATAAAATCTTAGAGCACAAGAAATGGCCGTCTGAATGGAGTAAGGTGGAAATGGTTATGCTTCATAAAAAGGGAAATAAGAACGATCCTAATAACTATAGAGGAATAGCTTTAATCAACAATGTCGGAAAAATATTAAATCGTATTCTTTGCACAAGACTATCATTTTGGACCGAAAATAGCCTCATACTTCCAGAACATCAATGCGGCTTTAGAAGCGGGCGGAGTTGCAACGATCTCATATTTACTTTATCTACTCTGATCAATAAAAGACTTCGTCAGGCTAAGGGTAAATTGTTATGCTGTTTTATAGACCAAAAAAAAGCTTTCGACATGGTAAATCACTCAAAATTGTGGATGAAATTACAAAGCATTGGAATTAGTCGTAAAATAATCTGCATTTTGAAGGTTATGTATGAAAACGCTAGCATACTAGTCAGAACAACGGAAGGCCACACCACTGGTATAAAAATACAAAAGGTGTTTTGCAAGGTGAAGTCATGAGTCCTATCATGTTCGCTTTATATATACACGATATTGAAAATGTAATGCGTGAGGCAGGATTTGAAGGTGTACAATAAATGGGTATAACGATGTCGTTTGGTTTGCATATGTCAAATAATTATTTAGTGCTGCTAAGTAATAACATAACCGATTTGCAAAAAAAGTTGAATTTTATAAATGATTACTTTAATAACTGCAACCTTGAAATCAACTTCCAAAACAAAAATATTGGAATTAAAAAAAGGTGTTAAGCATACCCAGTCGCCATTTATCTTAAATGGTCAGAAGATAGAGTACGTCGATAATTTTACTTATCTTGGGATTGACTTTAGTAAAACTGGACTGTTTAAGTCGCAAACAGATTCAGCTATAGGTAAAGGGAAACAAGCACTACATCGGGTGAAAGAAATCATATTAAAATCAAAAATGACCAACTGGGAATCGATAACACACCTTTACAACTCCATTATAATACCTACTACGTTATATGCTGGAGAAACTTGGGGCTTACGTTATGGTGAGGAATTAAAAACCGTACAAATAGGATTTTTCAAATCTTTATTGCAACTTCCCAGAAACACACCAGGGCACATGCTAACAATAGAAACTCGACTAATTAAACTAAATATCAAAATTCTACACATGTGTCTTAAATGGTTAAGACACACCTACCAAAACTCTACCAGAACTCCGTTTCGCCGAAAATGCTCTGGGTCCAATGAACAAAAAGTATAACTGGATTTCTCAGCTAAGGGCCATTATTGAAAATATTAACTATGAGTATCTCTTAACTCACGTTAGCTTTCACATAGTCCAACCAATTTTTAATGATATTATGGTGAAATATGAATATTATTTGTTCAGTATGGCCCTCAATCGCATCAAAAGTTCGTCATATAACATAATCTACAAAGAAATAATAACATCTCAAAGTGTAGAAGAATATTTTAAGTTTACTTTTGACCCCCGAAAGCTGAGACTGATTTGCCGACTTAGACTAGTTAACCTTAATT
Organism: Nineta flava; assembly: GCA_963920215.1. Lineage (NCBI taxonomy): Eukaryota > Metazoa > Arthropoda > Insecta > Neuroptera > Chrysopidae > Nineta > Nineta flava. Next base: position 50,935,571 of record OY986043.1, on the reverse strand, counting down.
ATTGTAAACTATATCACGGCGAAAAGACTCTAATAATTAAAGAAGGCGATCTCTGTTTGAACTGTGGTATCACCGTTAACAACAACTTCTTTCATACTCTAATGGAATGCCCAAAATTTAAAGAAATTAGAGAATCATTTTTCGATGTGTACGTGTGTGATATAATTAATCTGTTAACCGTGGACACAGAAGATAAGCTGGAGATGGTGTACAAGTTTATTACAAAAGTTATAGACCTATCAAACTAAATTCATTACACTCTAAATTTTGTTTTATTAAATCTAAATTCTTAATTGTATTTTGCTGTATGTATGTATCTCTTTGTATTTTTAAAAACAAATAAATATACTACTATATCGTGAGGGTATGGGCTTAGAGTTAATCCACCTGCAAAAAATGTCTTCCACTCGGTGCCGACTTGCAGTATCAACCATGGTATTGTAAGAGGTCATCAACCATTGTCAAATGCTCCGTCTATGTCAAGAAAAACGCACAAGGTGGTTTGTTTCCTTGTGAATCACTCCTCCTGTATATTCGGTTTTAGAGGGCTGATTCACAGGATTTTCCCACCTGATACGCGTGCTGGTTGGCATGAAGCGGATTTCTCGACAATGACTCCTGAACCAAATGAAATCCTATTAGTCTTTCTATTGTTTTCAGTAGAAACGATGACGGACTAATTGGTCTTAAGTCCTTTCCCGTGGAGTGGTTAAGCCTCCCCGGTTTTGGCAAGAAGGTCACTCTAACTGTTTTCCATATTCTTGGGATATAACCCGTAGCTAGCCTTGCCCTGAATATATGATCAAGCAGATGCTTCATAGGGTCGAATGAGTTTATTGTCCACTCGATCTTTGGCGGTTAATGGTAATCGCCGCTCTTCTCCAGTCCTAGCTTGTCGATAGAAGGCCCTCGTTTAACTGCTCTAGAGAAGGATTTTCACTGTCCACTGCCACTCTCCGCCTACGAAGTACATGACCTTGTCGGGGTGGCGGAGCTTGTGTGCCTCTTACCCCGAGAGCTATGCTAGCCGTTGTTTACAACTGGTAGGGTCTCCCATGCTAGATTGGTCAACGGGTGGAGGCCAGACTAAGAAGTACTTTAAGATCACACCGTAAACCCAGACGTGGACTGGAAGCGGGGGCCGTAGCGACGGCTGGGGCTGTGAGGTTTCAGGAACTCTATAAACACCCCTGATCTTTAAAATGGAATTAGCAATGAAAATGGTTAAGGAAAATTTAAAACCTACGGAGCAGGAGTTTGGATCTCCAGTTCCGGTCGGTGTCGTGGGTGCTCGAGCAGGCCCCGCCCGACCGTCATCAAGCGACTGCCCAGCATTTTCAGTAGGGGACCAGGCTGAAATGCAGATTGTTACTGGAACAGGAACAGGATCGAGTAGGAGAGAAGGTGAGGATCCGGTTAGCACCCCGGTCAATACCAATGTGCCGATGGAGGCGTGCTCAGGTAAGGACGCTCAAGGTGTGGTAGTGGCATTGGCTCCACAAATATCAGTGGGTGACCCATCGACTGAGGACTCAAGTGGTGATAGATTCACAACAGTCACCCAGAAGAAGAAGAGGAAGAGAGCAAGGAAAGGCACAGGATCGAGCCAAGAGGAGCTAGAAATTCCGAGGGTTGATGCGAAGGTCATGAGGACACTTCAGGATAAGGCCAACGAACTTGCCAATGTCTTCGCCAATAAGAAGGTCAGCAGGGCTCTGTCCGATGAGGCTCTTAGGTTGGTTTCTGCATACCAGGATCTTTCCGTCAAACTGATGGGGGAGAACATGGCCCTATGCGCGGAGGTTGCGGCCCGCAGACGCTTCCAGGGTGGGCTACTGAAGAGGCTCTGCACTATTGAGAAAGAGGTCAAGGATCTGAGCATGCAAGTGGGCAGACGACCATCACCAAATCGTGATGGCGATGCAAGAACAAGCCAGGTGGGACCGCAATTGACACGGCCGTCGCAGCCACCACCGCCGCTCCCGCCACCACGGCGGACACCAGTGAGACCCGTTCCGGGTCCTGGGCCGGTGGTCCTACCTGTACGAACAGCCGCGCCGCCGGCTCCAGCGCAAGTACACAAGAAAAGAAGGCGGAAGAGGAAACATGCGGGTGCTGCTCCTGTTGGACCTGTACCACCTGTGGCACCAAAGCCGGCACCTAGGGTACAACGGCTTCCTAAGGCTAAGCCCAGAAAGTCATACGCGGTGGTGGTCCGGGCTACAGAGGGTGAGCTGTCTGCGTCCCAGATTGAAGAAAAGCTCAGGAAGGAGGTTGAGCCCAGAGTGCGGATGAAGGTCCTAGCGGTGAGAAGTGTCCGCTCTGGAGTGGCCATTGAGGCCGCCACTGAAGCTGAGCGCGAGCGCCTTAGGACCCATAAGGACTACGCGGAATTTGGCCTGCGGGTGGAGAGACCGAAAGGTGTCCCACCGAAAATGCAAATTTACGATTTCCCCCGGGGCATGTTAGATCCCGAAGTTATCGAGGGGCTATGGAGCAAGAACCTAGAAAGAATTTGTGGGGAGGCCCAGACAGCGGAGAGAGAGATGAAGGTGGTAGATAGACGGGATGGGAGATGGCGGGACAAGGTTAACGTGCTCTTGGAGCTACCTATGTCCTGGCGGGAGCGCCCCCTTAGAAAAGGGAGGGTTTTCTTGGGGTGGCACTCGTGCAAGGTGGTCGAATTTGACCGAGTACGGCGCTGCCACCGGTGCCATGAGTTTGGGCCAACGTTAATGCCGTTAATGCCGTAAAGCAGAGCGTTCCTGTTATAGGTGTGGACGGACGGGGCACTTAGTGGCGGAATGTCCGGAGACCCAGGAGAGGTGCAGTTTGGCAGACCTGCAGGGCACCGGACAACGTCTGAGAATTGTCCAGAGTATAGAAGACGGCTGGCAATATTAAAAGGACGCCTCAGAGATGGATAATAGACCAGGGACCATTAGGGTGGTGCAATTGAACTGCCAGAGATCGTACAGCGTGATGTGCGACCTGGGTGTGTGGCTGGTTGAGAGGCATGTGGGGGTGGCCCTCGTCCAGGAACCCTATGTGTCCCGCGGGCGGGTCGCTGGTCTGCCGTCCTGGATGAGGATCTATGCCCGGGGCAGGATGAAAGCGGCGGTGGTTTTCTGTGACGACACTCTCGAGTGTGTTGAGATAGGTCACTGGACAACCGACTGTGGGGTTTGTGTGCGCATCAGTGGGGGGTTTGAGATTTGTAACTTGGCAAGCGTTTACTGCCAATGAGGAGGTGACCTTGATGTCAACATCCAGTTTATGGACGGGATACTGAATGGATGTGACGGGCGGACGATGATTGGAATGGACGGGAACGCAGTGTCCGGATTGTGGTTTAGCAAGAACATCCGGAGGGGTAGAGACACCGAACTCAGGGGTAGGAGATTGGAAGAGTGGGTGGTCTCAAGGGGGCTGGATGTTCTGAATGAGCCCAGCCGGTCATACACGTTCGTGGGTGCAAGGGGGATGAGTGACATCGATGTCACAGTATGTGGGGGTAATTGGGATGGCTTTGTCATTCGGTGGGAGTTATGCGTTGATGCCACGACAAGTGACCACAACCTGATACTCATAAGTATCGACCGACGGAGAGGCGAGGGGCTGACAGGCGGTCTCGAGGAAACTCGATGGTCCACTAAGGGAGTCGAATGGTCGTCCTATGCCCAAAAGATTCGGGAGCGTGCCGAGGTATGTGGACTGGACGCATACAAAGCCCTGAGTTTGAGGGACAAGGTTGAGGTGTTGCAAGAATGGATCACTGACGCCAACAACTCTGAGCTTCTGAAGGTCAGGCGGGTCAGCCGGAGAAGGGTGAGTTGGTGGACGGACGAGCTCCGGACCAAGAAGAGAGCTGTCAAAAGAGCACGGAGAGCCTACCAGAGAGAGAGGGCGAGAGATGGAGAGGCTGGATTACTTCGTGCGTCATACATGGCGGAAGTTAGGGGATACCACCGCATGGTCACCGAGGCCAAGCAGAAGGACTGGCGGGCCTACGTCCAAAAGGAAGGGAAAGACCCTTGGGGGAGGGGGGGTCTATAAAATATGTAGGGGTGGAAACAGCTGATGGCTGGACGCGGACCTGGGGGGAGGGTGTTCGGGTCTTGATGCGCGCCTTCTTCCCTGACTCTGAGGAGTGCGTGGAGCCACTGGAGTGGGAGGGGGTTGGGATTGAACAACCAAATGAGGCTGGGTTGGGGTACAGCGTAGATGAGGTGGAGAGAGCGATGGATGGGATGAGGATGGGAAAGGCACCGGGGATGGATGGTATAACCAATGAAATGCTGGTCCAGATTTGGCGTGCCATTCCAGAGGTTGTAGGTGAGCTGCTCGACTCCTGCCTGAGGGAGGGAATTTTCCCGGACCCATGGAAGCGAGCTAAGGTCGTATCGTTGCTGAAGCATCCTAGTAAAGTACGCAGTGATCCGGGGTCGTACAGACCAATTAGCCTCCTTAGTGGGGTGGGCAAGATCCTGGAGAGAGTCATGACCAACCGACTCAGCGATGCGATCGATGGTGTCTGGGGTGGGGCACAGTTCGGATTCAAGAGGGGCAAGAGTACCGAGGACGCGTTTGTAAAGATCAGGGAATGTCTGCGGAACAGCCAGCGAAAGTATTTGCTGGGCGTATTTGTAGACTTCCGGAATGCGTTTGGCTGCCTACAGTGGAACGTCATTCTCGGGAGATTGAATGAATGCGGACTGGACGAACGGGACTTGGCTATGTGGAGAAACTACTTCGCAAAACGGTACGCCTGCATGTCCGGGAGAGAAGGAAGGGTTTGGGTGGAAATGAAAAGGGGATGCCCACAGGGTTCGATCAGCGGACCTGTGGTGTGGAACCTTTGTGTTGAGGAGCTCCTAAATAACCTGGGTGGTGCCGGGATTGGTGTAGTCGCCTTCGCTGACGACCTGCTCCTCATGCTTGAGAGTGACTCACGTAGAGGAGTGGAGTCGGAAGTTGGTAGGGCCATGCGGCTGGTCAAAAGTTGGGGCGACAGAGCGGGTGTAGAGGTCTCCGACGCTAAGACGACCTGTATGCTACTAAAGGGCGCGATGGAGCCAAGGGCCATGAGGGTTGTCTTGGAGAACGGCGGGATGAGGGGTATCAGGATGGTCACAGAGGTCGTCTATCTCGGCATACGATTGGGCGAGCGCATGAATACCAAACCACATCTCATGAGACTCAGGGAGCGCGTCACGGCCAGTGTTGGGCTATTTAGACGCGTCTTGAGGACGGAGTGGGGTTTGAGAGGGGGTGTGGTGCGCACACTCACCAATGGACTCTTCATGCCCTGCGCACTTTATGGTGCGAGTGTGTGGTGTGACCTCCTTCGGTACCAGTATGCGCGTGATGAGCTAAATAGGGTTCAACGCGTGGTGCTGTATGGAGGCTTACCCTGGGATCTGGAGTGCCTCAGAAGGACGGGTCTTTTCAAGACGAGAAGGGGGTATCCCATGGGAGAGGGCCTGCTCACCGCTGAGGAGGCCGAAGAGCTCCAAGAAGGTGAAGTGGGTCCAAGGCTGGCAGTTTTGGCTCTTGAGAAGTGGCGAGAGCGCTGGGCGACCAGCAAAAGGGGTGCGGTCACTCGCATGTTTGTGAAGGACCCAGCACTATTCCTGAAGAATCGGGAATGGCAGTTTAGTCTACAGGAGGGATTTATCTTGACGGGCCACGGTACCCTAAATGGTTACCTATTCTCGAGGGGCCTGGAGGAGGATCCACGATGCCCCTGTGGGGCCCAGTGGGAGGATGCGGTCCACTTCTTGTGCAGTTGCGGAATGTATGAAAGGTTCCGCGATCTCTCGGGAATGGGCGTCATGGGCCGAGGCCCCAATTGGGACCTGAGCCTTGTCCTGCGGAGTGCGGCCACGAGGAGATGCTTCTCCGATTTCGTTGCCAGAGCTTACAAGATGCGCGAGAGAGAGGTAGCAAGAAGAAGGGAGGAGGAAGCGGCTCTGTAAGGAAGCTTTTTTTTTTTTTTTCACCTTATTTTATTTCATTTATTTATTCTTCATTGTTTATTTTATTTAACTTTATTTTATTTCTTTTATTTATTCATTCATGTTTTTTTTTTTTTTTTTTTCATTGCGGGGACGCACTTTTTATTTTTTTTACGTTTTTCATTTCATGGATTTAACTCATTATTCATCTTTACCAATCATTATTATTATTTTGTGTTATTTCCATCAAGTGCACCAGTTGTATGCGTTTGTAAGGACGCTGAGCTGGTCCAGGGTTCCCAGGACATAGGTTCTGGGTCCGCTTGGGGAAAGCCCCCACCAAGGGTTAATTTGGTACTACGGGTTGCTTGTTCCGAGCCCCTCACATTGGCTTGCATTGCTGTGTGCGTCAAGCATTTGGGATGGACTCGTAGTGGCAGTGGTAAAAGCCCACATCGCGGGCTAGGAGGGGCGCATATCGGATGTTGATGAGCTCCTTCAGAGTGATGAGTCATCACTAAGTAGTTCCTTTTCCTACGTGTGAGTTGCGGTACACAACTCGGGTGTTAGCCTGCAGAGCTTATAGGGGTTTAGATGGTCCCCGGCCAAACCAAGGTGCTGTCTGACTTACATCATAAAGCAATTGGTAGTCCTGAAGGATACTTAGATCACAGGCTGCGCTGATTGGGCGTATCCCAATCCTGTGGTGTGGAACCTTTGTGTTGAGGAGCTCCTAAATAACCTGGATGGTGCTGAGATTGGTGTAGTCGCCTTCGCTGATGACCTGCTCCTCATGCTAGAGAGCGACTCACGTAGAGGAGTGGAGTCAGAAGTCAGTAGAGCCATGCGGCTGGTCTACGGTTGGGGCGACGGAGCTGGTGTTGAGGTCTCCAACGCTAAGACGACCTGTATGCTGCTTAAGGGCGCGATGGAGCCAAGAGCCATGATGGTTGTCTTGGAGAACGGCGTGACGAGGAGTATCTGGATGGTTACGGAGGTTGTCTATCTTGGTATACGGTTGGGCGAGCGCATGAGTACAAAACCTAACATAATGGGACTCGTCACGACCAGTGTTGGGCTGTTTAGACGCGTCTTGAGGACAGAGTGGGGGGGGGACAGTCTGAGAGGGGGGGGGTCATGCGCATACACACTAATGGACTTTTCATGCCCTGCGCACTTTATGGTGCGAGTGTGTGGTGTGACCTCCTTCGGTACCGGTACGCGCGAGATGAGCTAAATAGGGTTCAACGCGTGGTGCTTTATGGAGGCTTACGTATCTGTAAGACGGTGTCCACGAAGGCGATGCAGGTTCTAGCAGGGTCTATACCCTGAGACCGGGGGCGGAATGGTCATGCATGTTTGAAGTAAATAAACCTCTGCATGGCAAACAGTCTGGCCTCGAACCTTCTCGTGGTGCCCCTGTTCAAAACAAATCGAGGCTATGGCGTCCGAACTGGCGGAAAACCTTTATCACACCGCAACCTCTTGGCATTGTAGCAGTCATGTCTTTGCGGGTGTTCAAGAGAATCGGGGTGCTTGGCTTAACTGCCTGGCACGCGAGGATGGGGACCTCTATAAAAAACCTCCCCAATCCTAAGGTCTGGTATTGTGCCGACGGGATGCATGACTAAGGGAAGTTAGTAGTAAGCGATCCCCGCCCTGACACCGGGCCGCCTCAGGGTGTGTATAAGGCCATTTTCATATATTATTTATTTACTCGTGGGTCCGAAATGATGAACGAAATAAATAATCCCAAGTTGGAAGGAACTGGAAACAGTACACCTCCATCAACCGAATCTGAAACGGTAACTCGACCCGCAGGGACGCCGCAAGGCCGACTTGGAGGGGAAGGTGAAGTTTCACCGAGGAACCTAGGGTTCACATTAGTGGACCCAGGTTCACAAACAGACACCGAGATCTCGGTAAATCTAAAAACCACTGAAACGGTAACTCGACCCGCAGGGACGCCGCAAGGCCGACTTGGAGGGGAAGGTGAAGTTTCACCGAGGAACCTAGGGTTCACATTAGTGGACCCAGGTTCCCAAACAGACACCGAGATCTCGGTGAATCTGCAAGCGCTACAGCTGAAAGCTAAACGTCCTGGAGGCGCAAAGCGAAAGCGGGTAGCCCAGCAGAGAGCCACGGCTCAACAAGCAGCTGCAGGAAGGGATGAAGTTCAAAGCTCACTCCAAACTGCAGCTGGCAAGACTATGGTGGAGTCGACCCCTGTCCGTCCGCAGAAACGTGGTAGGATAGTAGGGGACACACCACCATCTGTTACACAGGCACAGAAACGGAGCAGGACGGCTGATCATGCCTTCGCTTCGGTTGCGAGGAACCTACCTCGTGCCGTCATTCGGGACGAGGCCTCGACGACCGAGTGGACGACTGAACAGGTCGGAATGCTCCGCGGTGTCCTTGAGCGGGCGATAGACGAGTCTCTAGACAGGGACATGACCATCGTTCCCCGCTTTGAAAGCTTCACCTCAGGTCCAAATGGGCTCGAAGTGATAGCCACGGACGCTGTTTCCAGGGACTGGCTTATAAAGACAGTACCGGAAATAGTCGCTTGGGAGGGTGCGAGGTTGAGTGCATCCATCCCTCCTCCTCGCATCGTCCTTAAGAAGATGTTCCTCTGGATCCCAGGGGTGCCGACATCCAGGGTGGAGGACGGAATTATCCTGAAGAGGATAACCCGCCAAAATCAGGGTATTGACACCCGGGATTGGAAAGTGTACGATCGGACTGAACACCCAAAGGGCACCAGACTGGTACTCGGGGTGCCAGCCCGATCGCATGCGGAACTAGCCGGAAGAGGGTTTCTCCACTTTGGTCTGGTTCGTGCCTCCCTGTCTCAAACAGGGAAGGCGCCCAGCAAGAGTGAGGAGGCACCTAAACCGGAAGCACGGCGCCCGGCAAAGCCAAAGACTTTTGGCAATGCCAAAGGTGCCGTTGCAACACAGGTTCTAGAGGGGGTGAGACCGATAGCAGCCGCAACACTTGGGGCGGTTGCCAGAGTCACCTTCTCAGATCTCAAGGAGAAGAAAGCTGTGGCTGGTGAGGCGGTGGCTGGTGCTCAGGAATCTGAAGCATCTGCCACTAATCCTTCTGCCACACTTTCCGTAGTGGCGGACTCACTGCCATCAGAGTCCGCACGTAAAGATGGATGGAGGTCCGCGAAGAAAAGGAGAAAAAAGAAGAAAAGCGGGCCCAAACCACCATCAACTTAATATAAAGGTAAACTAATTATGGTGAGTTTCATCCAAATTAATTTACACCACAGCGGAGCAGCCGCAGCAATTTTGAGCAAAAGGCTAGCTTCCGACAATATCAACATTGCTCTGGTGCAAGAACCATATATATATGCGAACGGCATCAGAGGCCTAAATGGGTCGGGGATTAAAGTTATTTCCGCGACCAATAATCCCAGAGCTTGCCTGGTGTACAGGGGTCTTGACGCAGTACCTATTCCGCACCTGTGTGGTAGAGATATTGCAGTGGCCTCGGTGCAGGTTAATCTCTGGGGACAAGAGAGGGAGGTGATTCTGTGCTCAGCGTATTTTCCGTACGACTCAGAATCACCTCCTCCTCCAATAGAGGTGGAAACTGTGGTCGAATATTGTGAATCTCGGGGTTTGCTATTGGTCCTTGGCTGTGACGCAAACTCGCACCACACGCAATGGGGCAGTTCCGACATAAATGCTAGGGGTCGGGCTCTCCTGGAATTCATTTCGGCCAACGGTCTGGAGATTGTCAATAGAGGCATGTCTCCAACCTTTATAAACAGAATTAGGTCAGAGGTCATTGACATTACTCTCTGCTCCCCGAGACTGCTACAGTTTCTGTCGGGGTGGAGAGTTTCAAATGAACCTTCCCTATCTGATCATAGACACATTGTGTTTGATATGCTCACCAAACCGTGTACCGTAACCTCGTATCGCAATCCCAGACGCACTGACTGGGAGGCTTACAGGCGGGAGCTCTCTGGGCTACTTGCCGGCGGTGCGAATAGGTTGCACACGAAGGAAGATGTAGAATCTGCGGTTAGTGAACTTCAGGATGCCATGATTTCATCGTATGAAAACAACTGTCCTGCAAGTGTTACTACCGGCTCTAGGGATGTTCCGTGGTGGAATAGAAATCTTGATAGACTACGCCATGACACTAGAACATCCTTCAACAAAGCGAAAATGACCGGTCTGGACTCGGACTGGCTAATCTTTAGGGAGAAGCAGCGAGAGTATAGAAGGTCAGTGAAAAATTCGAAAAAAGACTCCTGGAGAGAGCTTTGTGGCAACATTAACATGATGCCCGCTCTCTTTAGAGTGCAAAAGGTAATATCCAAGGATAATACTGCAAAGTTGGGTTGCCTCGAACTAGCAGGTCAATCACTTACAGTGTCTGAGACCATGACGCATTTACTGTCCACGCATTTCCCTGGCTTTACCATGGAAGAACCGGACGATCAGAGGCGTGATGGTGGAAGGGCAAACAGGGAGGATTGGGCGACAGCAAAACTCATCGTAAGCATTACAAAAGTGAGATGGGCTGTGGCTAGATTTGCTCCTTACAAGTCTCCGGGTACCGACGGCATCTTCCCGGCACTGCTACAACAGGGCTTGGATATAATTGTTGGAAGGCTCAAGGAGATCTTTAAAACATGCATAGCTTTAGGCTACATACCCAGGAAATGGGAAGAATCCCGCGCGGTATTCATTCCTAAACCTGGACGCCCAAGCTATGGCGAAGCAAAAGACTTCAGGCCGATAAGCCTGATGTCATTTTTGCTCAAAACTCTAGAGCGGCTAATAGACAGGCATATTCGTGATACGAGTCTTGTAGAGAGACCGCTATCAGAGTGCCAGTTTGCTTACCAAGCCGGCCTTTCTGTGGATGCTGCACTCCACCGACTAGTAGGGTCGATAGAAGGTGCGCTCTCAGAAAAGGCAATGGCCTTAGGGGTTTTCCTCGATATCGAGGGAGCCTTCAGCAATACAACGGTTGGGGCGATTCGCACTGCACTAATTGAGCGCGGGGTGGAAGACATCTTGGTAAGATGGATCTGCAACATGCTCGAAGTGAGGTGTATTACCACAACTTTAGGGGGACAATCGGTTAGAGGCTTTGTAGGTAGAGGGTGTCCGCAGGGTGGAGTTCTTTCGCCATTACTGTGGTGCCTCGTCGTGGATAGCTTACTAACCGGTCTCAAGGAATTAGGGATATTTGCTCAAGGCTACGCTGATGACATATCCATACTTGTCAAAGGCCGAGACGAGGGCACTATCTATGATCTGATGCAACAAGCGCTCTCGTACGTGGAGCACTGGTGCATTGACAAAGAACTCTCTGTCAAACCGGAAAAAACGGGCTATGTACTGTTTACTAGGAGACGAAGAGTTGCTCAACGGATGATCAGCATATCTGGCATTCAAATTGCACAAACCGGAACGGTTAAGCATCTGGGAGTCATCCTGGATGCAAAACTGAACTGGAGTGATCATTTGGATTGGAGACTAACCAAGGCAAATAGTGTCTTCTGGATGTGCAGGAGAGCATTTGGACAGTCTTGGGGACTCCAACCTCACATGGTGCACTGGTTATTCACAATGATTGTAAAGCCAATGCTCACATTTGGCTGTGTAGTATGGTGGACAAGAACCTCTCTGGCTGTAGCCAGGAAAAAATTGGATCACCTGCTCAGAGTCGTATGCCTTAGTGTCACTGGAGCCATGCGAACGACCCCTACTGCTGCGCTGGGCGCGCTTCTAGGTATTCCGCCGATTCATTTAATGATTGAGGCGGATGCCATGACAGCGGCCTATCGACTTAGGAGTTGCAGACAGTGGCACTGTAGGACAAACACAGGTCATGCGAGTATAATGAACAGGTTGGAGACGGTGACTCCACTTGTGGAAATGGCACAAGATTCCACTGTTCCGACTCATCGTTTTGACCGCAAATTTCGGGTAATCGTTCCCTCCCGTGAGGAATGGGATCGAGATGTACCTAACTTTTCACCCCCTCCCGGACCATATATTTATACGGATGGGTCAAGGGCCGGAGATTTATCTGGTGCGGGGGTTTATGGACCTAGGATAAAGGAATCGATTCCTCTGGGTCAATATGCGACAGTTTTCCAATCGGAAATCTTCGCTATGCTGAGAGGTGCCCAGATTTGTAACACGAAAGGTTACAATGGGGCACATATCAGACATGTAGAGAGACCGCTATCAGAGTGCCAGTTTGCTTACCAAGCCGGCCTTTCTGTGGATGCTGCACTCCACCGACTAGTAGGGTCGATAGAAGGTGCGCTCTCAGAAAAGGCAATGGCCTTAGGGGTTTTCCTCGATATCGAGGGAGCCTTCAGCAATACAACGGTTGGGGCGATTCGCACTGCACTAATTGAGCGCGGGGTGGAAGACATCTTGGTAAGATGGATCTGCAACATGCTCGAAGTGAGGTGTATTACCACAACTTTAGGGGGACAATCGGTTAGAGGCTTTGTAGGTAGAGGGTGTCCGCAGGGTGGAGTTCTTTCGCCATTACTGTGGTGCCTCGTCGTGGATAGCTTACTAACCGGTCTCAAGGAATTAGGGATATTTGCTCAAGGCTACGCTGATGACATATCCATACTTGTCAAAGGCCGAGACGAGGGCACTATCTATGATCTGATGCAACAAGCGCTCTCGTACGTGGAGCACTGGTGCATTGACAAAGAACTCTCTGTCAAACCGGAAAAAACGGGCTATGTACTGTTTACTAGGAGACGAAGAGTTGCTCAACGGATGATCAGCATATCTGGCATTCAAATTGCACAAACCGGAACGGTTAAGCATCTGGGAGTCATCCTGGATGCAAAACTGAACTGGAGTGATCATTTGGATTGGAGACTAACCAAGGCAAATAGTGTCTTCTGGATGTGCAGGAGAGCATTTGGACAGTCTTGGGGACTCCAACCTCACATGGTGCACTGGTTATTCACAATGATTGTAAAGCCAATGCTCACATTTGGCTGTGTAGTATGGTGGACAAGAACCTCTCTGGCTGTAGCCAGGAAAAAATTGGATCACCTGCTCAGAGTCGTATGCCTTAGTGTCACTGGAGCCATGCGAACGACCCCTACTGCTGCGCTGGGCGCGCTTCTAGGTATTCCGCCGATTCATTTAATGATTGAGGCGGATGCCATGACAGCGGCCTATCGACTTAGGAGTTGCAGACAGTGGCACTGTAGGACAAACACAGGTCATGCGAGTATAATGAACAGGTTGGAGACGGTGACTCCACTTGTGGAAATGGCACAAGATTCCACTGTTCCGACTCATCGTTTTGACCGCAAATTTCGGGTAATCGTTCCCTCCCGTGAGGAATGGGATCGAGATGTACCTAACTTTTCACCCCCTCCCGGACCATATATTTATACGGATGGGTCAAGGGCCGGAGATTTATCTGGTGCGGGGGTTTATGGACCTAGGATAAAGGAATCGATTCCTCTGGGTCAATATGCGACAGTTTTCCAATCGGAAATCTTCGCTATGCTGAGAGGTGCCCAGATTTGTAACACGAAAGGTTACAATGGGGCACATATCAGACATGTAGAGAGACCGCTATCAGAGTGCCAGTTTGCTTACCAAGCCGGCCTTTCTGTGGATGCTGCACTCCACCGACTAGTAGGGTCGATAGAAGGTGCGCTCTCAGAAAAGGCAATGGCCTTAGGGGTTTTCCTCGATATCGAGGGAGCCTTCAGCAATACAACGGTTGGGGCGATTCGCACTGCACTAATTGAGCGCGGGGTGGAAGACATCTTGGTAAGATGGATCTGCAACATGCTCGAAGTGAGGTGTATTACCACAACTTTAGGGGGACAATCGGTTAGAGGCTTTGTAGGTAGAGGGTGTCCGCAGGGTGGAGTTCTTTCGCCATTACTGTGGTGCCTCGTCGTGGATAGCTTACTAACCGGTCTCAAGGAATTAGGGATATTTGCTCAAGGCTACGCTGATGACATATCCATACTTGTCAAAGGCCGAGACGAGGGCACTATCTATGATCTGATGCAACAAGCGCTCTCGTACGTGGAGCACTGGTGCATTGACAAAGAACTCTCTGTCAAACCGGAAAAAACGGGCTATGTACTGTTTACTAGGAGACGAAGAGTTGCTCAACGGATGATCAGCATATCTGGCATTCAAATTGCACAAACCGGAACGGTTAAGCATCTGGGAGTCATCCTGGATGCAAAACTGAACTGGAGTGATCATTTGGATTGGAGACTAACCAAGGCAAATAGTGTCTTCTGGATGTGCAGGAGAGCATTTGGACAGTCTTGGGGACTCCAACCTCACATGGTGCACTGGTTATTCACAATGATTGTAAAGCCAATGCTCACATTTGGCTGTGTAGTATGGTGGACAAGAACCTCTCTGGCTGTAGCCAGGAAAAAATTGGATCACCTACTCAGAGTCGTATGCCTTAGTGTCACTGGAGCCATGCGAACGACCCCTACTGCTGCGCTGGGCGCGCTTCTAGGTATTCCGCCGATTCATTTAATGATTGAGGCGGATGCCATGACAGCGGCCTATCGACTTAGGAGTTGCAGACAGTGGCACTGTAGGACAAACACAGGTCATGCGAGTATAATGAACAGGTTGGAGACGGTGACTCCACTTGTGGAAATGGCACAAGATTCCACTGTTCCGACTCATCGTTTTGACCGCAAATTTCGGGTAATCGTTCCCTCCCGTGAGGAATGGGATCGAGATGTACCTAACTTTTCACCCCCTCCCGGACCATATATTTATACGGATGGGTCAAGGGCCGGAGATTTATCTGGTGCGGGGGTTTATGGACCTAGGATAAAGGAATCGATTCCTCTGGGTCAATATGCGACAGTTTTCCAATCGGAAATCTTCGCTATGCTGAGAGGTGCCCAGATTTGTAACACGAAAGGTTACAATGGGGCACATATCAGCATCTTCTCAGATAGCCAGGCAGCACTTCGGGCTCTTGAGGCGTCAAGATTCCAATCGAGGATAGTCTATGAATGCTTCGAGGAGCTGAACCACCTGGCACTGAGTAACACAGTCAGGCTGATCTGGGTACCGGGTCACTCTGGCGTTAAGGGGAATGAAGTAGCGGACTCGTTGGCACGAGAGGGGTCATCTCAAGCGCCCCTTTCACCTGAGCCTATCATTCCCATAGCAAGATGCTCCGTAATTTACCAAATCAAGGGGTGGCTTAAACAAGCTCACCTCGACTACTGGGACTTTGCGCAGGGCATGCGACAGGCCAAGTTGTGCATAAACACAGCTGGGCCATTCGACTGTGCTCGGTTGAAACTCAATAGAATGCAGTTGAGAAGGGTGGTGGGGCTTTTGACAGGACACTGTCGATTGAATTACCACCTTCATAACTTGGGGATCTCTGATGATCCCACTTGCAGGGCCTGTATGGAGGACGATGAAACCTCCATACATGTTATATGCACCTGCAGAAGTCTGCAAGGTGTCAGATATAGAATGTTTGGGTCCGAAACTTTGGATCCATCAATCCTGGGAGCAATCCCGGCGGAGAAGTTGTGGGCCTTTTGCGTGGCGTCTGGCCTTGACAGAATCCTATAGCTTCATCTGCTTTAAATGGCACCTCATATCCGGAGGCGTCTCACCTTCGGGTGACAGGTTGTTCTCAAGGAGGGCACAGAGGACCCCTTGGTCTAGGTGCTAGGGACCCGTATGCGGTACCCCTCTTTCTTATTATTATTATACCCTGAGACCTGGAGTGCCTTAGAAGGACGGGTCTCTTCAAGGCGAGAAAGAGGTATGCCATGGGGGAGCTCCACCTGCTCACCACTGAGGAGGCCGAAGAGCTCCAAAAGGGAGAAGTAGGTCCAAGGCTGGCAGATTTGGCTCTCGAGAAGTGGCGAGAGCGCTGGGCGACCAGCAAAAGGAGTGCGGTCACTCGCATGTTTGTGAGGGACCCAGCACTGTTCCTGAAGAATCGGGAATGGCAGTTCAGTCTGCAGGAGGGATTCATCTTGACGGGCCACGGTACCCTAAATGGTAACCTGTTCTCGAGGAGCCTGGAGGAGGATCCACGATGCCCCTGCGATGCCCAGTGGGATAATGCGGTTCACTTCTTGTGCAGTTGCGGAATGTATGAAAGATTCCGCGATCTCTCGGGAATGGGGCTCAGGGGCGGAGGCCCCGATTGGGACCTGAGCTCTGTTCTCCGGATTGCGGCGACGAGGGGGTGCTTCTCTGACTTCGTTGCCAGAGCCTACAAGATGCGTGGGAGGGAGTTAGCAAGGGGAGGGAAGAGGAAGCGGCTCTTTAAAGAGTTTTTTTTTTTAGTTACCGGCGGACACTCATCGATAATCTCTTTGGTCTGGCTGCTCTAGAGGGAGGTGAGCATCCGCAAGAGGTGGCGGTACTTGTGGCTGGTCACATCGGGCCAGCGGTAAAAGGAGGAGGCAGAGTGTTTGTTGTTGTTTTATTTTATTTTATTGTTTTTATTTATTTTAATCGTTTCATTTACTTTATTTTATGTTATTTTCATTTATTCATTTATTCATTTGTTATTTTATTTTATTTTCATTTATTATTTTGTTATTGGGGGGACGCACTTTTTATTTTCCGTTTTTCATTTCATGGATTTAAATCATTATTCATCTTCAACAATCATTATTATTATTTTCTTTATTTCTAACAAGTGCACCAGTTGTAAGCGTTTGTAAGAACGCTGAGCTGATCCAGGGATCCCAGGAATTAAGTTCTGGGTCCGCTTGAGGAAAGCCCCCACCAAGGGTTAAATTGGTACTACGGGTTGCTTGGTCCGAGCCCCGCACATCGGCTTGCATTGCTTGTGTGCGTCAAGCATTTGGGATGGAATCGTAGTGGCTATGGTAAAAGTCTACAATGGTAATCGCGGGCTAGGAGTGGATCATAACTGGTGTTGATGAGCTCCTTCAGAGTGATGAGTCATCACTGAGTAGTTCCTTTTCCAACGTGTGAGTTGCGGTACACAACTCGGGTATTAGCCTGCTGCTAATAGGGGTTTAGATAGTTCCCGGCCAAATCAAGGTGCTGCCTGGCTTACATCAGAAAGCAATTGGTAGTCCTTAAGGATACTCAGGTCACAGGATGCGCTGATTGGGCGTATCCCAATCTCGCTCCCATGGGAGATAGTGGAGGTTGAGCCGAAAGGCAGGTACTTCACGATAAACTTTCTTTGTGTTGTCCACTGCCACCGAATCCGGAAAAAGAATCAGGATCAGTGTCTCGGGTGCATCCTTCGCGGAGCCAATATACTCACCATCGCCTTTACGCAATGACCCGAAGGAGTCAGCGGGTTTCTTCACTAGGATACGATGGATTCTTGCTACCTCAGATGTGTTTTCAACATCTTGAGTTCTCTCCATGAGTTTATTTTGGCTTTTTATAGAGACCTTTTGTATTCAGTAAGGGATTCATAATGGTTATCCCAGTTCTCTATTCTCCTTGCTCTGTTAAATAGTTGGCGAACCTTTTTCTTTTGATTCCTCAGGCCTTTATTCCATCAACAAGTTGACTTACTGATGTTTTTTGAGACCTCCAGTTGAGACTTCCTTGAGGCAGTTTTCTTGGAAGAAGTTAATTATTGCATGCTGAAGCTCAGTTGCAGTAACCTCAATATCCAATATTGTTTTAACTTTTTCGAGATTGTGGCGAGTTTGAACTTTAGTATCGAATTATATTCGTCCCAATTTGTTCTCCTTGAATCCCGATAGTGTATATAACATTGGTCCGTTCTCACCTCCACATTGTAATAGATTTGTCTGTGATCCGATGCAGATGGTTCATCAGATACTAGCCCCTTCTTGATTTTTCCACTGATTTCATAAGTACTTAGTGTTACATCAATAACTTCATTCTGAACTTTGTTAATAAAAGTCGGATTGTTGTTTGGATTAACTATATCTAAGTTGTTAGCTATAATATAATCAAAGAGGTACTCACCTCTTGTATTTGGTAGAGGAGCAGATGTATCATAGGGTAGATAGCATAGGGCAGTCGACAAACAGTAACAAAAGATAAATTGTAACACTGTATTCTTTGTATTTTCCAATGGCTTGACTAATGGTTTGTAAATGGTCAGTTATGGAGTATCCCCTCCTAAAACCTGCTTGATCGCGATCACACAAATCATCTAAATAGGATTCTATTCTTTGTAAAACTATTTTGGTGAATACTTTATAAGTATTGTCTATAATACTAATCCGTCTATAATTGTTCATATTTAATGGATCTCCTTTTTTGAAGATTAAACACATAGATGCATTTAGCCAATGTGACGGTATTACTTCACCCACAGAACTAAATTAAATAGCTTTGTAAGAACACTTATCAAACCTGTACCACCATATTTCAGAAACTCACTATAAATTCCCGCACTGTCGGCACTTTTACCTGAACTAAGATCTTTCAATATTGATTTCACCTCATTCGCACATTTGTTGGGTATGTTTTGTGCTTCGTCGAATAGCATTGGCATAAAATTATCCTTTAAGTTAGATGACAATTGGGATTCGTACAATGACTCATAGAATACGGTGGCAACGTTTAATATTTCTTGTCTGGTGAATTTAAGGGTCCCTTCATGATCAATTATGGCACGCATCCACACTTTTGTTGGATTCAGTTGGCGGTTTAGTTTTTTGGTGGCAGCGTTTTTATTTATCACCTCCTCTACTAAAGCTTCATCCGTATCCATTGTGTCTTTTCGAATCTGTTTTCTGACTAGCTTCATCCGTATCCCTTGTGTCTTTTCGAATCTGTTTTCTGACCAATTTGTTAAGTTCTACAAGCTGTATTTTTTCCAATTCAGTTTTGTTTCGTAATTATTTGGTGCTTTGCGTAATCTTACTTTGTTTTGTCTTTTGTATTGGAAACATTAGAGCCTCGGCTGACTTACAGATTGTTTGTTGAAGTAAGTGATAGTCTTGTTGTAGATTGTGAGGTGATAAGGAGCGTCCATTGAGTGATTCTTCTAACAATTCTTGGTACCTTAATATAGTTTCAGAGAATAATTTTGTTTTGCTTGAATTGTTGTAAAGAAGTTTCCTATAAGTTTTTAATTTTTTCTAATTAATAGTTGCCCTTAATCAATTTCATTATGGATTTTACCATCTGGTGATCTCGTCCATCTTCTTTTAGCTTTTTTTCGAAAGAATTTTGAAGATCTCTTCTTTTATTTCTTCAGATTTCTTTCAGATCTCCTCTTTCATTTCTTAATTCGTAACCATATTTTCCAAGTAAATTTTCTTCACCAAATTGTCTTGTGCCTATTTTATTGTTAAAATCGCCAATCACGAAAATAAGGTAAAATTTTTGTTTGCGATTTCCTAGTGTATTTCATTATAAAAACGGTTTTTTCAAACTTCATAATCGGGGTGGCTTTCAGTAGGAGCATGTACTTGTATGATTAGTATCGATTTTTGTTAATTATGATTCGTAGTGTGGCAATTCTTTCTGAAATTCCATTAAATTCGCTAATTCAATTTTCCATTTTCTTTTAACCAAGAAACCGACTCCTAACTTCCCTTAGCGTTTCCCAGAATAGTAAAAGATGTAATCGTCGCTTTCTATTATTTTTTTGCCTTTGCGTCTAATTTCGCTTAATCCTATTATATCGCAATTAATATGTTTTAATACTACTCTTAGTTCTTAATCTTCAAATTTAGAGTTGTCAGTTAGTGATCGTGTATTCCAAGTGCAAAGATGGAAGGGTAGGTTTGTATGCGTGATTTTAGTTCGTTAATATTGTACTAGGGGAGTTTGGACACTTTCTCTCATGTTGTTCACAAATCTTGAGTAATGTTTCGTTATTTATTTGTGTTTCAGTAGTTAAATTTATATTTGGATCAAAGGTTTGGATCAAAATATTCATTAACTTTTATGGCAGTGTTCCAGTTCCTTGCACTGACGTCATCGTTGTTGGTCTTTCGTTTAATTTTAAAAACTTCTTTGAGGTACGTGTGTCGAATTCTTCTATTCTATCATTAGTAAGAGTCTTTAATTCCGTATTCGATAGAAAGTTTGATCTGTTACGCCTAAAACATTACGTGATTGTATTTTTCTGCTCGAACAGCTTTCGATTTTAAATAATGTTTGGTGTAATTTGTTTAACGTTCGTTATATTATGAATCGTAATTTTATGCTTTTCTGTAGATATTGAAGGCAATCTTTTATTTTATTTCAATTTTCATTGATACGAATTGAGCTAGAAGACTCATATGATTGGTCTTTTAGCGGTTTTTGACGATTTTGATTTCAAAATGTATTAGTACAGCATTCTTGCCTTCTTTTCTTCTTTTCTTAGCTGTTCTAGTTCAGGTTGTTTTGTTTCCTTTCTTGAAGAACTTCTTTCGAAAAATCTTCTTATATATATATATATATGTATGTATATATATATGCGTATGTTTACTACGGAATCGAATTTTGGGGAGATTCAGTAAATTTTATGGACATTTTTAAATTACAAAAGAGATGTCTTCGTATAATATCCATATTTATTAGTTATTTTTGGAGTCGGTATCAGCATAGAGAAAATTCATATAAAATTTGGACACCGCCTCCAAAAATAACAATAATTGAACATATATATTTAAAAATTTTTGCTTAGGTGAACTAAAATTGACCCAAGAATATGCAATAATTTTTTTACTTTTTAGTACATTTTTTGTTTTAGAATATTTGATTTTTGAAGTCGGGTTTCCATTTTGTCAAATTATTTGTCGCTTTTTAGTGACTTTGAAGTTCTATAACTGATTTTATTTGTCTGAATTTGTCTGAAAGTAGACCTACTAAACGACCTACTAATTTTTAGTGCATTTTTTTATAACACATTTTTTTTTTCATTGTTTTTTTATATATTTTTTTTTTTTGGGTCGGTTTTTTTGTAAACATTTTTTTTATTTGAAGTCGGTTTTTAAAAAAATTTCTTATTTTTCCATTATGAATGAGTATACCCTTTCAAACAAAAAAACAATTTTCGTAGAAATCGGTGATCACATATAAAATGAGGGTTTTCCTCGATTTCCAGGGGATCCCTTCTTCAGAATGCAATTTGGTAACAATGGGACCAATCGGAAATCAAACCCTTTAAACCAAAAAATTCAAAATCGGTTCATAAATGACGGAGTTCTGGGGTAACAAACATTTAAAAAAAAAAAAAAACAAACAAACAAAAAATACGGACGAATTGAGAACCTTCCTCCTTTTTGATGTCGGGTTAAAAAACAAGTATCAATTGTTTGCGAATGATGTTCTCTGTCATAATCATAGTACCAGAAACAAACAGTTATTGGTACCACATCAAACAAAGCTGACTACATTTGACAATAACGCACGAAATGCCATGATACGTATATATAATAAAGTACTAATTAATAAAAAAAATTACCTTTATTAAGGTTTATTAAGGTTTATCTTCTTGATGACTTACTAGAAGTTAGTACAAGCTATCAAAAAACTCCTCAATTTAAAAAAGTCAAAGCTATTGTTACCGACTACAAAAGTAAAACGGACATTTTTATACAAGAATTGACAAATGTATCAAGATGTCTAAGCCTCTCTTCTCAATCATCTGAAACAATGAGTAGCAATCCCACATCCCTAGTCAACAAT
Organism: Nineta flava; assembly: GCA_963920215.1. NCBI lineage: Eukaryota > Metazoa > Arthropoda > Insecta > Neuroptera > Chrysopidae > Nineta > Nineta flava. The sequence goes on along the minus strand of OY986043.1, from coordinate 50,913,958 downwards.
AATTCATTTCCTACAAATGAAACTCCGTTATGGCAAGAGGATGACTTTGTTGTTGATTCTAAAAAAAAGAAACGAAGCTCTGATGTGAACGACCGGCGTTCGACATAGTTAAGACCCCAACTCGAATACTATAATTACGGAAAATCGTTCCAATTCTTTATTACACGCGACCGTCAATGACAATCTTACTGAAGAACCCAAAAAACACAAATACAGCCAATTTTTTTAACTAACGTTGTCAACTTTAAAAGCTTTTCAACAAGAGCTACACAGCAACGGTTTTTCGAATAGATGCCTGATCAAAATTTTTAACAACCAAATTAAGTTAATCCCCGAGGATGTTGCTACGGATATTGTAAAAATGTTCCAAGCTAAAAATGTAAATTACATTTTCTGTTTTGAGAATATACTCTACTCTACTGCTAATAAGGATATTATTCAGGACCGGTCAGAACTTGGATACGTTGTAGACAACGTATGTAATATAAAACACAGTCAGACAAAACAACCATTGTCAATGTTTTTTATTGATCTCAAAAATGATATCAATAATAAATGTATATACTCGGTCACCAAACTTGGAAACAAAATTTTCAAATTTGAACTTCCAAATAAAAAACGTGAATTATTTTATTTTATTTTGGAAACAAGAGCAGTTAATAACTTAACCATAACGCGGTTTTGTTTCATTACATCTCGGAACATTTCTTTGAGTTCAGTTAAACTCTCCATAATAGCTGCGAAATTGTTTTTTTCGCTGTAGTTATTACTGGTTCCTTCTTCGGTGCGTTTATGGGTACCACAATCCAAAATGTGCCAGCGATTTGGTCACACAAAAAATAACTGTGGGCGATCACCCAACTAGTGCTTGCACAAAAACAACTATAGGATGAACCTGCTCATTGCGTAAACTGCGGAGAAAATCACCCAGCCAACTGCAAAGGATTTCATCCAGCTTAAGAAAACGTCAATTAGCTGAACCCAACGAAGCTTCAAGAGTTTTTACACCCCATTATATACGTGAAAATTTTTTGTACACTCAAGCTGTTCATAACAATTACCAAAATACCCATAAACGCACCGAAGAAGGAACCAGTAATAACTACAGCGAAAAAAACAATTTTGCAGCTATTATGGAGAGTTTAACTGAACTCAAAGAACTTTTCCGAGATGTAATGAAACAAAACAGCGTTATGGTGAATTTATTAACTGCTCTTGTTTCCAAAATAAAATAAAATGGTCCAAAATATAAATGTTGTTCTGTGGAATGCCAACGGTGTAACAAATCGTCGTCTAGAATTTGAAGCTTTCCTCACGGATCGGGATATTGATATAGGTCTCATTTCTGAGACACGTTTCACAATTAAAAGCTATTTAAACAGAAGAAATTATTGTGTTTACGATACCAAACATCTAACTGGAAAAGCTCAAGGAGGATCAGCAGTTATTATAAAAAGTAGTCTAGAACACTACGAAATTGAAAAATTTAACTCTCAACATATTCAAGCTACAAGCGTTCTTGTTGAAGATTGGGTAGAAACAGTTACAGTGTCCGCTGTCTACTGCCCACCTAGATATTCAATTAGCCAAGAAATGTTCGAAACATTTTTCAATAGTCTTAGTAATAGATTTGTCTGCGGTGGTGACTACAATGCCAAACACACATTCTGAGGCTCTAGGCTCATAAATCCAAAAGGCAGAAATTTGCTAAAAACAATCCAAGCAAACAACCTGGATCAACTATCTACTGAAGAACCAACTTACTGGCCTTCAGATCTAAACAAATTCCCTAATATTTTAGATTTATTTGTCATAAAAAACATGTCTAAAGGATACATGAAAATTGAATCATGTGATCATCTTTCATCAGATCATTCTCCGGTTTTCCTATTAATTAGTACCGAATTTATTCAAAGAAAATGTGCACCATCTTTAACTAATCGACACACAGACTGGGACTATTTTCGATCACATATCGATAGTAATATCCATTTAAATATTCCTCCAAAGACAGAATATGACATCGACCTTGCTGTACAAAATCTTACAGAATTTATCGAGAAATAGTCCAAGATTCAACTCCTATTAATAAAAGTTCCAAAACAAAAAACTTCCTCCCAAAAAGTATCAGATGTTTCATCCTAGAAAAGCGTAGATTAAGAAGAATTTGGCAACAAACAAGGTATTCAAGAGATAGAACCAGTTTTAATCGATCATCACAAAGTTTAAAACGTTTGTTAGCGAAGTTAAAACAAAATTTCAAATCGTCTGGTTATTCACTATGGAAAGCTACAGAGCGTTGCAAACAGCCCCAACAACCCGTACCACCATTACGGAAATCAGATGGTTCTTGGGCAAGAAGATGTAAAGAAAAGGTTGATCTTTTCGCAGACTTAAAAGGAACATAGAGGAACAAATCAAACAGTTTATTCATACCTATTTACAATTATCTCCACCAAAAAGGTCATTTTCTCCATGCGAAATACGTACGACAATAGATAAACTGAATCTCAAGAAAACGCCTGGATATGATTTAATAACAAGAAAGATTTTAAGAGAGCTACCAAAAAAGGTATAACTATGATTTATATTTCCCTTGTCTTTGGAAAATATCGAAAATCATTTTTATCCCAAAACCAGGGAAACCGATCAATGAAGTTAAATCATATCGACCCATCAGCTTGTTACCCACATTATCTTAAGTCTTTGAAAAATTATTTCTAAAAATATTACAAAATATATTGTACGAATCCAGAATTATACCCGACCACCAATTTGGTTCTCGCGAAAAGCGTTCTACTATTACAACAAGTACAACGAATAGTTAATACAATCGTTAAAAGTTTTCAAGAAAAGAAATATTGTACAGCCGCATTCGTAAGCAAAGCGTTTGATAGCCTACTTTACAAATTAAAACAAGAAATACCAAGTACATACTACTGTGTTTTGAAATCATATTTAAACGATCGATATTTTCAAGTAAAACATCGAGAGGAGTTATCCCAATTATTTCCTATTGAATCTGGCGTACCGCAAGGCAGCGTTCTAGGTCCATTTCTATATTTGATTTATACTGCAGATTTACCTGTTGACGAAGAAAACACTACAACGACATTTGTAGACGATACTGCCTTTTTATCCACTGACGATAATCCAAATGTAGCTTCTAGAAAGCTACAAAATACGTTAAATCAAATACAACATTGGTTACAAAAATGGCGCATTCAAGTTAATGAATCCAAATCCGTTCAAGTCACGTTTACCATGCGCAGAGAAACTTGCCCAGTTGTTTGCATGAGCAATGTCAGTTTTCCACAAGCTAATGAAATTAAATACTTGAATTGCACCTAGATGGAAGACTTACATGCGGCGAAAACACATCTGGACCAAAAGAAAACAACAAAACATAAATCTCTTAAAATATAATTGGCTTATAGGACAAAAATCAAAGCTATCAATAAAGTGTTAGTGTATTAAACTATATTAAAACCTGTGTGGACGGACCTATGGGATTCAACTATTAGGACTTTCGAATAACAGTAAATTCGAAATACTTCAACGTTTTCAATCAAAAGTGTTACGAACAATTAATGATTCTCCGTGCTATGTGCGTAATGATGACATTCTTCGTAGACTCGAAGTGCCCACAGTGCATGAAGAAATTTCGCGATTCAGTGACAGATACATGATTCGCCTTGAACGGCATCCAAATAGTGAAGTGGTGAATCTTTTAGACAATAGTGACAGTTTGAATAGACTGAATAGACAAAATAAATGTGTTAGATCTAAGATTTAGATTTACGTAAAATAGTTTATAGCTTACTATATAGTTTTTTTTAAGTGACTACCAGTGGGTAGATCACTGTTCAAGCCATTTTTAGCCAGTAGACCTATTTATAGTTCTTTTTAGAACTGATAATAGAAAAAAAGGAAACACAAAAAAAAACAACAAAAAAAACTAGCATATAAGTCTTGTCAAATTGTTTTTATTTTTGTATGTTAAACTGTTTTTGTAAGACGCATTCTATACTGTATTTCGGTCACTCGAATAATGCATATTATTATTATTATTATGATTATATATATTGAGATTTTATAATTATTTTTTGTTTCTCAATATTTCAATTTTCTTTCCCTAAGCAATAAGCCCAAGAATGACTGGTCTACAAGAATCTGCCGTTTTATGTCCAATTCTCTTTATAAAGTCGATATCTCGAATATTGAAGTCAACTTTCACATAATTTTTAACTAGATTCAAAATTGTCTCTTCGAGTTCGAAATAATTTATCTCGTCTTCTTCAATACCACATAAAAGTACATTTCTTTTGCGTTGCTTTCTGTTTATAAACACTAACTTTCTTTCATGTTCAATTAATCTAGTATTGAAGTCATCTTGCTTAGATATTACCACATACAATTTATTATTCGTACTGCTGTTCATGTATCTTATTTCTTGTTTTATATCTAAGAACATTTTCTTAATTGAAGCTTGATAAGTACAATATAAATTAGAAAATGTCCATAATCTAAGTACGCCTCTGTAAAGGCTTAGAATATTATTGATTTAAATTTAATAAACACAATTATTTAGCTATTGTGTATAGACTGTTGTTTCACTCACTCGTCTTATTACACCGTCTATATCACTCTTTTTATCGTCAGTCTTGTTTAGAAAATCATGTAAAATAAAATGACTGTTATAATTTTTTTATTATTATTTAGAAGTTTTAATAATTTCAATATTTTTCTATTATTTTCGTACTTACTTTTAGCGTTTAGCTTGTTACACTTTATTTTATACCTAACTACAATTCTGATAGTATTTATTTAATATATTTCCACTTTAATTAATGAAAAAAACTAATTTTGTGATAGCTACAAAAAAACACGTCTTCACTCGGTAACAACTGGAATAATTTAAACTATTATACTTCAAACTTAGTATTTAACAATAAATGACTGAATACGTTTTGATTTGGCCCCTTGCGACGCTACTGATTTTGAACCACATGGTAGACGTGCATAAATTTTAGCTTTTAATTCTTTCGGAATGGTTAACTTTCTGCTTGTATTCCCGAATAATGTCTTAGTTTTGGCATCCAATTTGCTAAGAACTAAATAAGAAGCATTATACGATGCATCAAATCTTTCTAAAATCGTATATAGATTGTTTGCAGAAATACTATTAGAGGATTTTAGTTCAAGCATTTATTCAAAGTAATGATCCGCTAATGTACGGAGATCCTGAAATTTTTCAACTTATGACTTCCAAATAATTTCATAGTTGGAATCAACAGGAGGTAAATCAGTACACAAGGCAGCAGCTTTATCTGATCATTTCCCATTAAATAGCGAACTTCATCGGTGTTCGTTAATGATTTGTTTTCGTGAACACGCGTACGGAAATATTCGTAAAAAATAGTCGATTCTTTTATTTGACCTGGAAATATGGGTAAATCTAATCTCGGTAAACGAAAGATATAAGCTAAACAGGAATGCTTACCAATGTTTTGTGTTGCATGCTCATTCGAACTAATACTAGAAGTTGGTTGTATGGGAGATACCTTTTCCGCCATTATTAAAATATTACAATAAAGTTCATCCAGTATGTCAACAGAGATGAAATCTGGTATAAATTGAGAATTTAATTCCCACTGGATGTTATTTATGACGCCTAAAGCTGTTAAATACAACTCTTTCGATTCATCTAATGAACGAAATCTAATTTAAAAAATTTTTTGTATTCTAGAAAAATATTGTTCCTTTTTGCAAACAATAACTTTAACTGATTCTCTAATTTTGTAGCCATTTTAATTTAGATGTACAAACAAAAATTAAAATCTAATACTAATCCAATTTAAGGTTAATTTTAAATGTTTGTTATTTTAAATATTTATAAAATTTCAAACAATATGAATATTTTATATCGACATATGAACCAACAAACAAACAAATTCAGACTATGTAATAATCTCTAGCAATAAACAAATTTTAATAAATAATTGCTACTAAACTGGCTAATTATAATTGCTAAACCAAATCTAATATATGAACCGAAACTATGCGAAATTAGCAAAAACATACGAATATAAACCGGACTATCCGGCTCGTAAGAACAAAAAATTTTTCGGCTAAACCGAAACTAAATCAACAAAAAAAATTTCGTGGACTGTATTTTTCAAACTATACGAATTAACTAATATCTAAAATATTGAATCCAACATTACTTACATGGGTTATAAAGATGATATAAACACTTCAGATAATCAAATCAGGTTGGATAGATTATAGGAAAATCGATTGATTACCTGACCTTGATAATAATAACAATTTTTATTGGAAAAAAACCCAGTATCAGGATACAATAAGTCAAAAAATAACTAATTACAATAAATCATTAAAATTGTATGGCAATAATTTTAATAAATGACTCAACTAAACTTTTAAATTTTTTGTAGTTTTGTTCACGTTTTATTTTCTGGCAAATTGTTATAAATTTTACAACCCATATAATTTGCACTTCTTTCAAAAAATACAGTTCTATGGAGTATAACAATTTCACTCTTTCATATGCTGTAACATTTGTCTTCTTCATACTTACATAACTCATTGAACTTTCTAATATGTAGTATTTCTAATGCATAAATGCCATAGAAAGTCAATAAATTATGCTGAAATATTGTTGGAATATTGGCCTACGTGATTCTGTATATTTGATGCCAATAATTAGTCGGAGTATTCTTTTTTGAAGAACAAAAACTCTATTGCGCTCAGTTGACCTGCCCCAAATAATTATCCCATACTTCATAGTTGAATATGCAAACGCATAATAAACCGTTAAAAGGTGCTTCACTTGAAACTGCCGTTTTAGTGTTCTAATTTGGTAGTAACATTTATTAAATTTATTACATACCAAATTTATTTGGTCAATCCATTATAGTTGACTGTCTATTATAATACCTAAGTATTTTATTTTTGATAATATTTTAATATTATTAGTCGTTAAACAATTGTCTGTATTTACAGATAATTTTATTTTCAATTGGACACAGCTAGTTTTTTCCAAGTTCACAATTAATTGATTAATGAAACACCATAAATTAATTTGTTCAATCACTACATCTAGTTTTGATTGTATTTCATAAACGATGATGCTTCTATTAAAACAGTTATATCATCGGTATATATCACTAATTTACTCACCATTACGTACTCAGGTAAATGATTTATGAAGCAGATGAATAACAAAGGGCCTAAATTACTGCCTTGAGGAATGCCAAGTTGAATATTTTTGATAGACGAACGTGACTTATTTACTTCGACTATCATGTTACGATTATACAGGTATGACTTAAGAAAAGCATGATTGGCCATATCAAAAGCGGCACTAAGGGCAAACAAAACTCCAATAACAAATTTCCCTTCATCCAAGTTTCTGTAGGCAAATTCATTAAAATCGTGTTGTTGTTGATAGTCCTGTCTAACACCATGTTGAAATTTGTTCAGTATGTCACACTTATTAAAAAACTTTGCAATTCGCTGTATATTGTATATTAGTTTTTCAAATAGTTTCGCAAATGTTGATAATATAGAGACAGGTCTATAATTATCTATGACTTATTTATCACCGCTTTTGTGCAGTGGTATTATTTTTTCAAGCTACAGTTCGTTTGGAAAGTTTGAATTGAAAAAAGATGTATTTATTATATAAGTTAATTTACTGTATACAATTGATATGGACTCTTTCAGGGTTAATACAGGTAATTCATCATAACCTGTTGACAATTTATTCGGGAGCGTATTTGCTATTTTTTTCAATTCCTCTTCAGAAACTGAATGTAAAAACATTGATTTTGTATTTTGTTCCACTTGAAGAGTACATTTTGTCGATGTATTAGTCCCAAAATTCTTGCCTAACTTTTCTTGAACTACAGTGACAAAAAAATTTTCCGCTATGACATCATGATTTTGGATGGTTCTATTATTGTAACAAATTGTTATCGGTGATGTACATTTTATTTTGTTTAAGGATTTATTTATATTTGTTCAAAGCTGTTTAGTTTTATTTATCGTACTGTCCGTCATAGAGCATATATATTCTGATTTTGCATGCTTTATATCGAGTTTATGCTTTAGCTTTATCTTTTTATATAAATGCATTGCGTTAAGATCTTTTTCTTTATATTTATGTAAATCTCTCAAAATTTGGCCTTTTTTCGTTACCCAATTTTTATAATTTTTGTCATTTGTTAGTTTAACCTTCACAACAGGAAAACTTATATTGAAGCCCTGATTCATATTATCCCAAAAAACGTGCATATTTTATCACAATCATCAGATTGGGTAAAGGAAACTGCAATAAAATTTTGGTAATAGGTATTTAAAATACTCTCTATTACAAGATATGTAAAAACGTTTTGTAATATATTGAGTACGAACTTGAACAGGTGTAATATATGTGTCATATGATCTGATATTGTTGTATTTAAAGTCAACACACTATTTTGTTTATGACTTTCATTGTTTATGATAACAAAGTCAACACAAGATTCAGTGGCGGTTGCGATTCGACTTAGTTCATTGTTTAATATTTTTATGTTGTATGAACTCAATATATCTTTAAACACACGGGTTTTATATGTCCATCATGCCAGCAGAGCAACCTGAGCAGAACACAATTATAATAGTCTCATAATTAGAAGCTAATTAAATGCCCTAATTAAAAATTAAATTCTCTTTGATGGAGTGCGTTACCGCATGCTCTGCTAGCTTAATGTTAAGTTAGCAGAGCAATATTTAAAAAATTAATTAATTATATTGTACTTAATATCAAATTATTAAGCTTATTAAATACTAATTTAATACTCTTAAAAAAAATTTAAAGCTCTTTGTTGTACTGTGTAACCGCATGCTCTGCTAGCTTAACCAGCAGAGCCATATTTAAAAATCAATTAATTACATAACCAGCAGAGCCATTAGCTTATAATATCAAATTATAAGCTAATTAAATGCTTCTTAAATGCCCTAATTAAAAATTAACTGCTCTTTGTTGTATCGGGTAACCGCATGCTCTGCTAGCTTAATGTTAAGCTAGGAGAGCAATATTTAAAAAATCAATTAATTATATTGTGTTTAATATCAAATTATAAAGCTAATTAAATGCTCTAAAAAAAATGTAATGCTCTTTGTTGTACTGTGTAATTGCATGTTCTGCTAGCTTAACCAGCTGAGCCATATTTAAAAAATCAATTAATTATATTGTATTTAATATCAAATTATTAATCTAATTAAGCTAATTAAATGCCGTAATTACATATTAACTGCTCTTTGTTGTACTGTGTAACCGCATTCTCTGCTAGCTGAAGGTTGATCTAGCAGAACCATACTTTAAAATTAATAAAACTTATTTTGACAAAATGGAAACCCGACTTAACAAAAGAAGCACTAAAAAGTAAAAAAATAATTGCATATTATTGTGCCAATTTTAGTTCACCAAAGCAAAAATTTTTAAATATATATGTACAATTATTGTTATTTTTGGAGGCGGTGTCCAAAAGTTATGTGAATTTATCTATGTTGACACCGCCTCCAAAAATAACAATAATTGTACATATATATTTAAAAATTTTTGCTTTGGTGAACTAAAATTGGCACAAGAATATGCAATTATTTTTTTACTTTTTAGTGCTTCTTTTGTTAAGTCGGGTTTCCATTTTGTCAAAATAAGTTTTATTTCTCGCTTTTTAGTGACTTTGAAGTTCTATAACTGATTTTATTTGTCTAAATATGGGTAGACCTACTAAACGACCAACTAATTTTTAGTAAATTTTTTTATAACATATTTTTTTTACCCGTTTTTTTTTTTTTTTTGTAATTTTTAGTGCATTTTTTTATAACAGATTTTCAGTTTTTTTTACAAGCATTTTGTTTTTTTTTTTGTAAAAATTTTTTTTTTTGAGGTCGGTTTTTATTTTTTTTTTAATTTTTTTGAAGTCGGTTTTTAAAAAAATTTTTTTATTTTCCCATTATAAATGAGTATACCTTTTCAAAAAAAAAAAAAATTTCGCAGAAATCGGTTATCACATGTAAAATGAAGATTTTCCTCAATTTCCCGGAGATTCCCTCATCAGAATGCGATTTGGTGACAATGGGACCAATCGGGAATCAAACCCTTTAAAACAAAAAATTCAAAATCGGTTCATAAATGACGGAGTTCTGAGGTAACAAACATAAAAAAAAAAAAAAAAAAAAAAAATACAGACGAATTGAGAACCATCCTCCTTTTTTGAAGTCGGGTTAAAAACAGTAATTATGCAATGATCGTAATGTGCTTCAGATAATTAAATGCACTGATTAACAATAAATTATTCTTTGTTTTAGAGGGACAAATCAACCCCCTCTCCTAGATAAATCCCATTCAATGCATGGGCATTCAATGAGTGGCTATCGACATTAAATTTTAACGGCCTCATTTTCTAATGCTTACCAATCAGCAAGGTATAAAATTTAGCAGCATAAACCATTGCTTTTTTAAATTTTCCATTAAGTTTGATCTCTAATGACATTTGAATAAAATTAGTAAATGAAAATAGTGTACGAAACCTATTTTATATCATTTAATTCCCTATAAAATAATGTACCTATCGCTTTTTTTTTTATCAATGAGTTATAAAATTAAGAAGAAACAAAATGTTTTTTTATATTTTCTTCAAATTTTGATCTACAGAATCATTTGAATGGTTGGGTAAATGAAAACATGTAAGAGATCTTTTTTGTAGTATAAGAGAAAGCGGTGTGATGACTGGTACCTAGGACCTACCTAATTATTTTTTAGCTTTTTGTACATTATCTACATCATTATTATCTTTCATTTCAATAAAACCTTTTAACTTAAAATTTTTTTTTACCTAATTTATTTTCAAGTTTTTAGTTTTTATTTCGTTACTTAATATTTCTCATTATATTTAGTCAAAATTATTATATAAACAAATTATAAGATATTTATTAATATAAAAAGGGGGGAGTGGCCACGGCGGTGTGTTTCACGCGAATTCGTGTACGTAACGGGTAATATTTTCTTTCAGCGTATTATATGTGCACTGAGAGAAAAAAATACTTATATCAAGTTAATTTTCTTGACACATATATTAATCTCGCGACAAACTTTTATATCATATAAAATATATAATGTAATAAATTGATATCGGAGCTTATGCAAAATGTTCTAAGATTAGCACAGGAGTGGTGTATCAACCGCGGATTGAAAATAAACCATTGTAAGACCGCGCTAAATCCATTACGGACACGGAAAAGGAAGGCGGATAATATTAAACCACCCTTCCTTTTTGGTAAAAGACTACAGATCACAAGGGAAGCCAAGTTCTTAGGAGTGATATTGGACTCTAAACTAACATGGAACCCTCATCTGGGTTCTAATACATAACAAATAAGAGCAAATCTTCTCTTATGCTTTGCAACAGAGCATGTGGACTAAAAGCCTAGGGTCTAAAACCCAAAATGATCCACTGGCTTTACCTAACAGTACTTAGGCCCATTATGACCTATGCTGCTCTAGTGTGGTGGCCAAAAGTTAACCAGATAAAAGCATGCAAAAAGCTATCCAGGATCCAAAGACTGGCCTGTTTGTGCATTACTGAATCCATGCAATGGCAGCAGTACACCCACAGCTGCCATGGAAGTCATACTATGTCTGATTACGCTAAGCATGGTAATAATAGCTTAAGGGAGATTCAGCGCCTATAGACTATCTTTCAATAATAACTGGATTTAAAAAGGTTGGACATGCAAGGATCGTGGAAACATCAATCATCTCAGACCCCAGAATATACTCCTTCTGAAAACCTTTCACTGTAGTCTGTGATAGGGACATGTGGATGGAAGGAGAACCGCCCAATCTCAAGAAAGGAATCTGGTATACAGACGGATCCGAAACTGAAGAAGGGACCGGAGCGTTAATCTACGGTGAGAGACTTAAAGCAAACAATATGCCACGGTCTTTCAAGCAGAAGTCTACACCATACTAGCTTGCGTCCGTGAGAACCTACGTAGAGGCTACTTAAACCAGAACGTATGTATTCTCTCGGTCAGCCAAGCTGCTCTAAAAGCCTTGTCTGGAACTGAGGTCACCTTAGGGGTATTCAAGGATTGTCTGGAGGAACTACTGGAGCTGGCAAAACGGAACAATGCTAAATTGATCTGGGTGCCGGGTCACAGTGGTTTCGAAAGGAACGAAAAATCAGATGCCTTACCAAAGAAGGGAGTGGAATGCCCTTCATAGGCCCAGAGCATATTTTAGGAATTCCAAGGGCTGCATGTAAACAGGTGATAAACGAGTGGTCAAATGCTAAACACATTGATCACTGGGAAAAAGAACCGTGGTAGGAGCTCGGGAAAATACTGCTTCAAAGTGCTTTAGCTGCTTCTAAAGCTTTAAGATTTGATTGCTGAAAATTAAACAGCTTAGGAATTAGCACTAAAATTATTAAAATAAATTCTGATCTGTACCAAAAGGCTGCCTTATGCATAAAAAATAATAATGAAGCCACAGGATACTTTAAAATGTACAACAGTGTCATCCAAGGAGAATGTCTGAGTTCCCTCATATTCCTGATTTACATATCAGATATAGAAATCTATATGCATGATTTCCAATGCGTGGGACAAAATATTGACGGCAGACATGACTTACTCTTGCTGGCCTATGCGGATGATTTATGTGTCCTATCAGACAACCAGGTACAGGCATAAAAACAACTCCAGGTTCTAGAGGCGTATTGCGAAGAAAATCTACTAGAAGTAAATGTGAGCAAAGCAAAGATAATCATATTCCGCAAGGGGTCCATACGAAAAGATAAATATAAATTTTATTACAAGAGCCAATGCCTAGAAATAGTTAATAGATTCTGATACTTGGGTACTTTATTTTCGGCGTCTGGATTATGCAGTGAAACTGCAAAAAATATGGTCGAAAGGTCGCATGCTGCTTTTGGGAGAATAAAATCTATATTAATCAAATCTAAATTCGACTCATGGGGAGGGAAAATAACTTTATTCAGGGCAATGGGTCTTTCAGTACTCCTCTACGATGCTGGATATGGACTTTAAAAGATCAACACATCTTAGCGAAAATACAGGTTAAATTTTTCAAATCGCTGTTCAATCTGTTCAACGCTGTCCTACAAAATGGATGGTGTGACAGGCAGGTCCTCCACCCCGAACATAACGGGGTATACATAGTTATTAGTAACATGCTGGTTTTTATGCTGTTAATTAATATTGATATGTATAATTTGATGGCCACCTTGTCCTACAAATTCAGTGGTTCAATTTCCCAGTCCTACGCTCTGAACTGTTACTCTCTTACGCGCTTCGTTAGTCACTATCATCGAAAACTTTTGCGAGAGAAAACTTGGAGGTCTCGTCGAAAGGAAGCTACTGGCAAAAATTTAGCCTGTTACTAATCATTTTAAAAAAAACCGTGCTGTACTGTGGACTAATTCGATCGTATGTTCGTCATACAATATAATTTATAAAGAAATTAAACATAGTACGGAAGTTGAATATTTTTATAAATCAAACATCAACCACGATAAACTGAAGTATGTGCAATATACGATGTGCAAGTTACGACTCTCAAATAAAAACTTAATTTGTTTTTACATAAATTAATTTTTAATTTCTTATAAATGGAAATTCATTTAAAATCAATACTGGTGATAAATGTAACATGTGCAATAAAGACCAACTCGAAATACTTTACCACATATGGGTAGAATGCACCTTTTATAGTGAAATAAGGCGCTATTACCATCAACTAAAGTTAAATGAAATACTTAATTGTGTAAAATTTTTTGAAACTGCTTTTATATGTGAGAATATAAGAATGCTCAATGCTGGTTATGAATACATGATCAAATGCCTTCTAAAAAGAAACGCGGTTGTAAAAAATGACCTATAATGGATCCACACAAACAATGTGTAAAACAAAAGGTCTATTAAGTGTCAATTAAACAAAAACAATATTAATGAATATACATAAAACGTACATTTACTTAGAGGTTTTATTTATTTATATTTAAGTGATATTATTTGTTTGTTTATAATTTACGATTGTTTATTTTGATCTGAATTTATTTTTTTAATTTTTATACTTTACTCTCCCCTGTAAATGTAAATTTTTTTACGAAATACAGAGTTATACTACTATTAATTTTTAATTTCTTCTCATCTATAATTATCAAGTGATTCCTCAATCGGCACTGCAAAGTGAGCAATCCGCCAAATTGTTGCAATTTAAGCTATACTCTTCAAATTCAAATTTTTGACTGTGTTAATAATGATCTGTCAAAAGAAAGCTTACCCTGCTTAAAAATTTCTTCTTCATTTTTTATATTATATGTTTTCATGAATGTTGCAACTCTAGCTTTAATGACTTTTTTTTGCCTTGAATCCGCAGATTTGACAAAGGAATTCTTCAACTTTATCAAGTACAGTTTCCATTGATTTAGTTGGTTCTGTTATTTGTAGTTATTTAAAACAATAAATTCAACATTCTTTGTTTTAATTTTTTGAAGAAATCATGATTAAAATCGTATCCTGCTATTGCATCTAAGACAGGAATAGCAGCACATAATTCAGGGTCCAGGGTTTGATATAATTTTGATATATGTACATATCTTTCTTTATTCTCAGTGCTCAAGATTCATCCAGACTTTTACACCCCTATGTATATGCTACATATTGCCTAGTGTCACTATTTACCCATTGTTAAGATTTTACTAACTGGCTCGGTCGATTAGATATTTCAAGAGAATTGCTAGTAAAAGTGGACTTTTTTTGCTTTGATTCAATTCTATTTTAAGTTTAATGGCAAATTCTACATTCAGTGTGATGAAAGTAGCTTGGAAAATCCCTCGTGTCCAGTTTTTGTGGAGATTATTAAGGATTATGTTCGGTTGTATAAAAATCTTGTACGTGAATAAAAAAAATCTCTATGATGCTCCTGTTTTGAAAATACACATCGCCCGAATAAATAAATAAAAACAAAGGGGTTTTACTTTAACAGTGACAGCGTCAATATTCGCTATTCACCAGACCCATTCAAATATCAAAACTAAATTTAAAACAAAATCAGGAATATAAGTATTTTTCCCTTTTTAGCCGATTTCTAAGCCACTATGGACCTGCGGGCATTATGCGAGTAATAGCCACAATTGGGTAAAATCACGAGCCTAAGAAAACTAGGTTGACTTGAAATGAACCGTGACAAAATTAAATGAATGTATGACGATGTGAATTTTCAGAAACGAAAGAATTAAATTTTTATTTAAGAAAGAAATGCATATAAAAAGAAGAGCACCGAACTCAGTAAGCAAGTGATATTTATATCATACACCGAATCTAGCGTGCAAGTAATATATCTCTCCACCGAACCCAGTGAGTAAGTGATATATTTCTTCACACTCATATTTTACATTTAAAAAAAAAAATTTTCTCACCTAGGTCGTTCGCGAAGCGCTCACGGAAATCTTCGATTGAATTCATCAGACGTACTTATCGAACGAAGTGATCTCTATAGGTATAATTTAGAATTAATTCGAAATGAAATATTAATGTATTAATTTCGTTTAAATAAAATATGCCGTTCGAACAACTTGAAAGGACACTGGGGTGTATCAATTGTTAGAAAATTGTTTTAATAATTAATATCGAACAATTTATATGTCGCAAGCGTTCAAACTATGTCCGTCTGTCAACACGATAACTCAAAAACGAAAAGAGATAGTGAGCTGAAATTTCATGTGTGTGTTCTATAGGTAAAAAGTCAAGTCAAATTCATGAATGGGCAAAATGGACAAATCTAACCACCTTTGAAACCGTAAGAGATGGACGAAAACTTTAAGACAAAAAAGATCCCTTAAAAATAAAGCAATTTTTCAAAGTGATTATTCGGGGCTAAAAAATTATGAAATCGTCTCAAACTTTTAAAAGCATGAAAGTACAACTCTTCCAGAAAAAAATAAGCCCCAGAACGTTTTTCTACCGTTGGGCAACAATGGCCAATTTTTACTCATTTACTCATTTACTTTTTTTTGCGATTGGAGTAGTAGTTTTTTTTTAATTTACAAAAACATTTTTTTTCGGACTTTTTAGGTTAACTTCGCCATTTCGGATCGAGTTACTATACATAGCAACTTTTCTTATAATTTTTTTTCCTACACGACAGTATTTTTGGGTAGGAATTTTAGGGTAGCTGCTTATATATTAATTGGACTATATGTCCGTTCGGTGAACTAACTGCGGTTACACGATACAACAAAGAGCACTGAAGTTTTAATTAGGGCATTTAATTAGCTTAATAATTTGATATTAAATACAATATAATTAATTGAATGCTGATCAGCATTCACAAAAATCTCTAAAAAGGTATATTCTATACAAATTCTGGTTAAAACTTCGATTTGTTGATAACTATGACTTAGTTGTTAGAATTTCTCAGTGAAAGGCAGGGTTTTCTAATTTTCTAACTTTAATTCGGACAACTGGATCTAGTAATATTATTAAACGTCTGTAATATTTTAACGAATTTTGATAAGTAAGGTGCCGTTCGATTGATAATTAAAAATGCTAAAACTTTTGTAAAATTAAAAATTTTTGTCAACGTTACTGATTTGATGGATATTTGATTTTAAGCACTTGAAGTGACCGCCATTTTGAAATAAGATAACATTTTTGGAAAATTATGTTGGAATAGTTTTGAGTATTTGAATATTAATTACATACAAAATAAAAATTCGTGATGCAAGAGCGCCAAATTGTTTCTTTTATTTATAAACCATATTTTGACAAAATGGAAACCCGACTTCAAAAATCAAATATTCTATAACAAAAAATTCACTAAAAAGTAAAAAAATATTTGCATATTCTTGTGCCAATTTTAGTTCACCTAAGCAAAAATTTTTAAATATATATGTACAATTATTGTTATTTTTGGAGTCGGTGTCAGCATAGAGAAATTCACATAACTTTTGGACTCCAAAAATAACAATAATTGTACATATATATTTAAAAATTTTTGCTTAGGTGAACTAAAATTGGCACAAGAATATGCAATTATTTTTTTACTTTTTAGTGCATTTTTTGTAATAGACTATTTGGTTTTTGAAGTCGGGTTTCCATTTTGTCAAAATATGGTTTATTTCTTGCTTTTTAGTGACTTTGAAGTTCTATAACTGATTTTATTTGTCTAAATATGGGTAGACCTACTAAACGCCCTACTCATTTTTCGTGCATTTTTTTATAACAGATTTTCAATTTTTTTTACAAGCATTTTGGTTTTTTTTTGTAAAAATATTTTTTTTTGGGGTCGGTTTTTTTTGTAAAATTTTTTTTTTAAGTCGGTTTTTAAAAAAATTTTTTTATTTTCCCATTATGAATGAGTATATCCTTTCAAAAAAAGAAAAATTTCGCAGAAATCGGTCATCACATATAAAATGAGGGTTTTCCTCGATTTCCCGGGGATCCCATCATCAGAATAGGATTTGGTGCCAATGAGACCAATGGGAAACCAAACCCTTTAAAACAAAAACAAAATTCAAAGCCGGTTCATAAATGAAGGAGTTCTGAGGTGACACAAATAAAAAATAAAATAAAAAATAAAATTTAAAAAAAAAATAAAAATACAGACGAATTGAGAACCATCCTCCTTTTTGAAGTCGGGTTAAAAATAGAATATATTTCCTGGTTGTATTTCATACAATCATTAATTACTTTTTGTTTTATTTCCTAGGCAAAATCGAATAAGGCGAAATCAAATGTGTGGTTGTGCAAATATTGCTTATCAATATATTGTTCATTATTTAGAATTATAGTTTGTGAGTTATAGTTGTTTGAAAAGAAAAATTTGCGAAAAAAAAATCAAAATTCATTCTAACCTTTGTATTTTGACAACTGTCATTGAGATACAATTTGTATACAGTGAGTTCAATGTAAATTGTGCTATAAATCTATATACAGTGTGTTTTCTACAAATAACTCAACAAATCAAATACCATAGTCACGTACCATAGTCACGTATCAGTCACATTCACACTTGATTATTTTGTTGTCATGTATTTTTGTGCTCTGCAAGTTTTTTTATAAATTTTGAGTTTAAGTGAGATTTTTCAAATACAGGTGTCGTCGCTTTTTAAAATTTTGTTGAATTATTCTCGAATTCTAACTCAAAAGAATCATTTGTACGTCAAACTAGAAACATTACCAAAACATTAACTAATTCAGGGAAAATTGTAAATAAAAATCTTAATGTTAGTTACACGTCTTGTGTTTACGATGATAAAAATAATAGCGATGATACGAGGATGGATTTCAATGATTTACTCACCGATTTAAGAAATAAGTTGGCTAAAGCTGAAAGTATTATTTCAACACAAGAGCAGTCAATCAATAAGTTAAACGATAACATTAAGAAACAAGACATCATAATACAAGTGTTGAAAGAAAGAAACTAGGCTTATATTAATAAACCTGAACCAATGTTGTATAACATTGGCACGCAGACTGACGTTTGAGCATTTAGCAACACTAGACAAAATTGTGGATACCGTGATGAGTCACTTTAGACGGAAACTTTACAACAGCAGATTAGGTGTTCAACGTCATGACCCAAACGGATCATAAAGTGACTTCTGACGCGGATGTTCAGGCTGAAGTTAGTTTAGTAAATAAGTGTTCGCAATCAGCTAATTTAACTAATGATGCACATCATAATGTTGCTGTACCATAATGTTGCTGTCCTTTGGAGGTAAATCGGTAGTGAGGGAGGCTATTTCTGATCACGAACTCATCGATTTTAGTGCCTTTGATGAGGGTGTGAAATCCAATAAATCTGATATTGTTTTAAATCGTGTCACAACCGACGAAAATTTATTCTTATTCAAAACAATGATGAGTAATGAAAACTGGGGTTCAGTTCTTGAGACTCAGAGTGTAAACGATAAATTTAATAATTTTTTGGACATCTTTTATGGGTGTCTCAATGCCACATGCCCAGTTATAATTTCAAAATCTTCTAAATATCGTAAACCTATTTGGATTACATCGGGTATTATATAGTCAACTAAAACATTGCGGAATTTGAAGTTTTTGTCTAAAATAACTAGTAATGTTCACTAATTATATTTCAAATTTTGCCCCTATTCCTAGAACATTTGTTTGTATTTTATAAATACGTATTTCGACTACAATGTAGTCATCATTAGTATGAATTAGCTAATCGTAACTATCTCTGGAATATGGATTCAGAGATATGTTGCTTGTTGCTAATTTGGTGCCTGTGTCACTAGACACAGGCAAAGAAATATTCTAAACTTTATAAAAGGTCATTGAGGCTGCCAAAAGGCAACATATTTCGACAAGGGTTCGTGAATGAAAAGGGAATCCTAAGGTCTTGTGGAATATTATTAAGGATGAAATGGATACTAAAGACAGATGTAGTGATGTTAATCAAGTAATTACTGTAGACGGGGCTACTCTAATGGACCCGCTGTTTATGGTGAATGCCTTCAATAATTATTTTGTAAATGTAATGAATCATATAAAACCTTGTACAGTTAATTTCTCAAATTTGGAAGGCAATCCAAAAACTCTTTTCTTAAATGAAGTTTAACCCAGTGAGGTGTTGGCCATTATTAATGCACTTAAAAATAAAACTACCCAAGACATTTTCAATATTTCAGTTCAAGTCGTTAAATACTGTACCGATCTCATTCTCCCTCCTTTATTAAATATAATAGATTGCATGATCGATACAGGTGTATTTCCCGATAGAGCAAAATTTGCACGGGTAATACCATTAAAAAAGTCAAAGGCATGTAACGAAATTAGTAGGCCCATATCCTGCTTGCCAGTTTTTTCAAAAGTCTTTCAGAAATTTATTAATAATAGAATTGATAAGTTTTTTAATAAATAAAATGTCATTTACAATTATCAATTTGGGTATGTTTCGGGAAAAGGGATAAATGAGGCATTGTTTATGCTTACAGATACAGTCCTTAGTTATTTAAATGACCGAGATCATGTTGCGATGGTCGCTCTTGATCAGAGCAAGGCATTTGTTTGTATTGACCATAGTTTGCTGCTTCAAAAACTGTACAAGGTCGGCTTGAGAGGTAAAATTCATGATCTCTTGTCGAATTACTTAGAAAATAGACAGCAAAGGGTTGAAACAAAGCATAATGGTAACATATTTAATTCGGAATGGCAAGAGGTGCTTAAAGGGGTTCCCCAGGGTAGTGTCTTGGGTCCTAAGCTGTTTCAACTTTTTATAAATGATTTGCCATTCTATGTATCGAAAAATGTAAAATTTAAGTGTGATGTATTATTGTATGCAGACGATATCACGATTGTATTTCGAAGTGGAGATCAGCTTGTCTTAGACGATATGATCGATGAAACCTTAAATTCAGTTGTTGAGTGGTGCATGATTAATGGTCTGTCATTAAACGTGCAAAAGTCTCAAATTTTTTAATTTAAAATCAATAACAATAAGTTGGAAACAGACAATATTATCGGCTTAACTAATAAAATAAAGTTTTAAGGTATCTCATTTGATAATCATATAAAATGGGAAAGTCATATTCATGCTCTTAGTGGCAAATTGAATAAAGTATGTTTTCAAATGAGATTAATGAAAAAAAAAAGGATCTTAAATCGCTATACTGATCTATAATTCGAACTTTTGCTCGATCATTTCTTTTGGAATTATATTATGGAATTATATTTGGAATTATATAATTATTAAATTAATTAAGTTAAAAATTAATTTAATTTATTTATAATTTAATTATTTTGTTGTGCGTTCTTGCAATTTTCGAGTGTTGAGTACATAGTGTTTAGGTTAGTAGACAAACAACTTTAACTGTCGGAACTGTTTGTTGCGTGGTTAATTTCCAGTAAGTACCTACGATTTATACGTGTTACTTTGACCGCATGAAATGAATGAAAAGTGTTTGTTATGCGACCAAATTCTTGGTTACCCTGATGGTGTAACAAAAGTTGGTTTCAAGGAAATCAGAACATTATTGTTGGCTAGTGAGCGAAGAAATGATAATTTGGGTTCTAAACTTCGTTGTATTGATACAATCACATTACACACTGAGTGCAGAAAAAAATTACACAAGGGATGACTCTATAAAGGCTTTTCTGAATCGGCAGTCTGCTGCGGAAACTTCATTAGCGCAAGACATCTCTTTGCCCCAAACAAGATCGTCTGTGCAAAAATTTTAATTCAAAACAGAATGTTTCTTCTGTACTATGTTATTGATGAAGAGTATTTTAAGGAACAATTAAAGAAGCCTACTGAATCCAGAATAAATGCATTCTATTGTCGCAGTAAGCAGATCATAAAAACTGTTTTGAAAGCTACAGACAGGAGAAATGATGATAAGGCACAAGAAGTTAAGCTGCGCCTGCCTGGTATTAGCTATCTTGTTGCTGCTGACCTTCAAAATTTTTCTGGAGACATTGATCCTGAAAAAACCAGATAATGTAAATAAAAAAAAAATGGCATTTCTATTGCTCACAGTATTATCTCTGCAATACGACCAACCTCTTTTGTATCTTCAATAATGAACAGTGTTGCTTTATTTCGGTATAGTAGGTTTGCGAGCAAGAAGTTGGTAAACCTTTTATCAAGTTTAGGGTTCAGTGCTTCATATCACAGTGCACAGCAGCTGGAAATGTCAGCAATTAATCACATTCAGCCTGATACTGATACTTCTTTTCTACAATTTGTTTTTGACAACGCTGACTTTAATGTCAGAACACTGGACGGACTCAACACATTCCATGCAATGGGTGGTATAAAATGTGTACCCGCTATAAACACAGTTGGAAGCGGACTTAAAAAACCTTTACCGAGTCTCACCAAGGAACTACCTGCTGATGCCGTAGGACTTGGAGTGATCCCTTTACAAACTTACCAGAAATCACAAAATGGATTGACTAATGTAATTATGGAGGATTTGACTGATGTAGCCAATAAAACTGAACTGCTAGCTCCAAACGATTTTCTGTGGTTGGCAGCAAAATGGCTCAACATAAAATGTGTTCCTGAATGGAAAGGCTTTATGCACTCCATAACAAAAAGGTTGCAAGTGAAAAAACCAGTCATTCGTATCCCATTCATTTGCGACAGTCATTTGGGACAAAAAGTCAGAAATACCGAGACCTTGTTTGCTAGTTCGGAATCAGTTAAACGCTGTGTGCATTTCAGAATTTGTGATGAGAGACCTGGCTACTGCGCAGATAACCCTGCAAATGGGAGGTGTACCCCACAGACTGGTCATCGCATCAGCATACCTAGCCGGAGACAAGGAGGTACCGTCAAATGAGGTCAGGAAGCTAGTGGATCACTGCAGCAAGCATCGCCTACCTTTGATCATCGGCTGTGATGCAAACGCGCACCACGTGATATGGGGCAGTTCCGACTGCAACAAAAGAGGTGAGTCTCTCTTAGAATTCTTACTAGCATCCAATCTCGAAATCCTAAACGTAGGCACAACGCCAACTTTCGTAACAAGAGGTAGAGAAGAAGTGTTAGATATCACTCTGTGTAATCTGTCGACGGGGCAATGGGTCAGGGGATGGAGAGTTTCGTCGGAGCCATCCCTGTCTGACCATAGAATCATTCAATTTGAACTAGAAGGGGTCACCTCGGGACCTTGTGGTATCAGGAACCCGAGAAAGACCAACTGGAATAATTTCGTCAGCAACTTGGAAGACAATCTAAGGTTAGGGAACTCCAAAGTCAGGGAACCCCTGGCGCTGGAACGAGTTGACGAATTTGATGAGGCAATTATGGAGGCATATCGATCCACTTGCCCACTGATCATTAACAAAACCAAAAGGCAGGTGCCTTGGTGGAATACCAATCTCTCGAGGCTCCGTAGCGAGACTCGAAGGCTCTTCAATAGAGCATAACTGTGTGGAGATTGGGACAGTTACGCGGCAAAATTGACCGAGTATAACAAGGAGATTAGGAAAGCTAAACGGAACAGCTTCAGAGTGTTTTGTGCTGGCATCGCCACTGTCCCTGCAGCGACCATACTGCACAAAGCTTTATCCCGAGACACTCAATCCAGGGCACAAGCACTCAAAAGGGCGAATGGAAGTTTCACGGAGGACGAGGAGCAGAGGGCTCTTCTACTCCTGAAGACTCACTTCCCCGGTAGTTCTCCTACTCAGGGGCAGGAAGATTTGAGGGCTCCATGCAGAGCGACTAAAGAGAACTGGAACAGGGCTGCATAAGTCTGCACCCCTGGGCGGTTGAAATGGGCAATTGACACATTTCTGCCTTTCAAAGCAGCCGGAGTAGATGGCATCTTCCCCGCCCTGTTACAACATGGGCAAAAGGAAATTTTGCGTCATCTCCTCCGGATCAGTAGAGCCAGCCTGGCGCTAGGGCATATATCTAGCCCCTGGAGAAGGGCCCGAGTTACTTTCATCCCCAAAGCGGGAAAGAAAGACCAGTGCCATCCGAAGTCTGTTCGACCCATCAGCCTTACATCGTTTTTCTTGAAAACGGTGGAAAAGGCGGTGGACAGTTGCATCCGAAGTCAGGTGCTAGAGAGGAGGCCTTTGCACCCCAACCAGCATGCGTATAGGGCATGCAGGTCCACAGAGACGGCCTTCTACGAACTAACAGGAGCTCTGTGGCAGGAGCTGAACCTGGCTCCCTGCTGTCTACATGCATAGTCAGATTGGGTGGTTTCCACCTTTTAATGTCTTACATTCGATGTATTGGGTATCTTATGAATGTAAGTGGACTTCAGGAGTTGATGTACATCATTTATTCTCCCATTTCTGTCAAAAAAATGTTACAAGGAAAAGCCTTTGCACGAGCCATGCGAGCTTTATTGATGATTCACCGACCATTAGCAAACATAATATTGGAGCATATTGTTGTAAACCTAGAAGAACGCACAATAAACCAAGAAGTTATTGAACATTACACAAAAGATATGTTGGACGAGTCTCCATCGTTGTGTGAGCTGCAACTAAACGATCATTTAGTGAGTCTGAGAGATAAATTCCAAACCCAGTTGACAAACCTAAAGGGAAATGGGCCAACAGCAATCCTTTGTGTTATTCAATATGATCACTCTGTTGAAAAATTACATTCATGCAGAACGGTCAGGTGATTGGGAAGGTCATTTGAAGTGTGTGAAAAATATGACACCATATTTCCACGCGAGTGGCCATTTCCACTACGCCAAAGCAAGTCACTTGTACGTGCAAGACATGGTAAAGCTACCCACTATTATGACTCCACAAGAATTCCAACAGTTTGTAGACGTTGGTTTTATTACTATACAAGGTGGCTTGACACGAGGGCGTGGCAGCACAGACAGCGTGTTAGCCAAATGGGTACTGGACATGACTGCTACCCATGATATTTGTACCTCACTTGAGGAGTTCACAGGAATCCTGTTCTCCACAAGTGAACAGCACGAGGACTTTGGAGAGACACGTAAAGCGAGGGATGCAGATGATACAGCCAAACTTTTACTTTGGTTTGAAAGTTATCCCCCTTCTCCCGAAACTAATGAGTGGGTGATAACAACATAAAGTGCCATAATGCGTTAGACATTGGCATTCAAGCGATGGCCAAAACTGTAGGACAACCTTTCTCAGAAGTCAAGCTCTCACTGAAAGACAGAGCTTTCCCTTTGGCAAGCATGTCAAAATCAGTCAGAGTCCATGGTGAGAGCGTGGTTATTAACCCTTTCACGATGTTTCAGAGAATCGCCATCAACAAGCAGAGTGAGGAGAACCGAAAGTCCTATTTACAGCATGAGCTTACACCCTACCCATTGTCTTTATTTGATGAGACTGGAATGCGAAAGACAAAGAAATCGGCGTTGTATGATGCCTTTACTCCATTAATAGAAGAAATAAACCTAGTCCACTTTGACATTGTTTTGAATGGAGGCTTCCTATTACACAAGGTGGTGTGGCCAAAAGATTCACCAACAATCTCAACCATCTGCCAATGTTATGTTACCTATGTTCTAAAGCATTATGGTGGCAAGAGCTGCAAAGTGGTGTTTGATGGTTACTCAGACGAACCATCTAGTACAAAGAGATTCGAACAAAGCCGAAGGAATAAAACAAAGAGGTCAGAACTTAACATAAACTTTGAAGAGAAAACAGTAATAACAGTCAAACACGACAATTTTCTTTCTGACGAAAAAAATAAATCAAGACTAATTTCATTCCTCAAAACTGCCCTTAACAGCAGAACAAACATCCAGTGATGCTGACACATTGATCGTCCAAACAGCAATCAAGAAATCCTTCACTTCTGACAAAGTTGCAATCGTTGGTGAAGATGTTGATCTCATTGTTCTCCTCATGGCCTTAACTCCATCTGACCAAGACATATTATTTGTAAAGTCAAGCCATGGTAAAGTAACAAAAAAAGTATATTCAAGCCAGCATCTGAAAACTTTGGAAATGAAGGACATCGTACTTCTTGTGCATGCATTCAGTGGATGTGACACGAGTTCTGCAGCATTTCAAAAAGGGAAACTTTCCTGCTTCAAATTGTTTAAGAAGCGAGCTGCGCTGCAAGGTCTTGCTAACGTATTTAACAGCCCCAATTCATCCCATGAGGATGTAGCTGCAGCTGCAAACAAAATATTTCTGACACTGTATAATGCACCCTGCGCCACCAATCATCTCTTCACATGCACCATTACAACGCATTCACCAAATCAGTTTCCAATGCAAAACCAAACCTTTCTGCTCTGCCACCCACAGAAGGAGCAGCAAGGCAGCATTCTTTTCGGGTGTATCACCAAATTCAATTTTGACTTGGGAATGAAGTTCCCCCTGTACATTGGTTTTGGAAGTTAGAAAGCGATCGGTTGATCCCTGTGACAACACAACACCCAGCAGCACCTCAGGATGTCCTCAATCTCATTTGTTACAAATGTTCTAGTGGATGTGGAAAGAGATGTGGCTGCCGAAAGTCAGGTATTGTGTGTACAAGCATTTGTCACAACTGCCATGGCGAATGCCTGAATGGTGTTACTTCCACAATGGAAGAAGACTTTGATGACGCTGATGATCCTGAACTCATACAGTTTGAAGAAATTACATATTCGTTAAAAAAAACCAACACTGAACATTTGGAACCAGAAGACATGACTGCAGAATGTGTAGTAACCAGAAGTCAGGTAAGATTGGATTCTGTAAATATAATTGAAAATTATATATTATTGAACAAGTTCAAAAACTGCCCAAAAAAATTATATGGACTGTTAAAAATTATATGGACACAGAGAAAACGACTTTTATAATGGCAATAAAGAAAATTTTGCTGGAATCATGTCCTTACTCGTTAGAAGAGGTTTTGCTCTGAGCCTCACTGACTAACAAATCTACAAGATATTTTGTATTCATTATGTCGATATCATATCGGTTTTTGGTTTTAGTTTTAATTTTAATTTGAGTTTTTACATCTGAATGAATTTAAAATTTTATTCTTTATATTGACGTATTATTATTTATTTTATTATTATTTTATTCTTAATATTGACGTGTTCTATGCAATTGTATTGTTAAAGAAAGGAACGAATAAATAATTATTATTATTATTATTTTTCTTTTATTTTTTAATTCAAGGCTGATCCCGATCAGTTTACCGCACGGACATAGTCAAGTGACGGTAAACTGTGTTTTTATTTATTTTTTAGTCATGTGAACCGGAGAATGTGTGTGAGTGTGCGTGTATATTTGTAAGGGTGTTGTTGTTCTTGTAGTGTGTATAAATGTATGTATAATTATTGTGTTCTGCGACATCGCCTTTTGGGTGGTGTCTGTGGTGTTGTTTTGTGTTGTGTTCGATGAGCGAATGGGGTGTTGTCCGTCGGTTGTCGTAGTGTGTTATTTGGTCATGTGTGAGTCGTGTTAGTGTTTCAATGGGTGAAGTGTTTTGTGTGAGGCTTGTTAACCGAGCAATATGTGGCGTGTTATGTGTTTCGTTTCGATGTAACGGGGGTGGTGCGTGTATGAGTGCTGTTGTAGTAATGATGCTGTGGGGCGATGGGTTTGTTTCTTGTGTTGTGTTTTGTGTTTGGTTTGGAGAATGTGGTGATGGTGTATGTGAGAGTGTTGTTGTAGATATGCTGTGTTGTATCGTGTATATTTCTTGTGTTGTGTTTTGCATGTGTGACTGTATGTTGTGTCGGTGCTGATGTGAAGTTTCCGTGTTTGATGTAAGTGTGTTTGCATTGGTCGGAATGCATGTTGTGTTTGTTGTTGTGTGTAGAGCAGTGGTTGGTGTTTGTGTTTGGAGAGTTCTTTGCCCCATAGAGAGAAACTTTCTCACTATACAGCAAAAATTAATAATAACTGCCTTTTGTAATTGTATGTATGTGTTTTTGTGTAGTTCAAGTGTATGTAGACTGTTGTGAAGTGTTTTTGGTATGACTCCTATTGAGCTAAGAACCACTGGAACGATAACAACTCGTGTCATTTTCCACTGATTCTTCAGGTCGACAGCTATATTGGTGTATTTTGTAAGTTTTTCAGTGTGTGTACTCTGTAGATTGTGTATGTTGGGTACTGCAATGTCTATAAGGAATGTGGTTTTTGTGTGTTTGTGTATAAGTGTAATGTCTGGTCTGTTATAGTGTACCGTCTTGTCTGTGATAATTGTTCTATCCCAACATAATTTGTGTATGTTGTTTTCGAGAATTGTAGATGGAGTGTAGTATGGTGTGTTGTCTGTTGTTAGTTTGTGTTTTATGGCGAGTTTTTGATGTATTATTTTTGCTACCTGATCGTGTCTGTGTTTGTAATCTGTTTGCGTAAGGCGTGAGCATGCAGATGTAATGTGTAGTATTGTTTCTGGTTTCTATCGACATTATAGACAGAGGTCTGTATGTTGTGCAGTGTCTTTGAGTATGTGTTTTTTGTAGTTCAGTGTATGTATAATTTGATCCTGTATTGCAAACATGAAGCCCTCTGTTTCCGGAAAGATATTACACTGAAAAATCAACACAGTATTATTATTATTATTATTGTTTCTCTTGTCTTTTTTAATTCAAGGCTGAGCCCGATTAGTTTACCGCACGGACATAGTCAAGTGACGGTAAACTGTGTTTTTTATTTTTTTGTTCTAGTCTGTCATGTGAACCGGAGATATTATTATTATTATTTATATTTTATATTTAATCAACTAATGTGTTTTTCTACTGTTATCTAGATTGGAGAAACGTTTAGTAATGCCAATCACCGCCAAGAAGGCGGTGGTCTCTAAGCCGAAGATGCTCCCAGCAACTCCAGCCCGACAACATTATCATCATCACCATCATCATCATCAGCAGCAGCAGCATAAACACAATCGACTTCAGCAACACCAGCACCATCACCAATACCAGAACCAATGGAAGCAGACATGAAACGACAACGCGGGAAGGTCGAAAGTACCGCTTCCAAAAAACCTGCGATACAAACCTCGAATAGACTTTACACCTTAAACGACATCAACGATCAAGCTGCGTCAGCAACTCAAACCATCTCAAAATCAAAGAAACCATCGCCCATAGTCGTCCATATGAACCTCACGAGCTTCGTCAAAGTTGAGGAACCAAAAAACAGTGTGTAATACGAAACGGACCATAGAGTTCAAGAAAATATTGGAAGCCGTGCAGATACCCCACTATTTTTATGGTAACAAGAGTATCACGAACCTAAATTCGTAATTCACGGCCTTGAGCCCAATAAGCACGTGGAGTTCAGTAAAACAGGTGAAGAAACGATTCACACATCGCGTCTGGCTCAGTTCGCTAAGGGGACGCAGGCCCAAAGCGTCCTCAACATTAAATGAATTTGTGGGATATCTGTGACAATTGAAAGGTACGTCAATAAACGGGGTGCTGCTCAGTGCTACCGCTGTCAGGTTTACGGGCACGGTTCACGGAACTGTCGCGGACTTGTGCGTTGTGTGAAATATGGTGATAATCACACTTCACGGGAATGCGTAGTCCCGCGGTTGGAGCCCACGAAGTGCTGCAATTGTGGCTCTGCTTACCCGCCCAGTTCCATGATATGTACAATTAAGAAAATAACTAATTAGTTAATATTGAGAATTAGTTGTATTGAGATCATGTGGCATGCGGAATCTTTTCCCGGAGAGCAACGTATTTGGGTCAAATTCGCGAGGAGATTGGAAGGATTTAGAGGTAGTTTGGATAAATTTCCGGATTGTAGGATGCACAGTATCTCTGTGGAGAGCTTCAGTCGGAATTTTAGGGTTTTTTTAGGGATGGGCATCAATCCCACGAAGACTCAGTTCATCTTGTTTACTAGGAGGAATAAATTTTCCTCCTAACCACCTGAATTGAAGAAGCTTTTTAACACTGAAATCCGGCAAAATTCAAAGTGTTGAGTATCTGAGAATAACTTGTCAAACGCAGTTGCATTGGGCTCAAACTGCCAAAAGGGGTTTTGTTCTTGGAAACACATCGTTTTCAGAGCTGTACCTGTTACTCAATACCAAGAGTAAGTTGGACGAACGTTTGAAACATTGACTCTACAAGTCAGGTTCCGACCCGTACTCACGTACGCAGTCCCAATATGGTCAAACGTTGCTCCTTCGTACCTTGCAAAAATGCAACAATTTCAAATTTCGTTGTCTTAGGACGATTTCGAAAAAAACCCTAAAATTCCGACTGAAGCTCTCCACAGAGAAACTGTGCATCCTTCTGTCCGGAAATTATCCAAACTACCTCTAAATTCTTCCAATCTCTCCGCGAATTTGACCCAAATATGTTGCTCTTCAGGATAAGATTCCTCTTGCTACATGATCTCAATACAACTAATTATGTTATTTTCTTAATTGTATATATTTTCTTCTACTTTTTTTTCTATTTAAGTTTAGTTTGTAGGGATGGCTTATCCATCCCATTTAGGTTAAGCTTTATGCCAATGGTTTTTGTGTCAAATTTTTTCGATTCCTAAACAATGTTCAAATGATTTTATAATTTTGATGTATATGATTAATAAGATGACGTATTATAGGTAAAGCATAGGCTAGGAAAGCATAGGCTATAGTTTTTAAGATGTATTGTATTACCATTTCTGTAAAATATTGATGATAAAATATATTTATTCTTACTTACTTACTTTGGTATTTATTTGCTTTCAGTATTTCAAAGAAGTAAGACTAAAATATAAATAAGATGTTTTAATTGTGAGTTATAAAAGTGTTTCAAGAAAAAATCGAAAATCGCAAAGGTTTTTTTGGGCTTTTATATAAGTAGGTCTTCTCTTCCATATTACTACTTTTGAAGGAGCAACGATTATAATAAGGATAATTGGATAATGAATTTCAGTAAAATTATTACTAATTGTGTAGTTTCCATTTTTCTAATATTAAAATAGAAATTAAAGATTTTGTCTTTTCCTCTCTCTCTAACCAACTTTTCCTCTTGTCTGATTTTGCTCATTAAAGATCTTGGGCTTTTCTTTTAAATTCAAAAAGCACGTCACGTATGAAATTTCATTCCGATCGACCTAAGACGAATATTGTCTGTTGAATATTGTCTGTGATAGTGTCTGTGTACCAATAGAAATTTGCCAAGAGCCAATCACAAAGCAGAATATTCCTATATGCATTTATGATTTTAAATTTATCAAAACAAAATATGCAAAAATTTTCGATTTCGGGAGATAAATTTCGGGTTTCCATAACTTTCTCTGTGCCTTGGGTATTAGACGAAAACCCTGAAATCAAAGATTGAAAAATTGCGGTTATAAAAGACCAACTTGATTTTAAACATTCTACATACCTTAATCTGCAAATAATTAATTTTCGGTATAATGTATATATGAATTATTAACATATTTAATAACTTTTTGAATTATATATTGTTGCATTCCCACCGTTGACACAAATGTTATGTTGCGTCATTTGGTGCAAAATTGGTTGTTGCAGGTGATGAAGGTCCGCTGCAACCAGAACAGTTGATTAAAGCTCAACTGCGTAGGCTTATTGAATTCCAAATTTTTCCCGTTTCAAATACTTGACCATAACCAATTGGAAACTTTATATTACCCAAATCTTTCCAATTGAATACGAGTAATGTTCTGGTTAGGAATATTTCAAGATGGTATAAAAGTCAGAAATGAATCAAATCACTTAAAAAAAATTAATTTAATTTATTCACTATTTAATTTAATTTACTGAATTAAAAATTGAAATATATTGACTTCAATGTTTGCTGTAGTAATATGAGATGTTGAATTAATTAAACTAATATCCAATCCTCTAATTTAACTTTTCATATTGAATAGAATCTTTTCTAAATCTTTTACTAAAATTTGAATTAAATCTGAGTTGATTTATACAATCGTTTTTATGTTTTACAAATGGCACACTTATCATACAATTACTTTAAAAAATTTAACACTTGTTTGAACAACAAAAATGTTTAAAAGGCATTTATGTTGATTTGGCAAAATTATTATTACTTGGTGAATTTTTTATAAATAAATTTGTTGTATGATTGCTAATACATTTAATAATCAATTTTAATATATGTCATTAGAAGTAAATAATTGTGTTAAATAAATATGTGTTATCGATAATAATTAAAATATATGTTAAAATGAGTGTGTTACAATATATATATATATATATATATATATATATATATATATATATATATATATATATATATATATATATATATATATATATATATATATATATATATATATATATATATATTTTTAATGAATTTATTTGTACAGCTTTAATTTATATTACCTGTAGTATATATTCCTTGTTTAATTCCGAAAATAGTTTCTGCAATTCTATATTTTATTTTAGTGGAAACACAAAATTTGGAAAATGTATCTCAATATTGATAAAATGGAAAATTTATACATGAATAATGCGGTAGAAAATTATATATACCTCAATTTATCTCTTAACCATTTTGCCGCCAAGGTTACTTAATTTCATATGTATTAACATTCGCTCCTCTGAGAAAATTCACTTAATTATTTGAAACAAATTGGATCGTCTCGATCCCCTTTCTAATCGGCGAAATAATTAATGAAAAATGGTGCGAGTGTCCTGTAACTTTTTCATTTGATTTTGTTTTTAAATTAAAAATGAAAAAAATTTTTAAACCGCACTTTTATTTAGTAATTTTATAGACTATACAGGTTTTTAGAGTGAAAAAGTTTTACGATTCTAAGGGGTAATCAATTCTAAGCGAGGGGTATTTCTAAGGGATAATTATCAATTCTAAGGGAGAGAAAAGATGCATATAAGAGTACTGTATAATAAAAGCATTTAGTCTGTATATAGAGGTAAAAACGAACATCAAACACAAACAAAAACAACACAACAATCATGTATGTACATACTTAGAGTTTGTTATTTTTCTATCTCGTACCTAGTATTGTTGTTCAGTGATGCACAAACGTAAAAACTCAAACCACTATATAAATTCTGAACGTTTATTAAAAGTTGTAATATATTTTGCTTTGTTTTATTTAGAAATATAAATAAATATAGCATACAGACATCACAAAAATTCTACAAAATACATTAAAACTGAATTTTTTTTAAATATTATTATTATTTACTATATTATTTTGCTATAAATATTATTATGTGCATTGCGAGTAAAATTAAATTTAAGATGGCACAGGAGTTAGCCCCGTAATTTTGTATTTTCAAAAAAATAAATATTGTACTGTATCGTGCCGTCATATCAAAATGAAAAAACATCTTAAAAAATTCCTACAATAGTAGTTTCAACATCAAAACTCGAATTACGTATTTATTTCATAATTAATGGTAGAGTCAAATTAGCTTCAAGAGCGGAGTTTCAGGCAGTGCTCGGAAGCGCATTATTTTTTTTTAATTAATTCATCTTGACGTCCTAAATATACATTGTGACGGAACAGAGTCAAAAATTAATTTGTTTATAACGAAAAAGCATTTTTTCTTAATATATTTTTTTAAACTAAAAATTTTAAAAATGTAAAAGAATAATCTTCAATTCTATATAAAAAAAGAAAACAAATGAGCCCATGAACATTCAAATCCGTTTATTAGAATTCAAGAAAAAAATTCCCAAAGTTCGAAAAACGCAAAAATTTTTAATTAAAATAAAAATCTAAAAAGGACTTCATTTTTTTAGCGAATTTGCTCCAAAGGAAATGGAGCTATTGTTTTTGCACCAATGTTGGAAATTCGTAAAAATTTTTTCAAATGTCCATCGATCCTACCTATTAGATGTTAAAAATCACTATCGCTATAATTTATATATATTGTAGCAGTTTGCCCAGGTTCGTGTAGTCAATGAAGTAAATTCTTTTAAACTTTAAGAATTTGTTTATTTACGATTTCAAATATTATGTGTATAATTTACAAGTGTTTTAATTTCAAGAGTATTATTTTAAGATGTTGACTGCTTGGCTGTCTTTCACACTCTGATGTATATTTCGATCTGTATTGACAATAAAAACAATATCAATATGTCGTTGTCTTAGAAACATGACATTTGTTCAATTCAACTATCACAGGTAACTTAGTTTCATTACAAAATACGTGTCCAACTGCCAGGTTAATATTCGTTACAATATGAATATATATATATATATATATATATATATATATATATATATATATATATATATATATATATATATATATATATATATAGCTCCTGCGTTAGGATTTTTTTTTCAATTTGTTTATAATGCGCTATAAACAAATTTAAAAATAAATAAACTTTATTTTCTTTTATCTTATAGATTTTTTATAGATCTTTAATTTAAAAAAAAAATATAACGATACGTTAACTTAAGAGAGTTATCATATGTTTTACCTTTTGATAATTAACTTATAAACAAATAAATATTTTCAGGTTTTATAAGCCTTAATCGAAAGCTTAAACACTTACCTATCTAACAATAAACTCAAAAAAAATTTCCAACCAATATGGTTTATTTCTTAAAAGAAAGTAGGATAAAATCATTTTATTAGGGTATTTAATTAGAAAATAATCATTTTGTAATTTGTATACAGCTTCATCGATTTCATAAAAAAAAAGACAACATGTAAATTAGCAAAAGGCAAAACATATGATAACTCTCTTAAACGTTAACGTATCGTTAAATTTTTTTTTAAATTAAAGATCTATAAAAAATCTATAAGATAAAAGAAAATAAAGTTTATATATACCATTTCTTAACTGTTTTTTTTTTTAATTTGTTTATAGCGCGTTATAAACAAATTGAAAAGTAATGGGTAAAAATACAGAGAGTGCAAAAATGCAAAAATATGAAGAGAGCGTGAAGAATAGAATAGAGATTGAAAAGTCAGAGATTGAAGCAAGAGAGATGAGTATAGAGGAAGAATGGGAAAAAGTAAAAATTTCTATTGAAGATGCGGCAAAGGATAGGCGAAAAAGGAAAACCCCAAGGTGAAGAATGGTTCGATGACGACTGTAGGGAAACTTTAAGAAATAGGAATGAGTTTTGAATGACAATGCTACAACAAAATACATGAGGGAACCGTGATAGATATGAGGAAAGTAGAAGACAGGCCCAGAAAATAATACGCAAAAAGAGGAAAAATTTCTTAAAGAACCAAATTGAGCGACTAGAAGAATTAAATGTGAATAATGAAGTAAAAAAATTTTATGCAGCAGTCAAGAAAAGTAACCGAACTTTTCAACCGAAAATAAATGATACCTGTAAGGACAAAAATGGGAATATCATTGAATGCAAACAGAAAACTGTTAATAGATGGATGGAACACTTCAAAGAACTATTAGATAAAAAAGATCGTGAAAATGTAATAATCCATTCCCGCGAAATTGAAATAGTTTGTGAAAATGATGATGAAGCTAATGTTCCTACTCTAACTTATGTTGAAGGCGCTATTAATAAACTAAAAAGTTGAGCGCAAACTAGCACAACCATTTTTTTTTCAATCCGATAAATAGGCGGTGCACAAGCTAGCACACTGATTATTTTTTTGTTTTTTCAACATGGCGGTGCTAACTTTACACACATCATCTTTGCTCACGTCAATAAAGACACCTTTGATCTGATTAAACACTCTGATTGTCCAAATACTGTGGATAATTTGAAACAATTCGATATACGAATCGAGAAAATCCAATATCGTGCCTCCACCCCTTCAGCTAATACTGCACCTTCTATATTGGTTTCTAACCCAATTGTTAACAATAACTTAAATTCTAATAGTTCTGATAATTTTATTAACCTCAAAAATAGGCAAAATGTTTCTTTTAATAAAGATATTCGTTAAATACAATGAAATAAGTCGTTTACTTCAAAACCGAATAATTCAAAGTTGTGTTGTGCTAACTGCAAAAAACTGGCCATTTTCTTAAGCAATGTAAAATTTTACAAGCTAAAAACAGAAATGTTTCTGTTAATCCGATGGTCTTAAACCATATTCCTCCCCAACCGTTACATCCTTCCCTGCCTCAAAGGTTGCCTTGGTCACAGTCCGAATATTTTCGATGCCTTCCCAGGAGTTTTGTTAACCTACCCTCTTTTGAATACCCCTCCCTGGAGTTCCAGCAAAACAATGCCTTTTCTCTACTGTCGTCTACGCAGCAACCTTCCAATATACACCCTTTTCCCCAGCCCTCTTCTCAACCTTTGCCTATGCAAAATTCTATGCATAATTCTATGCCAAATTCTATGCCAAATAATATGCAAATACTTATGCAAAATTCAGAAAATTTAGTTCATTTAGAAAATTTAACCAAACAGATAATCTAACTACAGATTATTCTAATTCAGAGTATTATAATACAAATGCTAATTATAACCCTTCTGTTTATAATTCAAAAAACTAAATTTCAAGCGTACAAATTTTTCTAAAGATTATTTGTTACCAATTATTAATATTAATAATACTTTATATTCGACATTACTTGACTCTGGTGCTTCTATTAATGTCATTTCTCGTTCGGCGTTTAATCGCATTAAACGAGATCGTACTTTTTCTAACACTATTACTACCGTGTCTACTTCGGCAACAGTATCACTTCCTGGTTCAAATGCATTAAAAATTTTAAAAAAAATCGTTAATTCATTTTAAAATAGATCTTTATCATGGTCCTTTTGGTTTTATATTGCGGATAAGTTTCCTTTTGACGTTACTCTCGGTACTCCTTCGCTTAAAGCATGTCGTATGGTTATTCACTTCGATAATTCTTTGATTTCATTTGTTCATCATCCTAATTTTAAAATTCCGTTTTGTTGTAACAATACGAGTACAAATTTTAGTATTTCTTTGTTATCTGAAGTTAAAGCTACTTTGTCAGATAAACAACAACAAAAAGTGGATGATATCTTAATTAATTATCGTAAAGCATTATCTTCTATTCCCGATTAAAATGCCAACGAATAATGTTAAAGGATAACGAACTTGTTCGTCGACATCCATACTATTTACCCAAGGATAAAACCAAATTCTTGCAAGAGCATATCCAAGAGTTGGTTAAGAGCATTATTCAGTCCCCTATTCAGTCCCTCTGGTCTGCACCCATATTTTTCGTGAAGAAGAAATCCGGTTTTAGACTTTGCTGTGATTTTCATTTTCATTTCGATTTTTAGTTCGTGAGTTCTCTGATCTTCGTAATACGTGTGTCGCTATTTATTTCGATGATGTAATAATTTATATTTCGGACATCGATGAGCATATTTCTCATATTCAGTCTGTACTGCTCGTTTCAAAAAATTAGGCTTTAAAAATAACCCGGAAAAAACTCGCTTCTGCATGACTAAGTTATCTATTCTGGGCCACCTTGTCACTGCTTTTTGTCGTCAACTAGATCCTGCAAAAGTTTTAGCTATCAAGCAATTACCGGTGCCTAAAAATATTAAACAGGTATAAACTTTTTTGGGAATGGTCGCTTTCTATGCTAAATTTATCCCGAATTTGGGAATATTGCATGTTGAGTGACTTAAAACGTAAAAACGTCAAATTTGTGTTCGGTGAAAAAAGTCGAATCCTTCGAAACTTTGAAAAATGTTTTGTGTAACGCCCCGGTTTTACGTTTCTTTGATATAACTAAACCGACTATCGTATGCTCAGATGCTTCTGCTGTCGGCATTGCGGGCATTCTTATGCAAGAATTCGATGATGGTAGACATCCATTCGAATATTTTTAGAACCCTTGGCTGTCATTTGCTATTTGAATCATTTCAAAGATTATCTCCTTGATAATAATAATAATCTTTATTCTTTTAAAAATACATTTTGTATAAGAATGAGTCAATAATTTGGGAGTATGCGTCTACGTCTGACTTATAAGGGAACTATTGCGGTATTTACCTTAACGACATATTGGGAAACCGTAGACAACCATGTCAGAATAGCCGGTATAAAAATACATTCCTAATGTAGGCCAAGATAGTGCAATATGACCTACTAGGTCAAAGGAAAATTTAAATTGACAATACATAATAAATAATTGTCACAAAATCAACAATTAATTGCAATACATACAAATCGGAATGAAGTCAAAATTATTAAGCTTAAAAATTCTATAAATTACTATTAGTCTAAAACAAATTTCGACTTGTATGTAAGTCAATACATGAATAACATTAAAATACAAAACATTTTAAATAAATATAAATACATAAATAAAATTAAAAATACGATTCACTAATCCAAATATAAAACTTAAGTCACAATTAATTTCCGTAATACGTATACAAAAATATGAATATATATATTGTGTGTACCTAAAACATATACAAAAACAAAATTTGAGTACAATATAAAACAGATAAAACTCATCTGTTTTATTATATCAAAAGCGTAAGAGGGCTTTTGATATTTCTTTGGGAATATTTGTCTATTAAACAAACTCAAAAGCTTTCCGAAGATTGTAAATCCATTTACACTCAATAAATGGCTTAAATGATAAACGTATTACAATCACAAACGATTTGTTAATGAAATTTTTGAGTCATAAGAATTTAAAGCGTGTTGTTCTTCCCTCATCGATGTTAGATTTCGTTCTTAACTATTTTCATGAACTTTCCCATGAAGGTTTCTATAAAATCTATAGACAAATCGCGAGACGCTTTTGGTGTAATTTGTACACCCTTCTTAAAAATTTTTTAAATTAATGTGATATTTGTGCACGTGCCAAACCGAACAATCAAGCTAGTGCTGTGCAATCTGCTGCAGTTCCACCCGAAAATACTTGGGCCAAAATTTATATCGATTTCGTCGGTCCCATAATTTCTCCATCTGTAAATTCTTATCGTTACATTTTTACAGTTATGGATGGTTACTCAAAATGGGCGT
Organism: Nineta flava; assembly: GCA_963920215.1. Lineage (NCBI taxonomy): Eukaryota > Metazoa > Arthropoda > Insecta > Neuroptera > Chrysopidae > Nineta > Nineta flava. Next base: position 50,875,536 of record OY986043.1, on the reverse strand, counting down.
AGGCTTTTCCAACTAAACGTTGTACGTCTGCTGTGTTGTACGTCATCAAATTGTTATCATCTGTATTCTACCGTTATGGTTTTCCAAGCCAAGTCATCTCCGATAATGGTCCTGCATTTCGTACGGAGAAATACCAGAAGTTTTTATTCGTTCATGATGTCCGACATAAGTACGTTAGCCCATACCACCCTCAGGCTAACTTAGTGGAGTGACTACACCGAAATATAAAAACTTAAGTAAAGTTTAAATTACTTAAGTCGTGACTGAGAATAACATCTTATTTACCATCGGATAGTAACATGTAATATAGAGGTCATTACATTCTAATATGCATTTAATAAAAATGAAATTAACATAAATCGACAGTTTCGCGTGCTAGACCCATAGAAGTCTAACTGTCGATGAGTCACCTCTCCTAGGCATGGTGGAGAGACTTATGTGCATGGATGAAGAGCTATGCTATGCATAGGTGCATAGGAACAACAGCCATAAACTGGCTCACGGAGAACGTGCCGAATATCAGACCATGGGACGGAGCGGAACTTGTCGTCGGGGCTGCAAGAGCCCTGATGAATACATCAAAAGTTCTGCTGTATGCTCCCCAGATCTATAACTCCGTTGAAACGGGCAAAATAATCAAAACTCTTAGAGCGCAGAATGCAAACCTGCACACTCAGGAATGGTGAATTATCAGCAACACGAGGACTAATGCGGGACACACCATTGTGCTGGAAGTTGATTCAGGACCGAGGGTTTAAATTATACCTCGGGTTTGGTCAAGTCAACCTTAGACCACTGAAATCATCAAAGGGAAAAAAGAAGGTCTGATCTTCGGATGCTTCAGATAAACTTCCAGCACAGTAAGGCGGTCTCCGCTGTCTTCTGTCCAAATGTGCTGAAAAGGGGAATTTTCATAGCTCTGATTCAGCAACCTTGGGCTGTGAACCAAAAGGTTCTTGGACTGAGAGATACTAGAGGACAAATTATTTACGATAAAACCTCGGAGAGACCCAGAACTTGCATTTATGCAAGAAAAGACATCAATGTCTTGCCGCTGTTAGAGTTTTGTCAGAGAAATCTTACAGCGGTAAAAGTAAAATACAACATGGGGAACGGAACTGGAGTGGTAATCATCGCTTCGGTCTACCAACCCTATGATGCATCTACTCCACCACCATCAACAGAGATCGAAAACCTGATCCAGTATTGTGAGTAATATACATTTTCGGGATCCGAGGAGAACATGTTGGGGGGGATATAATTCGACACTAAAGTTCAAACTCCCACAATCGGGAAAAAAGTTACAGTACTGGACATTGAGCTTACTGCAACTGAGCTTCAACATGCAATAATTAACTCCTTCCAAGAAAACAGCCCGAAGGTCTCAAAAGCCATCAGCAAGTCAACTTGTTGTTGGAATGAGGGCTTAAGGAGTCAGAGGCGCAAAGTTCGCCAGCTATTTAACAGAGCAAGGAGGACAGGAAACTGGGATACCTACCATGAAGCCCTTACCGAATACAAAAGGTTTCTGAAGAGAGCCAAAATGGCCTCATGGAGGAAGCTCTTTCAAGATGTTGAAAACATATCTGAGGGAGCAAGACTCCATCGTATCCTAGCGAAAAAACCCACTGACACCATCGGGTCACTTCGTAAACCCGATGAGTATACTAGCTCCGCGAAGGATACACTCGAGACACGGATCAGGATCCATTTTCCGGATTCGGTGGCAGTGGACGGCGGCTTCTCAAGAGCAGCTAAAACAGGGTCTCCCACCGACAGGCGAGGACTGGAGAAGAGCGGCGATTGCCATAAACCGCTCAAAAATCGAATGGGCAATAAACTCAAACGACCCCTACATCGCACCAGGACCAGATGGGGTATACCCAGTGCTTTTTCAAAAAGGAACAGAGCATTTTTTAACCTATACTTCTCTAGTGTGATGGCCAAAAGTTAACCAAATTACAGCATGCAAAAAGCTGTCCAGCATCCAAAGACTGGCCTGTTTGTGTATCACTGGATCTATGAGCAGTACACCTACACCTGCCATGGAAGTCATACTGGGGCTGCTTCCGCTAGGTATTGTAATAATAGTTAAAGCGAGATACAGCGCCTATAGGCTGTCTTGCAACTTAGTGACCCAAATTAATAGCTGGATTAATAAAAATCACGTTCGACATGCAAGGATCGTGAGAACATCAATTATCTCAGATCCCGTCTTTGAAATGGGCACAGATATACTTCCCAAGATATACTCCTTTTCAAAACCTTTCACTGTAATATGTGATAGGGCCATGTGGTCGGAAGGAGAACCACCCTACCTCAAGAAAGGAATCGTCTGGTATACAGACGGGTCCAAAATTGAGGAAGGGACCGGAGTGGGAATCTATGGTGAGAGACCTAATGGAAACATAAGCCTCAACTTGGGGAAATATGCCTCGGTCTTCCAAGCAGAAGTCTGCGCCATACTGGCTTGCGTCTGTGAGAACCTACGTAGAGGCTACATAAACCAGAACGTATGTATTCGTTCGGACAGTCAAGTTGCTTTAAAAGCCTTGCCTAGAACTGAGGTCACCTCAAAGGTAGTCAAGGATTGTATGGAGGAACTTCTGAAACTGGCAAAACGGAACAATGTTCAATTGATCTGGGTACCGGGTGGCAGTAGTTTCGAAGGAAACGAAAAAGCAGATACCTTAGCAAAAAAGGTCGTCGGAATGCCCTCCATAGGCCCAGAGCCTATTTTACGAATTCCAAGAACTGCATGTAAACAGGTGATCAACGAGTGGATCGGGAAAATACTGCTTCAAATGCAAAACACCGTGATCACTGGGAAAAAGGACCGCGGCAAGAGCTCGGGAAGGTACTTTTTTGAAGTGCAACAAAGAAGTGCTGTCTTTCGATGCACTGACGTTGAACAGGATGCAACTGCGGAGGGTTACCGGATTCATTACCGGACATTATAACCTGCGGAAGCATCTGCATAAATTAGGATTCCATTGCGGGTCCATTATGTGCCGATTGTGTGGCGAGGAGGAAGAAACATCCAGCCATATTATCTTTGACTGCGAACCTCTAGGTTACAGCAACCTCTAGGATACAGGATATTCGGTGCATCTGACCCCAAATATGAACCTTCAGGAAGACCTGATAAGCAAGCTCCTGGCTATTGCCAACATATGGGCGAATCTCGTCGGACTGGAGTAGAAGAGGGAGCACATGCTCCCTCTTCTACTTCAGTCCGATATATATATATATATATGTATATATATATTATTGTTTAAACAATTATTAGAAGAGATATCGGTCAATAAATAAATAGTAATAGACGCTATAAGTCGTAAGCGGTAAGTGATACAAAAAAACTTAGTGAATAAATAACAAAAAGGAAATTCAATTATCCACAAGAAAGGTTATTACCATTTTTGGCCTAAAGTGCACCGTAATGGAGATATAGGCTGATGCAGTTTTTCTCAAAATGGCGGCAGTTCCGGGGTCGAAATTTGTAAGGATTTTGTTCATTTACATTCAGTACGTGATACTGAACTTAATTTTTTTTAATAAATCCTGTAATTTAGTGCAATGCGGACAAGAGTAACGGGCTTCTCTATTGACTGTACTAAAATAATTTTGTTTCACTAAAATGAATTGATAATTAATGTACATCTCAAACAAATTCAAACTTAATTTAATTTATTATGTTTCAGATTTGCAGCGCGTTCCGTAACGCAGGTTTGTGTTTTAAATGATAAGTTTAAACAATAGAAATCTGGTAATTGGAAGTTGAGCAAGGAAATTAAATTTAAATTGTAGTTTAAATTTTTGTTTCTCGTATTATCGTCAATATGATCTGAGAGAATTTTCAATTCAGGGGAAAGGCGGGCTTAAAAGGGGTTTAAAGGGTGTGAAACAAAAAGTTTTAATTAGTTCTGTTATTACTAAATAAATGGCCACATAAGTAAAGTTGTAGTAAATAAAATTTACAATAATCAACTCGCTATTTTGCTGTAACTCAAATATTAACAGACATATTGCCAATTTTATTTTCTCTAAAGTAGCCTACACATGAGGAACATTGAGCAGCAACATTGAACTCCGTCTATAAAAATATTTTCAGTACAGACGTTGCAACCAAAGTTTGGGAACATAAAATTTAATTTTATTATTTTATGACGCTATTCATAAAAATTCAATCATTTCTCGTCATGTCTCTATCTATCTCATTTAATTTGTATAGTTTATTTATTATATACTAGAAATTCAATCACTTGTCATCTTGTCTCTATCTGTCTCATTTAATTTGTATTTAATTTATTTATCTTAATTTATTTATCTACAGTTTTATCAAGTTTGTTGTGTGACATACCAATAAAACTATAAAAATAATAAAGTATTTAGTTATTAGTCTATGCTTATATACTATATATATAAAGTTAAATCTATGTAATAAAACATAAAAAAATATTAGGCAAACATGACTTTTTAGATAATATGCTGCAATTGCGCTACAGACGACGAATTTGTACAGGAACATTAAACTCCTCCTACAAAATATCAAATAATTTTGATTTTATTGCAATCGTTCAAGGACATGTTTTTTGTTGCTGCAACAGCTATACACACACAGTAACATCCTAGGTTGCTGCTCAATGTTCCTCATGTGTAGGCTACTTAAGTTGCTTAAACCATTTTTTATTATCGCCAATAAATATTTTATACCAATAAATATTGCTATTATTAATTATGTTATAATCATAAACTTGGTCTGTCGCACTACCGTGCTCTAGATAATTATAATTGTATGTTTATCTGAAAGTGAAAGAAGACCAAAATCTGTGGAAATCTGCTTTAATAGAAAAAGTCTTAATGTTTGTTTGTTTTTTGCAGTCTAACCAAAAAAACAACTTTTGCATTAATTTTCGTAGATCATGATCACGACTTCATAACGTAGATACTTTTGTAAATACTTTTGAGTGTAAGCATTCATTAATACTATCTTCTCATAATCATTTCACAATCTTGATATTTAATCAGGACACAATCCCTTACTACATCAACCTACGAGCCTCTCCCACTCTATACTACATCAACTACGTTTTAAATATTGGGCTCTTGGTGGTAAATGTTTTAAATTTCAAATTAAAAAATGGACTTCAATTGGACTTAATTTCAAAAAATGGACTTCAACATAGGAACAATTAGTTGGTTTACTTCCAAAAGAGAGAGTGACTCCATTAAGAACGTTCGAGACTGGGGACATCAACCACGCAGGATCGGTAAATGTTCATAAATCACGTATAAAGAAGAGTGTTATACCTGGAGTTAAGTAGCTGTTTTCGTATGTATGAATACTAAAGCCGTCCATATTGAATTGGTTTCATGTCTAGCCTAATGAGTTACATTAGCTCTGAATCGTTCCATATCACGTCAGAGCGCCCTGTTTTCATTTTCTCCGATAATTGCATCAAATCCGGTGCCGAGGTTATGCTTATAAAAACAAAACTGTTCGGAAATTTATTCCACCAGCGCCTCTCACATATTGTAGGACGAGAGACAGGGGTCAAGAGCGTAAAATCTACTCTATATAAAATTCTGAATGATATGACTCTTACAAGGAGTTATAAGCAAATTTACAAGTAATTATATACAGTATTGACACGAATAAAAGTTCTATTAAACTCAATACCGATATGTGCAGTTTTTGATGATGACTCAGATTTAAATTTTTTTAACACCAGGACTTTTCATACTTTTTTAATTTTTTTTATACGCAACCCTCTTAGACTAATACACCAATAAATCGGTTTTTGTTCTCGTACGAATGCGAACATATGGTAGATAAATTCTGGAAAAAATGGCACAGGAATATTTTGAACAGCTATAATCACCGTCCAAAGTGGAATGAAGTTAAGAATTTTTGAAAAATTTGAAAGTTGGTGATTTGGTTCTTTTAATGTCTAAATTATATTGAAAGGTTGCACGTGTCTTGGAAGTCATGCCTAGCCGAGATGGTTGCGTTCGCTGGGTTCGTACTGGAACACCGAACGGTGAATGAATTGTATATAATGAATTTACAAATGTAGAATATCGATAACGTCACTAGATATAGGCAATTTCGCTGATACCATGGTAATAGACTATAATGCTATTCCAAAACTATTACTTAGTTAATAATGAATAAGGTCAACATTAACTAAGGAGAACCTAAACCGGTATTAAATCACTTTTCTGTTAAATGAAATCAAAAGTCAATAATTAAGTAAAATCGATTATTATACAAATTGGTTAGGACTCTTTTGAAATTATAAAAATATGAAATTACATTTCAAATTTTGCCCCAATTCCAAGAACATTTATTTGTATTTTATAAATACAAATAAATGTTATAATATAAATACGAATTCTCTTTGATTATTTTAATAATCTTTATAAAAGTATGATTTTCCTTTATTTTTATATTGATTACTCAATATAAAAGTACTTTTTTCTACGATAAAAGTAATAAAAATAATAAAAACTATAATTTTTTTTTAAATTAAAAGATTATTTTATTTTATATTATTTAACGATTGTCAGATGAATCTAAATTATAAAATGTACTTTTTCTTTCAAAAATATTATTTAATTATTAATATTAATTCTTAAATGAATCTCATTTATAAATTTATAAAAATATTTTTTTTTTAAATATTAAATTTTATTAAATTTTCAGACTTTATTTAGTGATATAGTTCTTTGTAAATGTTCTCGATAAGGAAGTCGTAGTCTTCATTGTTTTGATATAATGCCGTATGCCCGTATACCTCACTGGTTTGGATAAAACATAGATTCATTTATTCGTAGTGACTTTCTGCCATATTTCAGAGTTAACATGTAGTATTTGTTTTGCACGTTTTGGAATTGTTGTGGTTGATATGACGAATAATGTTGATTCACTGTTTTCTTCCATTTTTAATTTCGTAAGCTGAACTTTTTCGCAAATATAATTATTGGGCTTATATTCATTACAATTATTAATATCATTCATTAAGGGAAATATTGCGTTTTACTTCTAGTCATAAGCATATATTTAAAGTCATTTTGGATGCAGGTTAGGACCTCAGTGTTTTCCTTGTGTGGAATAGGTAAGGTATAAATTTTAAATGATTATGTTGATTCCTTGAGGTGATAGGTATTTTTATAATAATTATTAATTTGAATGACCAAGGGTTATATGTATTTTATGTTTTTAACTCGACAAGACAACTGAATTGTTTTTACACAATGTTGTTGTTGATAATTTTTATTTTTATTTTAATCACTAGACAAATTATATAACTCGATTTGTATATAAATACATTTTTTGTAAGATTATTGTTAATATTTCTGATGATGGTCATGTTGGTTGAAATGCATTAAAGAATTAAATTTTTTTAAATACGTTGTTTTATTCATGAATATGGATTACCACAAATTAAAGCTCGAAAATATTTATAAATTGAGGTAAGCAAGCCTAACCGAGAAATTAACAATCTTTTATGAATTACGTTTAAAAACGAGAATTATGTGTTTGGTTTATACAAACAAATAGAAAGCTTTTCCGAAGTTCGTACAACTAAAGTGCAAAATCTCAAATGGTGTTATAAACAGGTCTCTTAAGCTAGCGGACTAAAAATGTAGGCTACAAATGGGACCTAGTTGGGCATTTGTAGCCTATTTGTAGCCAATTTGTTACGCTATTAAAAAATTTGTAACCTTAGCCAAAATTAAAAAAATTAGGTATCCACTAGCTTAACATGAAGCTAGCAGATACCACAATAATCAATATTTGGAAGCTTCGAATTACAATGGTAAGTGCAAAAAATTTGTAGTTGGCCAAGATCTATGGGATAGAAACAATTAAAATCTTTTTCAAATGCAAAAATGCATTTTACAGTAAAAATAGTGTAATTTAACATGCAGCCGCTAAGGATAAAAATTTCAAAAATATTTTTTTGCTATCAGAATTGTTTTTTTAAACTAAAAACAGATAGCCACTATGGCTACAAGTATCGAAAGAATTGTTTTACAGGAAGAAATGTTTGCTTAAACTAAAAACGGGTAGCTGCTATGGCTACAAATTTCATATTGACTAAACAAGAGTAGCTACAATGACATAAAATTTCAAAGTAATTTTTTTCAATAAAAATATTTTTTTTTAATGGGGAAACACAAAATGTCAAAAGTATGGTTTTACAATAAAACAGTTTTTCTTAACTAAAACTGGGAAGCGGTTATGGGTACAAAGTCCAGCAGTGTCGTTTCACAATAAAAACAGTTTTTCATAACTGAAAACGGGTACCTGCTACGGCAACTGCTTTCAGGGGTATTCTTTTAGTTAAACAACCATTTTTGTTCCCAACAGCAAATTTCAGAATGATTTAATAATGACAATCATTTTTTTTCACTGTGAATGGGTAGCCGCTATGGCAACAAATTTCAAATTGACTTTGAACGAGAGTAGACACATGGTTACAAATTTCAAAATATTTTTTTTTTTAAAAAGAGTTTTTTTTCGATTAAAATCGGCAGCCGCTACGGCAAAAAATTTCAGGAGTATTATTTAACAATGACAATTATGTTTTTTTACACTAAGTGAGTAGCCGCTACGGAAACAAATTTCAAATTGACTTTGAACGAAAGTAGACACATGGCTACAAATTTCAAATTATTATTTTTTCTAAAAAAGTGTTTTTTTTTCGATTAAAACCGGCAGCCGCTATGGCAACAAATTTCAGGAGTATTATTTAACAGTGACGATTATGTTTTTTCACTCTACATGGGTAGCCGCTACGGCAACAAATTTCAAATTGACTTTTAATGAGAGTAGACAAATGGTTACAAATTTCAATATATATTTTTTTGTAAAAAAGAGATTTTTTCGATTAAAACCGGCAGGCGCTACGGTAACAAATTTCAGGAGTATTATTTAACAGTGAAAATTATGTTTTTTCACTTTAAATGGGTAGCCGCTACGGCAACAAATTGACTTTTAATGAGAGTAGACACATGGTTACAAATTTCAAAATATTTTTTTTCTAAATAAGTGTTTTTTTTCGATTAAAACCGGCAGCCGTTACGAGAACAAACTTCTGGAGTATTATTTAATAATGACAATTATTGTTTTCACTGTTAATGGATAGCCGCTAGGGCAACAAATTTCAAATTGTCTTTTAACGAGAGTAGACACATAGCTACAAATCCCTGATTGATACACCACTCCTGAGCGAATCTTAGAGCGTCTTGCATAGGCTCCGAGATTGTGCCTTCACAAGTTCCCTGGATGGCAATTACAATGTCACCCGCATATCCCTGTGTGTAGTATCCTTTTTGGTTGAGGTGCCTGAGTAACCTGGTCACTGTCAGGCTCCACAGGTGTGGTAAGACACCAGTCTGCGGACATCTCTTTGTGGCTCTCACAGTGACAGACTCTCCAACAATGGAAGTTTGTATTCTTCTTCCTATCAGTATAGTGTTTATCCACCTGCAAAAGGTGTCTTCTACTCCGTGCCGACTTGCAGAACCAACCATGGAATTCTAAGAGGCATTGTCAAATGCCCCCTCTATTTCAAGAAAATCCCACAAGGTGGTTTGTTTTCTTGCGAATCCCTTCTCAATCCTGTTTATTAGGATTATTGTGGAGGGCTGATTCATAGGATTTTCCTACATGATACGCGTGTTGGTTGGCATGAAGCGGATTTCTCGACAATGCCCCTTGAGCCAAATGCAATCCTATTAGTCGTTCTATTTCCCATGTTGTTATTACTTTTACCGCTGTCAGATCTCTCTGACAAAACTCTAACAGCGGCAAAACATTGATACTCTTTCTTGCATAAATGCAAGTTCTGAGTCCAGTACTCTTATTACACTTATTAATTACTTATATTTTAGATTTTTCAACAAAAAATACTATCTTAAATGTAGTTGAAAATGATATTGATGAAATCAAAAAAATTCCAAGTGATTTAGTCATTGAAAATATAATTACAGAAAAAAATTGGGGCCGTTGGGCATTAGATATATTTGGAGAGTGTAAAAAATATTTTAATGTATATGGCCCAACGGTAAACGCTTATTTTCTTAATTAATTTTTTTAATCTTTCAAAGCAATTGACCAAAAATATGGATTTATTTTCCATATGGTCATGCATTTCTAGTGCATATTTTAATTTTGGAAGAGATCCGGCTAGAAGCTCTAATGTAGAGATATTGTTGTTATAGTGTGACTCACACTCATATGACAGATACACATAGCTGGCCCATCAGTGTAAACATTGCAATTAAACCTGTGATACAGTACCGAATAATACATTAACATATACACGCATATCTTTGTCTCTTTTTATACAGATCAACTTTACCAGTATGTTCTGGTAGTATAGAGAAAGTTCGATACGATTCTCTAACTTTCTTAGAACACAACAACGGCTCATCAGTTCAGTTCAATTCAGCTGAGATCACTTACAATCTAACATTCGTTGAAATCCAGCCAAGTAGCCGAGCGGTTTAAGGCGTCATGTCTGCGCAGTATGCAGTACTTGGAAACTGGGAGGTTATTGGTTCGAATCCCGACATCGGCAGTTTGTCAATTATAAAAATATAAAAAACAGGGGCGGTTGATTGACTAAACTGTCGGCGTATGGACAAGAACGAAGTAACCGACTATGCTTGAGAAGGTTTTCTGCAGTTTCCTTCAAGAACTCCGCATAGTTCCTATCATAGTCGGCTGCAGCCGCATATCCTACCAATTCCTAGTCTACTCACAAATTCCTTCCACTCAACTTACATCCTCACATCCTAAGGCATCACAATGGACCTTATGGTCGAAGTGTAACCCGTCCAGGGAAGCCTTTACAATCTACCTCTACCTCTTCGTTGAAATCATAAAATTAATATAATTCGAAATTTTAATATGAAAGTTGTAATTGTTATGCAAATAGAAGTGAAATAAAAATATACATTTCAAGTATTTTCATTATCACATGCAATCTTTCGCAACAACATCATTATAAAATAATACTCCTGAAATTTGTTGCCGTAGCGGCTGCCGGTTTTGATCGAAAAAAAACACTTCTTTAGATAAAAAATATTTTGAAATTTGTAACCGTGTGTCTATTCTCATTAAAACTCAATTTGAAATTTGTTGCCGTAGCGGCTACCAATTTAGAGTGAAAAAACAAAATTGTCACTGTTAAATAATACTCCTGAGATTTGTTACCGTAGCGCCTGCCGGTTTTAATCGAAAAAATCTCTTTTTTAGAAAAAAATATATATTGAAATTTGAAGCCATTTGTCTACTCTCATTAAAAGTCAATTTGAAATTTGTTGCCGTAGCGGCTACCCATGTAGAGTGAAAAAACATAATCGTCACTGTTAAATAATACTCCTGAAATTTGTTGCCATAGCGGCTGCCGGTTTTAATCGAAAAACAACAAACACTTTTTTAGAAAAAATAATAATTTGAAATTTGTTGCCGTAGCGGCTACTCACTTATAGTAAAAAAACATAATTGTCACTGTTAAATAATAATCCTACGGCTGCCGGTTTTATTCGAAAAAAACACTTTTTTAGAAATAATAATAATTTGAAAAATGTAACCATATGCCTACTTTCGTTCAAAGTCAATTTGAAATTTGTTGCCGTAGCAGCTATCCATTTAGAGTGAAAATTCATAATTGTCACTGTTAAATAATACTACCGAGGTTTGTTGCCGTAGCGCCTGCTTGTTTTTATCGAAAAAAACACTTCTTTAGAAAAAAAATATTTTGAAATTTGTAACCATGTGTCTACTCTCAATAAAAGTCGTTTAGCTTAATGTTAAGCTAGCGGAGCAATATTTAAAAAATCAATTAATTATATTGTGTTTAATATCAAATTATTAAGCCAATTAAATGCTCTAAATAAAAATTTATGCTCTTTGTTGTACCGTGTAACCGCATAATCTGCTAGCTTAACCAGCAGAGCCATATTTAAAAATTCAATTAATTTATTGGATTTAATGGTCGTGGTCGGCCGAACTAAGAAGTTAGTAATCTTAGTAAGATAGTCAGATTATCTTACTTAGTCGTCGGCCGGGACACTTTATGCTTAGTAAGAAACTTTTCTTATGCCGCCATTTTACTTTGGATCTACGTCACGGGCAGTGTTGCCAGATATCCCGTTTAACGGTAGATCTACTGCTTTTTTAGTATTTCTACCGTTCTACCGTTTTTTTGAAATTTTTTGAGTAAATAAAAAAATTTTTGAATTTGTGTCATTTTTTTCAATTTTTTATAATAATAATTAATTTAAAACTCCCCAGTCGTACAAATACAATATCAGTCATTACAGACCATATTCCATTATTTGAAATAATGGAATATGGTTCTGTAATTACTTTAAGGTATTATTTTATAATGGGATTTTAAACAATAAGTAATGATAAATACAAAGAATTAATATTATTTAATATTTGAAGAAAAAAAATTCTATAATATATTAAATACTAATGTAATATAATATTTATTATTCTGAATAAAAGTATTTATTTCAAACTATTTAAATTGGAATTTTCACTTTTTGAATCTACCGCTTTTTTTCTTAATCTTCCGCTTTTTAAGAAATCGGCTGGGTCATATAGAAGTTCCTCCTTTAAAATACTCCTTATAAAATTATCCATTTTATTAAATTTTTATCTCACTTATGACAATAATAAAAATTGTCAACACATGAGAAATGTTCTGAATTTGATACATAAACAAAAAGGTTATGATCAGTGTCGCCAGTCCGTTTTCTTAAAAAGCCGTAGATCCACCAAAATACAGCGGTAGATTCAAAAAGTGAAAATTCCAATTTAAATAGTTTGAAATAAATACCTTTATTCAGAATAATTAAAATTATATTACATTAGTATTTAATATATTATAGAATTTTTTTTCTTCAAATATTAAATAATATTAATTCTTTTTATTTGGCATATATTGCATTACTTATTGTTTAAAATCCCATTATAAAATAATACCTTAAAGTAATTATAGAACCATGTTCTATTATTTCAAATAATGGAATATGGTCTGTAATGACTGATTTTGTATTTTTACGACTTGAAAAATTGAAAAAAATGAAACAAATTCAAAAATTTTTTTATTTATTCAAAAAAAAAGGTAAATATACTAACAAAGCTGTACTGTTAAACGAGATATCTGGCAACACTGATTAAGAAGCAAAAGAAAGTGTGTCCAGGCCGAAACTCGCTGACTCAGATGCTCAGAACAAAATTATATTTATTCTGACTATCTTACTAAGATTTCTTACTTCTTAGTTTGGCCGAACACACACAATATCAAATTATTAAGCAAATTAAATGCTAATTAAATACCCCAATTAAAAATTTACTGCTCTTTGTTGTATCGTGTAACCGCATGCTCTGCTAGTTTAATGTTAAGCTAGCAGAGCTATATTTAAAAAATCAATTAAATATATTGTATTTAATATCAAATTATTAAGCTAATTAAATGTAAAAATGGTTGAAAACGGGTGGAAATGGATGAAAATGGTTTGTGAGGACCAAATAAAGTGATTCCAAGGAGGAAAAAGTCTTTTTCGTTCTTAAAATCCATGAAATTCGAAATTCAAGATTTAAATTTGAAATTTTTAGGGAAAAAAATTTTTAGATTATTTAAATTGGTTTGTAGGACCATAGAAAGTGAATACAAGAAGGAAAAAGTCCTTTTCGTTCTCGAAATTCTTGAAATTAAAAATTTATTTTTTTATTTTTAAGGGTTTTTACGGGAAAAAATTGTTTACAATATTAAATTGTCGGGGGGTGCAACCTCCAAATCTTCCGTTAAACTATCCCAACCCAATACCCTCCAATAAAATAACTCCCTGCTAAACTACTCCAACCCAACCCAATCTAACCCCACCAAACCCAACACAACAAAACCATTTTCTTTCTTAAAATTAAAACTTTTTTTTTCATTTTAAAGTAAAACGTATTGTACAAAATTATCTTTTATAATATTAAATTGTCGAGGGGTTGAGTTCGGTTGGGTTGGGTTGGAATGGGTTGGGTTAAGGATTTCAAGGAGAAAAGGGCTTTTTCCTCCTTATAATAACTTCCTGCGGTATTTCCCAATAATTTCCACCCCTTCTCAACCAATTTTTACTTGGGGGGGGAGGAGGTGAATAAGATCCTAAATTAAATTTTCAATTGTTTCCTTTTTATTTATACAATATAATTATTTGCGCCTTACTCACTTAGCGTAAAGTGATGGCACGCTTTTCAGTCTCGAGTTTCAGTCTCCTGGAACGTTCCCCAAACTTTCAAGGAGATAGGATTGTAATTGTGACCCGCACTTTACTATAATTACAACACTATGGTTGAGTTCTGTTATGCAAGACAAACCCAATACAACGCAAACAAAATTTAGAAAATCGGTCCATTCTCAAAAAACGAGTTGCTTTTCACTTTTGACTCGTTTTGCACCGCTTGTGCGAAATTAAATGACATTTTATTATAATGACTCAGTTCAAATAAGTTCAAATTTAACGTTTAGTGCCATCTTTTGCAGTTTGTCTTAGTTAAAAAATGTAACTACATGTAATACAGAAGGTTCATCTTTTTACTACAGTTTTTGATTTTCCTGTAGGCAATGGAAACAGCAAAAAAGTACCTTTATTGTAATAAACTCATATATGTAATACTCCTATATGATCAGTTTTTATAAGGAGATGTTGTTCCAATTGTGAGATAGATAGTGTCTCGTATTCTCTATGCTCTGAGTATCTATGCAATGAAATATTGTCAGCTCTGCATTCCTGTTTATTGCATAAATAAGACGAGTAAACCAGTTTATGTTCCGACTACCGATATTTTAGAGAATTCCCAAGCATATACAATATGGACGAGGTGTCTCAGAGGAGAGATAGAACAATATAGTCAGCAATCTAATGTTAGGACATTCTTTCCTATACCAACTGACCATATAGGAGTACTACATATTACGTATATGAATAAACTTCGATAGATATTTATTTATTAGGTTAGGAGATATTAATTGTTAAAATTGTATTTTATACTTGAGATTATAAAATCGTCCATTTAGTTTCATGTATAAAGGTGCAACTTTAACAGTAAGTATCTCTGAATATTTGATAATAGTTTGACTGGATATTTTGTCAATAGATGGCCAGTTAGTTTTGAAAATCGTGTGTATCCATTTGTAGGCAACTTGTTTAACTTATAAATCATGTATATTGCATCTTATATACGGGATGTAACTTACATACGTGGAGAAAATTTTAGGTGAGATCCCATCGGTCAGTTTCAGACATAGGTGGGCAGGGTTTGACTTTACAAGCTCTGAGTGAGAAGTAGGAAGAGAGGTAGAGTAAATACAGGGTACCTACCAATTATTATTATTTTCTTTTTTGAATTAAAACATTTTCTGAAAAAAATATAATAATACCAACCCTTTTTTACGGTCACTATCTATTATAATTATACATAGTATACACTTTTTAATATATTTGTGTATGAATAAAATATAAATCTTTTGATCTTTTACGATTACCGCTTGACAATTGTAAACCGCTTGTAAATTTTTTGATGGTTTAGCTTTATTTTAGATTTTAGAATTAGGTTTTTGGAAATTCCGAATAATTTGCGAAAAGTATTCACATCGGAAAACTAATAAACAATTATTTACCTGATTTAATTATTTTTTCTTAGTAGAAGGTATAGTGTCATGGGAATTTGATGACACTGGATACAATCAACATGCCAATGATAAAGCTGGGTGGGTGGGGGTTAATTTGTAACTGATTTCTAAATGGTTAAATTTTACATAAAGTGGGAATTTTATGATAGCTTACTCAACCTGACTGAGTTGTTTTGATTTAGTTTACTTTGAATTAAGAAAGTACTATTCGTGCTATTGAAAATTATTTTTCGCATAATTTCTTTTTTCAAAAAAAATACAAGTAGTGATTTTAATAATGGAGAATACATCGCAAGCAGTCTTGGATAAGTTCAGCACTGGAGGTGCGGCGGCGTCTGCGAAGAAAAGGAGGACATTTTTTGGCATCAACGAGTGGGAGCATCGTTTTGGTATATTTAACAAAACTGATAAAGAGGTAATTTGCATATTTTGTGGTTAAACGTTTATTTGTTTAAAAAGAAGTAATTTCTAACGTCATTATACCGCGAAACATTCTGCCGAGTTTGAAAAATTCGAAATAGGGACAGCAGAACGCGATCGCGTAGTTGCTGTTTTTAAAAATAATTATTTTGAATCATCGTCCGCCAAAAAATTATATATTAATAATGATGCATTGGTAGGCCAACCTGTATTGAATCATCGTTCCGTCTTACTTCAAAATATACCTTGCTTACTTACTCTCACTTTCTTATGGGGAGTCCCGTGGCTCCGGAGAGCCGTCTACGCCCACCTCTGGTTTAAGACGATTAGTTATCTTGTGTTTTTTCAAACATTGCTTTGTTTCGGAGATACAAGGGTCCACAAAAATTTCCCCAATATTTTTATCTGACCAAAAACCAATATTTGAGAGGGTTTCACTTTTCGCACACAAAAAGTATTTATATCCCTAAAACAAAAATGTTCAACCTTCAAAATTAGTGAAATCTACGTAAAGATCAAGGTATTTTTTAACAAAAATGGGGAAATGATTGGTATTTATTTATTGGGTAAGTTTCTCAGGTGCAGGGTTTTTATCTTATACTAAATATATATATAAATATTAGAGGAACCGCAAAAATGATATAAAACAAAATTGTAGAAAAATTAATTTTCTTTAACTTTGCTCCTAATAATTTTTATTATTCTTCCAGTATTAGGAGAGATATACTTAATTTTGTGTTTCCCCCTTTCTGCAAACCTCTCCTCCTTAAATATTGTCGATCTTAGATCATACACGACTCAAGGTCTATTTCCCCAGCACCCCACCATCAAATTTCTAGTTGAAACTGATATCAATCGTTTGTACCTGATTGTACCCGTCGTTTGTACCTCAAGGCTTCATACCCTCTCTTTCCTTCATTTGCCATATCCTATTATTATGACACGTTCTGTACAATGTAATGTATTGTTAAAAAAAGAATGAATAAAGATTGAATTGAATTGAAATGAACGGTTTTCAAATAATCGCTATTTTTTTTAGGGGTACCGAGGAAACGCTGGCATACCCACCTTCAAATTTCGAGTTGAAACCAATATCCATCGTTTGTACCTGATTGTTCCACAAGTCCCGTCGTTTGTACCTCAACGGTTTTAAAATTATTCCTATTTTCATTTCCACATTTCCCCAACACCCCCATCTTAAAATTTCGAGTTGAAACCGACATGAATCGTTTGTATCCTGTTTGTATCTGATTCCGTTTGTATACCTCAAGTCCCGTCGTTTGCACCTCAGTGATATTCAAAAAGACTCTACAATTAAATGTAAAAATTTAAAGACATAAATAGTAGGTGCATGTTTCTTTAGCTATTAACAATGGCTATGTATAAAGATTATTAAAATCAAAGATAACTCAAGGTTTTTTAAATTAAATTTCAAAATTCCTAGATCTATTATTTGTATTTTAGTTCTTGGGATTTTTTTCATTAATCGGTGTAAGTTTATTAAAAAAAATTATTTGAAATTTTTTGTTGTGATGAAATTATATTATTTTTTTGATATTTTCGATCAGATATTTTCTAAAAATTCAAAATTACACATAAAATAACAAAAAATCTAACTTTAAAAAGTGTAAATTATAACTTTTTACAAAAAAGGTGCCGGTATAGTTGTAAAATATTTAATTGCAAAAAGAAGAAATTCCAAAAACATTTTCTTATAATGGTGTTGGTATAATACTATAATTTATGGAACTCCCTGGATTGTAACTTTCTTGGTTATTTATTCACACATATGTTGCTCTTTGTTAACGTAAAATTTTTTTTTAAAAGTTTAAAATTATGAATTACAATATAATTTGTAAAATATTACAATTTAAAAATATATTATCTTAACACTAAAAACACTGTACATGTGTTGCATTGCCTATAAAGACGTATTACCAATTTCTTATAGCCCGGGAGCCAGTGACAGATTTACTTTTACATGACCAAGTGGAATGCATCAGAATGGATTATAACATGATGTGATAATCCATCATGTTATAGTCAGCTGATTGTTTTCTTCCTTCGAGATATTGGGTTAGCAACAATTTGACATGTTTTCAAAAAAGAGGAAATGATTGAATTTATTTATTATACGTCAGCTGATCGCACGAACACAAAAAAAAAATTTTAACTTTCAACTTCTTAATTTAATGATTTCCTCTCAACTGAAAATTTACCTGATAGTAACTAATATGCAATTATGGATAAATATATATGTCAGTTGACTGTATCTCGGTGGAAAGACCGTCAGCTGATACTTTGAAAGTTATAACGTAGGAGTTAGGCGGGAGCATCTATCGTCTATTTAAATGCATCAGCTGACGAAGTTTCCCAAAACTTTCCGTCAGCTGATTTTTTTTATTCATTACAGCAGTGTATTAAAAATCAGGTAACCAATTTTCATCTGGGAGGAAATGACGTATCCTCAATTATTCGGCATTACGTTTCGATGAAATAAATATTCCGTATAAATATATATATATATATATATATATATATATATATATATATATATATATATATATATACACATATATATATATAGAAGTATATTAATTTGTAAAGAAGCCTCAAATATCGTCACAGTTTGAGTGGATCTGTCTATTTTCAAAATGACGGGTAGGAAACATATATTTAATACTAAGTATGAAATATATGATTAAAATATGGTTTAAATAAGTTGCCCTTCTACTTTTAAATAAGTTCCCCTTACGCGCATATAATAGTCAAAACAAATTAATTCAGCTGTATACATATATACAAATTTTAGCGATAGTGATTTTTAACATCTAATAGGTAAGATCGATGGACATTTGAAGAAATTTTTACGAAATTCCAACATTGGTGCAAAAACAATAGCTGCATTTCCTTTGGAGGAAATTCGCTAAAAAGTGATTAAAAATAACAACGTAATTTAGTCATTTTCATTCTCGCTTTGAAGGCTCATCAATAGTTGGAAATTTTAAGTGTGCATGTGACCATAATTGCCCTTCTATTCTAGTCACAGTTTATTCCCCTTCTTTTCTATAACTTATCCCCTCCAAGCGTACCTTTTTATACTGTATGCTATACTAGCGAATGTTGCTTCAATCTTTAGAAATAACTTCTAATAAAAATCTTTAGAGAATAATTGAGAATACGTCATTTCCTCCCAGATGAAAATTTGTTAGTTGATTTTTAATGCATTGCTGTAATTAATAAAAAAAATCAGCTGACGGAAAGTCGAGGAAAACCTAGTCAGCTGATGAAGTTAAAATTTTTTTTCGTGTTCGAGCGATCAGCTGACGTATAATCCACCATGTTATAGTCAGCTGATTGTTTTCTTCCTTCGAGATATTGGGTTAGCAACAATTTGGCATGTTTTCAAGTAAGAGGAAATGACTGAATTTATTTATTTTTTCTTCGTGCGTGCACGGAATTGTAGCTGACGTTCACGAAGCTTTATAATACAACTCTCTGATGCATTCCACTAATTATCGCTTGAGAGGAAATAATTGACCAAATTTTACTTGGCTCCTGGACCAACCGTATACCTCTATAAAGGAATTAAAAAGACCAGTAGAAGACATTTATTAAATAATTTTCCCCAAGAATGAGTTTTGAAGGAGAATTTGTGAAAAATATTTTTTTGAGACTTTCAATAGAACATAGTTCTAAAAGAACTCGTTTCTTTCATAAAATTTACTAGTATCAAATAGTTAAGTTTTTGTTAATATCAAATCAATAACTAACTAAATGATTTAGTGATTTTCCTCACAAAAACATTTAAATCAAACGATTGATGTCGGTTTCAACTCGAAATTTTAAGGTGGAATTGCCGAGGAAATGCTAGCTGGAAATTAAAATAGAGATTTGAAAACCGTCGAGGTAGAAACAATGGAACTAGATTGAGGTACAATTAGGTACAAACGAAGTATAAACGATTGATATCAGTTTTAACTATAACTTTAAAGGTGGGGGTATCGAGAAAATGCTGGCTGGTAATGAAAATAGGGATAATTTGAAAACTGTCAAGGTACAAACGATGGTAACTGAGGTACAATCAGGTACAAACGATTGATATAAGTTTGAACTCGAAGTTTGATGGTGGGGGTGCTGGGGCAATGGACCTCTCGATTCGAACAAATCTTCAATAGTGCGAGTATCAACAATAATAGTACTGTGTTCAAATAAGAGAGTCTATCTATTACCTGTATTAGTCTATAACCTGCTTGATAACAAACTTCCTAAACAAACTACTCACCTTATTTATCCCAAACCAGAATTGCAACCACCTTTTGTAGAAAATTGTCTAAGCCAATCTCAAAATTTTCAAATCATTGTATTTTATCCTTTTTAACTTCCAAACAAATATCTCGATGAGAAAATGTATCATCAATACAAAACAAAAAACGGAAACATAACAACAAAATGACACTCCGTACCTTTTTTGTAACACGTCGTAACCGATCAACTTTCATGTAATTCGTGAAATAAATTTTACATTGATCAATCGAGTAGAATAGGTAAAGCAGGAAATCCCAGATACACTCTTTAACGATATATTGGAAGCATTACATATTGAAGAATATTCCAAAAGAATGTATTATAAATAATTTAGAAAAAGTAGAAATTAATGATTCAAAAATTTCGTTCTAACTTTAAACTACCAACTGATTTATCAAAATTATTATCTTATTTTGTAGACAGATAATTTTTGGCGTGATGTAATGTATAATAAAACATGCTGACCGGACAGATGTTGTCCTGTCTTAACTATGAATATTGAATTCGAATTGGTATAATTAATAAATAATAATAATTATTCCTAAAACATTGTTTATTATTCTAATGCTTTATGATACACAACATTCGTAGTTTTATTTTCTAGTCCTGTCCTGCAGGCGTCTTATCGGCTTTGATGACAATTTTGTGGTTATCAGATGGCATGCGGACTAATACGGTCGTAAATAATGCAATCAATTCGTTGGGCTGAGGGAAACACATTTGGAGTTGTTCCACAATTGACCTTTTCAGCGAATTGTTGTGTGCACAACGCTGATCGACTTGTCTTGCTGAATCGCCCATAAAATAAGTTTGCAAAAATTTATAGTCACTATCCCGCTTTCGCAATAAGGAACCTGTTATAAGGAACTAGTTAGTGGATATATTTGACCCTGAATCTGCAAAGGTAAGCATATATTAAATAGATGTAATATAGGATATTGTATAGCGAATTGTTTGTACCACCATGTAGCTCTCCCATGTTGCTCTCAAAATACTTTCTCAGCACTCCCATCCCCCTAACACACTCACTTCTTTCTGCTTTTGGAAATTTACCGAGCTACAAATGTACTTTAAGCCATTTCAATTGATACACCATTTCAATTGAAAGCTGCCAACGTATTTTTCATCAGGCACATGGTGGTAAAAGTTTATTGTTTCTCAATATGCTTTGCAACTTGGCTTAAATTTTTCTCGAATAAGTTTTGTTGCGCCAAATGACGTCATTTGAAACCAATTATTTTATTGCTCGATATGAGTCAAAAAATGTTTAGAATTTGGCTCATTTCCCGAAACCAATGAATGTAGTAGCTCTTCTGGCGGTACCAATCGCGTCAATTTGCCAGGGGCTTCATTTTTAAACTTAAGTTTGTACGTCTAAACATTTTTAAAAACAAAAATTCATTTGAAAAAAAAAATTCGTTACGCAGGAGCTGCTTTAACTTAGCGAATTTCCTAAGAATACATAAATCACTCTCCAGCGATCATAATTTTAGTGTGATCAAATTGAAATATAATATCTGATATGATTTTAGTTTTTGCAAAAATTAAATTTATTAATAGCCAAAATAGAACGATATATAACGATTATTGTTACTATGGAAACGACAATCAAAATTGATATTTCAAAATTACAAAAAAATTTTAATAAAGTAATTTTATAGTTACCTTATTGAAGTAGAGTTTCCGTGGAAATGACAAAATCATCACAAATTTTAACCAACTCCAAAAAAAGAAATATGGTCATTAAGTTTTTTAAATTTGCAATAAAAAATATTTAGTCCATAATTCGAAATAAAAACCATCCTATGCCTCAAGTTTGACCAAATTACACACAGTATAAAAATTTCATCAAAATCGGTTAAGTAGTTTCGTAGTCCATTCACCGTAAACATGTGACACGAGATTTATATATATATATATATATATATATATATATATATATATATATATATATATATATATATATATATATGTATATATATATATGTATATATATATATATATATATATATATATATATATGTATAAATTTGTACTACCTGTAGCTTATAATCTTTGTATTTTCCCAAAAATAAATTTTAGAATTGGATATTTTATTTCAGCTAATGCCTTACCGATTTTATTTCCGCAAAATAAAATTTGTTTTACCTGTATTTATTTCCGCAAATCTTTGTTATCATTTCCTACAAAAATCTTTGTTTTCACTTACGATTTATAACATAAAATGTTTTTGTTATGTAATTTGTAATTCAGAGGTGGGCATGGATTGCTCTTCAGACCAACTGTGTTCTCCATAAGCTGAGTGAGAGTTAGCAAGAGAGGTATGTTTTGAAGTAAGACGGGACGATGTTTCAATACAGGGTAATTATTGCCCAATAATTGATTCACATAGATAAGAAGATGCGAAACAACTACTAAGTATTTTATCTATTTATTTTTAATAGTTCCCGACATTCAAACGAAGATGGATTTTCGGCGACGATTTCCCAAATACTTTTTGTGCTCGTGTTCATGGCTTCTAACAAATTATAATTTGTCGGAAGGGTAATCATTTCGTTTAATAACGCGCAATCAATGGAATCCGGAAAAAAATTGAGAAAAATTTCTATTAAAGCGGGAATTTTAAATTTTCTATTAAAAGGAGCCACTAAAAAATCATTAAATTGTAAAATTACCGTTTCACTAAAATCACTACTTAAATTTAAAAAATAAAAAATAAATTATACGAAAAATAATTTTCACTTGCACGAATAGTACTTTTCACTTTTTTAATTCAAAGTATACTAACTCGAAGAAACTCAGTCAGTTGAATAAGCTAACATAAAACTACCACTTTATGTAAAATTTAACCATTGAGAAATCAGTAACAAATTATTCCCCCCCCCCCCTCCCTCAGCCCTATCATTGGCATGTTTATTGTATCCAGTGTCATCAAATTCCGATAACACTAGAGAGAAAGAAAAAAAGTGGAAAGAGAGAGAGAGAAATAATCGATGGCTTAAAACAACGAATGGTAATGTCCATGAAGAATAGATAAATATTCTTCATGGTAATGTCAAAGAATGTATATATGGGTGCGCATGAAATTTAAAATTATTTGCTTTTGTTTATCAGTCACATTCATGTTGAAAAATTGAAAACTTAAACAATCAAAGCAAAGCTGTTTATTTTTACATGGATGCCAATGTCAAACACTACTATATTCATAGAGATAACTACTATATATTATCTATGATCCAAATCATCTCACGCAGTAATTTCGTATTGTCACTACTACCTTACAGAATCAGGCGAGTAAACTCACGTGCGATGAAAATGCGAGAAGTGAGCAATCTCACTTAAAATACTAAATCGGGTACCTTATCAGCA
Source organism: Nineta flava (assembly GCA_963920215.1). Taxonomy (NCBI): domain Eukaryota; kingdom Metazoa; phylum Arthropoda; class Insecta; order Neuroptera; family Chrysopidae; genus Nineta; species Nineta flava. The sequence continues at coordinate 50,851,726 of OY986043.1, read as the reverse complement.
TTATTGAGTTTACATAAAAGAAAACCGTTTTTATATGGGAGACGCTTATCTCTTGTAGCAAATCTCTAAGATAGGTTATATTGCAGACTGAGCAGATAGACTTTAAAGAATCAGGATCGTCAGTTTCTTTTCGATTGCAAAGAATGCAATTGGTCCCCAGATTAATTACGTTATATGTTCGTTGTTGAGTAAAAACACGGATAAATGAATCGGACAGTTAAATTAGTTTAGTATACAGACATCTAGTAATAAAATATGGGTTGATTATCAGTAATAATACATATTTAGTTCAAGATATAGAGTTATGATAAGTTGATTAGATAGTCTGATAATCATGCGAGTAGTATATAGTTTATCATGAAATTTATACGAATATCAATTCGTTTAAAATAACATTTTTTCTGATCTATGGGTTTATGTGATAATATATTCATATCAATAATATAATATTTATTAAATAAATAAATTTTGAATAATTGACAAAAACAAGGTAAAGGCATTACACCATATCCATGTGTTGGAATCATTGTTTTATTTGGAATAGTTGAATTAATTTACATCTCTAAGAACCTTTGGAAGAATAAATTCTTGAAATACAATCAGATTTTCATAACATTACGAGACGTACTTGGCAAAGGTGATGAACTGAATTTTAATCGCAACTGGTATCATTTTTTATTACTTTAGTTTTTAGTACAAATTTCAATTTCGGTTGAATTAAATCTAATTTTTTCTCTACGCCATTTTGATTCTGGATATGAAATCGCCATATTCATTTTACATTTATAGTTTTACATTTTGCAATGGATATGGTTATTTAATATAATTTGGTTTTAAATATATTCTACGTAACAAATACAAACTAAATACACAATTGTATATTTGAATTTGTCATTATTGTCATTAAAATATATTATATTACATTTTATCTTAAATATATATATTTTCTTTAGTCTACTTATCCTGATAATATTTGAAGTCAAGAGTCCGGATTTGCTTATCCTTGGTAAAAAATTGTATTGCCTGAATAGCTTGGTGCCCAGAACCTATTTATGAAAGACGGGTAAAACCTATTTTTGATTTCTCCACAAATAATGCATACTATGCATTTTGATATTTTTTAATCACTGTAATTTTGGTTCGAAGCCAAAAGAGATTATTCAAGTAAGTTTGGAGAACTTGCTGCAATCGTTTCCATTTTCAAATAGATTTTCGGTTATCAGTTAACAATAAAAATATCCAACAATACATTAAAAATTTTATTTCCGAAATACGAAGTTATTACAGATTACACTATGCGAAAATTAATTATCTACAAACAGATCAAGTATTAAAAATATAGGTTATTGGAGTATGTAATCATATGTCATTATATGTGTTTTTAATTTTGTTTTATTTGTTTATTGAATTAGCAGATAAATTAACAAATAACGTCATTTATAAGGTATAAATATAATATAATTTAATAAAAAATTAGAGCGTAGCTGGTTGTCGTTCAATTCAATTTAATGTTATGTTCGTTACATAAGTGAAGTAAAGTACAGAGACTTTACTGTCAGTTTTTGCAAGTGAAATAATTCAAAAAAGTAGTTTTATCTTAATAGGAATTAAAAAATAAATTATTGAAAGCTACCAATATGACGAGAGATTTTGGCATTGAGAAGTTGAAAGGTTCAGAAAACTTTCATACTTGGGTGTTTGCAATTCAAAATGTGATTGATTTAAAAGGGTACAGTGGTTGCATTAGTGACCCTGAAAAAGAATCAAATAAAAAATTTTAATTCCTTACAAAGAAATCAAATCATTATCGGTGGAAAAAACAATATATTCGCATATAAAAAATTGAAAAACTGCATCGGAAATTTGAAAAACATTAAAACGGTTATATGAAGACACTTCGAGAAAAATTGCATAATTTAATTTCGACACATTTAGACAATTTCGATAATATGCAGCAACAATATCGGACAATATATGTGGACCAGATAATGTCATTTTTTAATTAATTAAATAGTATTGGATTCGAAATGTCCAGTGAATGGGCTTTGAAAATTTTATTGGCTGAAAGACAAAAAAAAAAAGTTTCAATTGTGGTTCAGAGAAACATCTAAGCAATGGATGTGACAATCCCAGAAAAGAATCAAGTGACAATTCCAGGAACAGTGGACTCATGTATTTTGTACTATGCTGAGTAAAAGTGGCACAAACTCAAGGTAAATGATTCAGGTACATCAAAAAAAATTACACCGAATGAATATATACTGGAAAAAAAAATCTTCGAACATGCGGGATGTTACTACTACAAATAATTCGAAAATGAAAGTGAACACTGGTAACACCATATTAAGGGTACAAAATCAAGATGTTGATGTAATAGAAGATGCATCATGTTCCGGACTTAGTGGGAAATTTATTGTCTGTGCATAAAATCGTTCAAAATGGAAATAACGTATTATTAAATTCTGATTCAGATTGGGGATCAAATATAAACAGTTGGAGCAGTACTAAAAACAAGGAATTGTTGCGTTATCGAGCACTGAAGCCGAATACATTGCTTTATCATCGACAACAAAACAAATAATTCAATTAAAGCCATTGCATGATGAAATCAATAATAAAGAAGCAGGCACAATACCATTGTACTGTGACAATCTAGGTGCTGTCAAACTCAAAAAGTGACGCATTTAGACTACGAATGAAACATATGGGATGATATCGATATTCGTTATCATCATACACGTGAAAAGATTGCTGATGGTACAATCGAAATGAAAGAAGTATCAACCCACAAAATGATTACAGACTCGTTAACAAAGCTGGTGAGTACAGACAGACACATATTTGTTTCTATTAGAATTGGATTCTCAATGATATGAATTTGATTTCATTACTTTAATTATATTTTACAATATTTGGATTTGTTTTTTTAAATATATTTATAGATTACTCATCATCTTTTTTCATTCATAAGAAGTTCATTTTGTATATGTTAAAGATTTTATTTATTTTAATATCAAAATTAAATATTCAACAATTGAGCGTATTAAAAATATAGATGTTTTAATTATTTGCTGCGTTAGCAAATTAAGTAACAAATAACGTCATTTACAAGGTATAAATATAATTCAACTTAATAAAAAATTTAGTTGCAATATTAAATTTCACCAAGGTCATTTTATTCGAACAATAAGTAGTAGAAAATTTTTAAAATCTAATCATTTCAAAATTAAACCGCAATTTTTAATTTCTACTTTTACTAAATTACATACAATTTATCCTTGGTTCGTACATGTGAAAGCTTTATAGACTGCACTATGCCGAAAATTGATTTTTTACAAACATATTAAGAAGTAGATACTTTTGATGATCTAGTTGGTCATTTAAAATCAAACCGCAATTTTTTAATCTATAAATTTCTACTTTTTTAAATTGTTTTTAGAAACTTATTAGGACCCTTGGAATTTACAAACTAAATGGTATTGAATTCGAAATGTCCAGTGAATGGACTTCGACAATTTTATTGGCTGGTATAACAGAAAATTACAAACCTTTTATAATGGGATACGAAAATGTATTATTACAAAGTTAATTGATTCTCAAAGTGATCGTTCGTGTGGTGATGCATTATCATGTAATACGAGCTCCGTAAATAGGATGGTTACATTTTTAAAAAAATCATAACTTCTACAGAGACACTAGGGGCAACATCTCAAATTTTTTAAATCGCCTCTTTTGTATGTTTTTTTTTTTATATTTATGTATTTATTTGTTTTTATTTTTATTTTAAATAATAATAATAATGAGGATTATTGCGGTTTCTGAAATTGCATGGTATATATAAAGACCACACAAAGACCACACAGATAATTATTTTTAAATCATTACTAATTTTTAACCATACATTAATGATGTGAGTGGAGGATACGGAATTTATATGCATACTAGAAATTGTAGGTTGTGTGGCTGCAGCCGACTCTGATAGAACTAAACCGATATTCATCTGGAGTTCGTGAAGGGAAACTGCAGAAAACTTTGACAAGCATAGCCGGTTACTTTGCTCTTGTCCACACGCCGACAGCTTGGTCAATTAATCATCGCTTTTACATTCACGTTTTTGATCGGATATCACTTCTATTTGAAAAGCTAAAAATGTTAGAAATAAAAGAAATTTTTTTATTGAACCCTATTTTACACTACTGCGCATAGATTGATCTCATTTTACACTACCAATCATAGATTGATATCATTTTACGATACCGAGCATAGATTGACCTCATTTTACTTTACTGCGCTTTCATCTACCTCATTTTACACAACTGGACATAGATGGACCTTATATTTCACTACTGAGCAAAACTGGATCTCAAATTACAGTTCCGTTTAGGTTAACCTCGTAAACTTTTATTTTCCCCGTAATGTAGAAATAATCGTCAAATACAAAAAACTGCATACTCCTAGCAAATATAGAAGTAAAAAGGGTATTGTGAGGGGGGTAACTTTGCGTTTGGAAGATAAGATGGTGAGTTTTCCGTTTTTTCTCTTCCTATGGAAGTAAAAAGGCGTTGAATACAAAAAATCGCATACTTCTAGCAGATATAGAATTAAAGATAGTATTTTTGGAGGAGGGAGGGGACCGCATCCTTTGTTAGGATGCGGTTTTTGGGAGGTTTTTCCTATTTTTATGGAGGTTGCGTTGAGAAAATTAAAGTTTGCCGATACTTTACGTAAGTTTTAAAGTATTCGAGGCGAATGCTAAAATCCGCATCCTTCTACCATTTCTAGAAGTGGGTCTAGTCCCAAAAAAAAATTTTCTAGGCGTGGTTTTTTCTTAATTTGAGGGCATATCCCCAAAGTGTGTAATTTGGGCCCATAAAAATAGTTAAACCTCGATGGAATCGATTGAAGATATACTCGCTTATTTTTGGTATCTGCACCTTAATCCTATAAACGCTCCTATAAACCTATAAACGCTCAATGTACCACCCAGGGCTGTTTGCGAACCATCCGTTTGAACAATAAAAGGACGAGTAAAATCCGGATAGGCGAGTACCGGAGCCGACATTAAGGCATTTTTTTATCCGCGTGAAGGCCACTTGTTGGTCAGAGCCCCAATGATACCGGATGCCCTTCTTTTTAAGGTGATTTAAGGGGGTGGGATATCGAATTTTTGGGGGTGGAATATCGAAAATGACAGCCACCTTGCCTGGGTCTGCTCGGGTACCCATTGCAGAAATAATGTGACCCAGAAAGGTTATCTGTGATTTGCAGAGTTGGGAATTTTCGGGATTCGCGGCGAGCCCGGCCTTTCGTAGTCGATTGAATACCACTTCCAAGTGTTCTAAATGTTCCTCGAAGTTTGCACTGTGTATCAATAGATCGTCAAAGTATGCGATAACAAATGTGTACCTCAAACCGTTTAATGCCTGGGGGCTGATGGTGAAGCCAAAGGGAACTTGGGTGAATTGATAAAGCCCGGTGGGGGTAACAAACGCTGTACACTCTTTAGAGTCCTTATAGGGGTATTTGAAAGAAGGCACTGACAAGATCGATTGATGAGAATTTCGAGGATCCATGTAAACTCAGGAATATGCTCTCCACGTTCGTCGAGGGGAAGGTGTCGAAAACCACTTTCGCGTTTAGGTGACGATAATCGATGCACAGTCTGCTAGTGCCGTCTTTCATAGGGATGAAAAAGGCTGGTGACCCAAATGCGCTACGAGATATTTCGATGACACCTTACGACAACAGTTTTTTAACGTTGATTGTTGAGAGCTTCAATTTGTGGAAGTCCATAATGATCGGTTTTTGTTGAAGGTAAAGTTAATTACTTTTACAACATTTATTTTTTGCAAATCCACGTTTTATTTAATAAGATTGCTGACATGTTTCGGGTTTTATCCCATTGTCGAAACTGTGAGAGTACCGTTACAGGTGGCTCTTATTTATACAAAAAAAAATTTTAAAAATTTTTGAAAAACAATTATAAAATACATCACATAAGATAAAAATCAAAAACAATTAGATAACACCTAGTAAGGGATGTCGGAAATGCAATAAAGTATCGATATATATTGTATCGATATTTTTAAAAATATCAATATCGATATTGATATTTTATTTAGAAAATATCGATATATCGATATATCGGTATATGAAAAATAAATTATTTGGCCTAATTTACTTCAATCATCTTACATTACTAGATAAATACTAATCAATAGACATCATTTTTAATAAATCAAGAACAACGATAAAAATTATTAGTTATTTATTAATCAAACCAATATTTATCTGATATAGACATAAGAAAAACTCTTTGATTTATGTGCTCGGCTGTAACTTAAAAAGCAACTTAAGTACCAAATTAAAAAGCAGCAAATCGAGTCGACCAAAAACAAAAAAAACAAACAAAATGTAATTTGTTAAAAAAATGTTAGTATAAAAAAAAGTATTCCTTTTTAGGATTTAAAAAATATCGATTTTTATACCTTTTCAATACTTGGAATTTTATATCGATACATCGATATATCGAAACATTAAATATCGCTCAAAAATATCGATACATTGAAAAAATAATATCGATTTATCGATATATCGATATTTTTTCGACAAGCCTACACCTAGTAAGTTATAACAATAAAAATATTCAATAAAAGTGTATTTTGACGATGCAAAATACACCTCCATTACATTACAAGTCAAAAATAAAAAATTAAAACACAAATATTAATAAAGAAATATTGATAAAGAATTCCTAAAATTTTATAAAAATAAATACCAATTTAAAAACATTAAAACATTGAATTAAAACAATGGAATTTAAATTAAGGAGAATAGCTTTGATGGGAAACAATCGATTTGTTCATTCAATAGGGTGCCGGGTCCCTTTTTGTGTTAATGCATCTCAAGTCCTTCCAACACATCCAGTCTATGTCCTTTCTTCGCTATATAGAGTACTTCTAGTTTGGTGTTTGGCTTGTGATCGTTGTGATCGTTGTGATCGCCGAATCCGTTCGATTCAACCTGAAAGAACGTAGATATTCTACGGATTCTACGGAACGTAGATATTCAGTTTGTGAACATGTTTGTGGTATCCAAGAAGGTCTCCAATTGTCTTTGTGTACCATCAAAGCATATGATGATGTCATCCACATAGCGATACCAAAACTTAATCTGATGGGTGGCTTTTTGAGAAGCCAGTATTTTCTTTTCGAAAACGTCCATAAACAACTCAGCAAGAAATGGACTGAGTGGGGAACCCATAGCAAGGCCAGATGTTTGTATATATTCTTGTTGAATGAGAAGTAGTTTTGTTTCAAAATAATTCTTAGCATGTTTGCTAATTCCGAAATTATTAAGGGATTAGCATTTTTTTGTTCCAATCTCTCTTCAACAATCGATACACATTCACTAACTGGTATGTTTCCGTACATATTTGTTACGTCGAGTGACGCCAGTTTGTATCCGTTATTGAAATTGAACTCTTCGAGTCTCCCAATCAAGTCTAACGAATCCTTTATGATGTGGTCGTTTGTTAGATTTATTTTGTTTCTTAAAAACACACTTAAAAATTTAGATATTTTGCAATTCGGACAGTCAATATATGAAACCACAGGTCTTATTGGTAAGTTTTCTTTATGTATTTTGATGAGCCCACAAAGTATAGGTGGTCTTGGGTTCATTTCTACCATGTTAATTTTTCCGAATTACTCAAAACAGCGTTCGAATTTTCAATGAATTTTTTAGCTCTTGTTGGAATTTATTTGTGGGGTCCTTAGGTAATCTTTGTATCTTTTCTTTTTGAAAAAAGTCTCCAACCTTATTAATATATTCCTGTTTTTTCATTACTACTATGGAATTGCCTTTATCTGCATTAGTGACCGTTAATTGGTGTTCTTCAACCTCTTTGTTGATTTGTTTAATTGTATTGGTGTCCGTTGTGTTGTTGTAGATTGGGATGTTAGCTAGCGATTTTTTCACTAATTCTACAGTCAAAGAGTCTGTATGGTTTTTGAGTACCACTTCGGAATCCATTAAATTTTCAACTTGATTATTGAATTTTATTTTTGGTGTATACTTAGTTCCTTTGTTAAGTAACTCCAATTCCTTATTATTGAAGACAACATCCGTTAATAAAATAGTTCGTTTCCCAAAAACGAAGTTATTTTTGGGTTGCTGTCTTTGAGTTGGACGATTGAGATCACAAAGTTTTTCTGGTTTCTTATTTTGTGTTATGTATTTCAAACGGATCGGAGTAGTCGGATTTTCGGAGAAAGAAAAGTTGTTTCAAAATATGCTCAATTGAAATCGAGAACAAATAGCATAGCATCGACGAAGGCCATAAACGCTGCAAAATTAGTCTGGATAATATATTAGAAGAATCTCGTTCATGGTTCATCAAACGAAATAATATTTTTATTTATTTAATAGTTTTACACAGCGAGTTGAGTTTTAAACTACATCCTATGGAATTTGACCAATTAGTCTCTCAAATACACCAAGAGGTTAATTGATTTCCAACTCTTTATAATTCTCCGCACTGATCCCGGCCTGCACCGCAATGGGTTCCAAAATTCGGGGTGGGATTGAAGGATCTAAGGAACCCACACCGGCACTTACCCCTGTGGACAAACCGGCGGCGGGAGAGAGGTTGACTGATACCACTGATGTAGATGTCAGTGAATGGAACTCTTCCGTTGGAGGTGAAACCTCTGCAGGTGAGTCAGTCGTCTCTCGGGTGGTCTTTAGGTGCGTACGCATTATAATGACTTTTTTTTTGCTCGGCGTTCACACACGATACACAAACAATTGAAAAAAAATGAAATTATACAATAAATTAAATACAAGTTAATGTTAAATATAAAACACAAATTACAAAAATTACCTAAATAAACTTAAAATTATATTCAGCTTCCCTGCTGCAACGGTGAATCGGGATTATGATTGGATTGAATTCCCCGAATTAATGAATAAATATTTCCAAATTTCAATTATCAGATTTCATCTCCGGTGTCCGTAGCCACGCGAGTTTCAGAACCCATTTTTAATCAACCGAGAAAATGCAAATAAAATTTTAGAACATGTAAAGTATAATAATTAATAGCGCTCATGAATAAATGTATGTTTGTAAATAAATTTATATTATGAACAATAATAAGCAATAAAAACCAGAGATTCAATGAACAATAGTTACTAGAACTTCCTCCTGTACATCCAATCTTAAACCTCCCGCCATCACTTCAAAAATCACCACAATAACATTCAAACACAGTGGACCAACGGCATAAGATATTGTTGTTACATCAGTTCGTAAAATGTAACCACGCTCTGGTACCATTTCTGAGGCGTGGTTTTTTCTTAATTTGAGGGTATATCCCCCAAGTGTGTAATTTGGGCCCATTATAATAGTTAAACCTCGATGGAAGCGATTGGAGATATACTCGCTCAGTTTTAGTATCTACACCGTAATCCATCTATAAACGCTCAATGTACCACTACCCATCCATATATAATATGATATCAATGATCCCTATTAATTTATAGACAAACAATTTAATGTCAACAAATAGTTTGTCGTGTTGAAATGAAATAAAAATCATTGAATATATTCTTGATGTGATGATTTTTCTGTGGTTAATTGTGATGGACAGGACTGAAAATTATGGGTAATCGAGGAAGTTGAAGTTGTTGAAATGAATGCAGAAGTATGAGACTGATTCATTATGTGTCTATTATTTTATTGTTCATTGAAACTATAGTGGGGTACCTAACCTACGATTTTCACCAGATTTAGTTAGTAAATATTTATTTAGAAGGTAATACATGGTCCAAAAATAAAACATTATTCCGATCCTTAACATCACGTTACATTTATTCATGATTGCTAAAACATTACTATACAACATAAAATAACTGGCTGTCATATTTATGTAAATTACAAGTGTACCCCTTTTCAAATCATTTTACTCATGTTCTAGAATCTAGATTGCGTATGACCGGATAAATCCAATATACAATATAAAAAAGATTTGGAAAGAGAAAAAAAGAAACAAAACAGAGAAGATCCTTGGTGTACTTCAAATTCCAACCGAACATTCTTTTAGGGAAACATCGCGAACAATTATACTGTTCCCGGGACAGAACTGGACGCGTACCCCAAGAATGGTTGGTTGTCGAACATAGCAAGTCCTTATAGTGAAAAGAATCGAATAATAAAATAAAATAAAAAGGGTATTCTTATTACTAAATACATGAAAGGTTTGTGTATCTTGCTAGCCAACGAACCGATGTTCGATTAATTTCGACACGCTAGTCATTTAAATCTCACTTACATGTTCCTTTTAGTTGAAATTTACCCGAGAATGGACTAATCATCCACGTGGCACAGAACACCGGCGATGAGAAGAAAATGAGAAGAATAGTTGTAGCCGCGGTTGAAAAGGCGTTGTGTGTACTTGGAACTGGGGGGCTATGGGTTCGAATCCTGACATCGACAGTTTGACAATTATTAAAAAACAAGAGGGGGTTAATTGACTTAACTGTCGGCGTATGGACAAAAACGGAGTAACCCGAAATGCTTATGAAGGTTTCCTACAGTTTCCTTCACAAACTCCAGATGAGTATCGGCATAGTTCCTATCAAAGTCGGCTGCATATAATCTCTTATTTGATGAATTCAGCTGACGTGATTCTTTTTCCTCTGGGATAAAATTGGCCATATTTACCATCAACATAGATATCTGGGACACATTTCACATCGATATCTTTGTACCCATTATCCAAAACGTAACCACTTTAAATGCCTTTGCTCGTTGAACCTACGTAGAGGCTACATAAACCACAACGTATATATTCTTTCGGGCAGTCAAGCTGCTTTAAAATCCTTGTCTGGAACTGTGGTCACCTCAACGGTTGTCAAGGATTGTCTGGAGAAACTTCTGAAACTTGCAAAACGGAACAGTGTTAAATTGATTTGGTTTATGTAACCTCTACGTAGGTTCTCACTGACGCAAGCCAGTATGACATAGACTTCTGCTTGGAAGACCGTGGCATATTTCCCCAAGTTGAGGTCCCGGTCCCAGCCTCAGTTTTGGATCCGTCTGTGTACCAGACGATTCCTTTCTTGAGGTAGGGTGGTTCTCCTTCAGACCACATGGCCCTATCACATACTACAGTGAAAGGTTTTGAGAAGAAGTATGTCTTGGGAAGTATATCTGTGCCCATTTCAAAAACGGGGTCTGAGATAATTGATGTTCCCACGATCCTTGCATGTCCAACCTGATTTTAATTAATCCAGTTATTATTGCAAGACAGTCTATAGGCGCTGGATCTCGCTCTAGCTATTATTACAATAAAATTTCAAATTCGCCCCCTTTACCTAGATCAGTTTTTTGTATTATAAATACGTATTTCGACTACAATGTAGTCATCATCAGTATAAATTAGCTAGCCGTACTTTACTCTTTGACAATTAGAAATAGATATAAAGTCGAGATCAATAGACAAAAATAAAAATAAATAGAAAATTAACTAGATTAAAATATACTAGATTTAAAATATAATAAATTTTAAATTATATTGAAATTTCTCTTGTTAAAATTTCCTTCATTCACATTCATTCCTGTTAATTTTACTCTTATTAAAATATTTTACTATTATTAAAGGGAACAGGTTTTTGTATTTTGTACAAAATACAAAAACGTGTTCACTGCACAAGGCATAACTCAGCACCAATCAGGTTCGGTCTTAGAATAGCATCTAAAGTCAGGTGAACGATATATAAGTAGCGTAAAACCACGATAGATTGTGAAACTGTCACCAAATTAGTAACAAGTAACATATCCTGCGACAATATAAGAGTAATTTTAATAAGAGTAAAATTAACAGAAATGAATGTGAATGAAGGAAATTTTTACAAGAGCAATTTCAATATAATTTAAAATTTATTATATTTTAAATCTAGTTAACTGTAATCTGGCTAACTTTTGGCCACCACACTAGAGCAGCATAGGTTAAAATTGGCCAAACTACTGTTGTGTAAAACCAGTGGATCATTTTGGGTTTTAGACCCCAGACTTTTCCACATGCTCTCTTGCAAAGCATGAGAGAAGATTTGCTCTTATTTGTTATGTATTCCAGATGATGGTTCCATGTTCCATGTTCCATGTTCCTAAGAACTTGGCTTCCCTTGTGATAAATAGTCTTTCACCGAAGAGGATGGGTGGTTTTATGTTATCCACCATTCTTTTCCCTGATTGATACACCAACCCTGAGCGATTCCAAGTGCGTTTTGCATAAGCTCGAAGATTGTGCCTTCACAGGGTCCCTGGATTGTAATGTCATCCGCGTATCCCTGTGTGTAGTATCCTTTTTGGTTGAGGTTCGTCAGTAAGCTGTTCACTGTCAGGCTTCACAGGAGTGGGGATAAGACACCACCCTGCGGACATCCCTTTGTGGCTCGCACAGTTACAGACTCTCCAAGAAGGGAAGTTTGTATTCTTCTTCCTATCAGTATAGATTTTATCCACCTGCAAAAGGAGGCTTCTACTCCGTGCTGACTTGCAGAATGAACCATGGAATTGTAAGAGACATTGTCAAATACCTCCTCTATGTCAAGAAAAACGCACAAGGTAGTTTTTTTCCCTGCGAATCCCTCCTCACTCCTGTATATCAGGTTGTGGAGGGCTGATTCATAGGATTTTCCCACCTGATACGCGTGTTGGTTGGCATGAAGCGAATTTCTTGACAATGCCCCCTAAGTCAAATGAAATCCTATAAGTCGTTTTATTGTTTTCAGTAGAAACGATGACGGACTAATTGATCTAAAGTCCTTTCCCGTGGAGTGGTTAAGCCTCCCTTGGCAAGAAGGTCACTCTTAAAGGCTTTCATACTGTCGGGATATAACCCATAGCCGGGCTTGCCCTGACTATATGACCAAGCAGAGTTAAAAGATGCTCTGCTCCTTTTTGAAAAAACACTGAGCGGTTAATGGCAATAGCCGTTCTATGGTACAAATACGGTCTTGCCTATTTTTACATTCATAATTGAACTTTAAGTTAACAAACAAATTTGTTTTTGTATAAGAGTCCCTTTTATGTTATTAATTTTTTAGCTCAAAATATCTCAGTTTTTGCACAATTTTTGTATTCTATTAGTATCGTCTCTGGTCGGACGTGTTTCTTACAAAAACACGTTTGGTTTTCAAAGTAAATCACCTCGTGGCTTTCTCGATATTGGTTTTACAATAAACCGTTTCTCAACAAGTTTTTCTCAAATAAATTAAAGTTATGGTCAATGTTTGTAATGTAATCAAATCTGAAAGACCTTTTTTTTTCCACATTTTGCTCATTAAAAACAAATGCAATTGTGTTACAATTACATCACGAAAGGGGCCCCCTGAAGTTACAACTATAACACGACTGTCTCCAAATCAAGGTAGGATTTATTATATTTGCAAATTATTTGACCAATACTATTTATTGTTATTCTCTAAAGTTATAAAAATTACCCAGGCGGACCTTCTTGCACAAGATCCAACTAAAACAGTTTTTCTCTGATTGTAACGATTTCGCTACAGCCGCTCTTCTCCAGTCCTCGCCAGTCGGTAGAAGACCCTGGCCAAGCTGCTCTAGAGAAGGATTTTCACCGTCCACTGCCACTGAATCCGGAAAATGAATCCGGACCAGTGTCTCGAGTGTATGCGGAGCTAGTGTACTCACCATCGGGTCACTTCGTAAACCCGATGGTGACAGCGGGTTTCTTCGCCAGGATACGATGGAATCTTGCTACCTCAGATGTGTTTTCAACATCTTGACAGAGACCTTCATTCTTCAGAGACCTTTTGTATTCGGTAAGGGCTTCATAGTAGTTATCCCAGTTCCCCATCCTCCTTGCTCTGTTAAATAGCCGGTGAAACTTTCGCCTCTGACTCCTTAGGCCCTCATTCCACCAACAAGTTGACTTGCTGGTGCCTTTTGAGACCTCCGACCGGTTGAGTTAATTATTGCATGCTGAAGCTCAGTTGCAATAAGCTCAATGTCCAATACTGTTTTAACTTCTTTCGGAATTGTGGCGAGTTTGAACTTTAGTATCGAATAATATTCATCCCAATTTGTTCCAATAGTTAGCGGATCAATAGATAGAACAAATAATAAAATTTAAACTAAATTTTTTTTTATTAAAAATTGGTACCTTTACATTAACGTTACAATACAGAATGGGGAAAAAGTTATGCAACAAAATTTCAGAAAAAATTTGCTTAGTTTCAACAAATGTTTGCTTAGTGCAAAAATTTTTAGGAATAAATTTCTTAGAAACTACTAAAGCTGTAATGTTGTAATGTAATGCTGGAATTTGGTACGCACCATCAGATGGTTGGTTTTACGCAATATTTTAAATTTGAGCTACAAAGTTTCTTTGGTTGATGAGATACAGCCTGAAAACTGGCGTCGTAGAGATTGTAAAGGCTGCCCTGGATGGGCTATACTTCGACCGTAAGGTCCATTGTGATGCTTTAGGATGTGAGGATGTGAGTGGAGTGGAAGGAATTTGTGAGTAGACTAGGAATTGGTAGGATTGCGGCTGCAGCCGACTATGATAGGAACTATGCCGATATTCATCTGGAGTTCGTGAAGGAAACTGCAGAAAACCTTCTCCAGCATAGCCGGTTACTTCATTCTTGTCCATACGCCGACAGTTTAGTCAATTAACTACCCCTTTTTTTTATATAATTGACAAATTGCCGATGTCGGGATTCGAACCCATAACCTCCCAGTTTCCAAGTACTGCATACTGCACAGACATAACGCCTTAGACCGCTCGGCAACTTGGACTGGTAAGCGTCGTAACTTAAATTTGGTCTGGTCCACTACCGTGCTATGTGATATATAGATTGTTGTATTGAAAATTATTAAGAATAATTTTTCTGATCCCAGCACATATTCTAATGATACAAGAAAATTATAAGATAGCAAAATATTACGATAAATATTTAAGAGAAAATATTTTTCTCCTTGGAAAAAGGAGTTTTTTTAATTGAAGAAAGAAAATGATCTAGTTTTGATTTATTTATTTTCTTTAGACAAAGTTTATTTAAAATCGAAAGTTGAAAAGGAAAAATTATTATAAGATCAGATATAATTTATTTTATTAAGAAAAGTAAATTGTCAAATACAATTTAATTTAAATCAAAAGTCAAGTATGATTTTGTTCAAACGCAAATACAAGCACAAATAAATAATTTTTGTATAAAAAAGCATGATTAAGTAAACAGAATAAGCTAGCTTACCGTAATCTATGTATTCTAAATTTGTATATAAATTTTGAATTCACACTGGTCATGTGCATTAAGTGGACAGTTAACTTCCAAACAAGAGGTCATTCTGGTTCGAACCTTAGCGGTTCATGATATTTTTAATTAGTTTTATAAATAATCTGAACCTCCGAATGGGCCCATGGTTGTTGATAAACTAAATTGTTCGAGAAACTTCCATGCAAAAATATATTTTCAAAAAAATATTTCTTCAAAACATCAACAACCGTGTTCTAGAAAGACCCATGGCGGGTATAAAAAGCCGCAATCAGTGCTAATCAAAATCAGTTTAAAATTTACTGTTGTTCGATTCAGATCAAGTTAAAAATTAACATTCGTGTGATAAAGATTTAAGTTGGAAATTGACATTGTATTGTAGTAATCAAGATTAGATAAAAATTTGTTCGATTCAATTGAGTTAAAAATTGACATTCCATTGTAAAATTTAAAAACTGTTGAAAAAAAAAATTAAATTAAAATTATTTCTTTTGAAATCAAATAAAACATCAGGTTTGATTTTCATAAAGTCTTTTGTTGTTTTTTTTTTAACTTTCTTTTTCTTCTAAAAGTACGTGTTGTTCTAATTGACAATATTTAGTAAAACTTTTACTAATATTCTTTTTTTTTTGTTCGTGTCGAGTATCGGAATCTGTTATAGGTTTACAGCGGTCCTTTTTGGAAGGTGAAAGAGAGCCATGATACCGCAGTTTTTCTTGATTGTTGTTGATTTTTGCTGATTGTGATTAAAATGTACAAAATAATGAATGAAATAATAATAATAAAAATAATAATATTTTATTGATTCTTTTCGACAATGTTACATTGTATAGAACAAGTCATTTATAAATTAATTTTTAATTTTTCAAATTTTCAAAAAATAAATAAATAAAAATTTGAATGAATGGACCTAATGTCCAACTGGAGTGATAGTTGTAGCATCATCGAGTCGTATTTTTATCTAAAATGCATATAAAAAAGTCAAACAGTCAAATAAATACTAAAAATAAACAAAAAATTAATGTTGTCAAATAATAATTTTATAAATTAAAAGCCATTATAATCAGATCCAACCTCAGTAGGATTGTTAAGTGAATCAAATGTAGCCCCAGTACTGACTATATGGTACTGGTTTGTCAAAATGTAAAATAAATAAATAAATAATTTATGGACAAAAATATAAAATAAAGGTTTGTCGTAAAGAAAAAAATTGTTTCTATTCTATTTGTATTGGCCTCCTGCAACATGCAATATATGGTTAAAGTTATTAAAACTATTTTGAGCCAAAAAAACTTTAACTCGGTATTTATTAACAACCCACAATATTGATCAAAACAACTGCAATTGGTTAAATATATTTAATAAATGGCATGTGATTGCTTATTTAATTAACCAATCACAGCAGCTATCACTTAATAATAAACTGTACACAGTAATAATAAACTTAACTATATGGAAATAAAAGTACCATGTAGAGAACATATTCCATAAAATTAACATTGTAATTTTAGTTCTAAAAAATTTGCACTATAATTTTTTTTTTATGTAACAAAAAACCAAAATATCAGAAAATTTATAGATATATGATTATGAAACTTTATAAATATGGTATTTGGACAATTATATAGGCCTTTATAACAGAATTTTGTTTTTGCTTTTTTTATCGATAAAACGCACCGTTTCAAAGATATTTAACATTTTAGGTAAAATTCCACAAAAATTGGGAAGGTCTCACCAATTTTTATGAGAAATGGCAAGTAGTTTTTTCGATATCTCAATCGGTTTCCAAGATATTTCAGTTTTGAGGCCCAGACAAGAATTTCGTTCTCTTTAAAAATTTGCAAAAAAACGAAAAATTCAAAAAAAAAAATTTTTTTTCAATTGTTTATTAGGGAGTGTTACTTCATTAAAATACTCAAACCAGATGATTCCATATAAATCTGATTTATAATATAGATATTTGATTACATCTTAAGAAACGACTAATGGAATTATAATAGTATTATAAGCCAATGAAAACTTTGTAGTAATAGTACGTTTGTTACGGTTATTTGTGTCAATATCAATTGTTTATTTTGTATATGTTTCTTATCTTATTGATATTATTATTAAGGAAACTTTAACTAATAATTAATATAATAACTTTATTATATTAATAAATTTCCATTATATTTTATAAAGAAAATGAAAAAATATTAATCTTTCGTATTATTTTAAATAACAGTAGTTTATTCAAATGTATTATTTAACTTAAAATGTTTTCTATTTCTACATGGTCTTTTTAGGTTCATATGGATGAGATTTCATGAATTAGTATTATATCCTTACATAGTATAAAATAAAGTCTGCCAGCCGCGTCTGTCTGTCTGTTCGCGATTTACTCAAAAACTACTGCACCGATTTTCATGATGTTTTCACCAATGGATAGAGTGGTTCTCGAGGAAGGTTTTACTATACAATTTGTCAAGTTTTTTATAAATTGGTCATTAAATATTATAAAAAAACGTAAAGTTGTATAATTTTTTTATGTATAGGAGTATAATTTATCAGTGCATAGTAACAGATGTTCGTTGCTTACTAGGTGCTGTGCGTTATACATTGTCTCCTTGCAGTGAGGATACAGACATTTTGACTGTTATTTATATAAGCATGAAACAGACAGCAGTCTGCATAAAGTGATTGATATGTAACGCAATTTATCAGTCCTTGAAGGGAGAAAATATTATGTTACTTATATATATATATGTTATAAGAGCGTTACAAAATTTTTGAGGTCGAAGCCGCAACGGGTAATGCTATTATGTAACGAGGAAAGATGATTGATTTTTTGTTTGTTACGATTTAACTCAAAAACTACTCAACCAATTTTACCGAAAGCTACATCTCCTCGGAGTAACATAGGCCGTTTTATATTTTCTGTAAAGAACCCGTACGAAGCCGGGGCGGATCAGCTAGTATTATTATATATTACTATTATTAGTAGAAGTAGTATTAATAATGTTTTTTTTTATATAACACAAAAACAATAAAATAAAAAAAAATTGCTATCGTCAGTTGAACTATCGTCATGAAACTGAAAAACTTTGCGATTATTTTTTCGATATCTCAACCGATATACAAGATATTTAAATTTTTAGGCCCAGACAAAAATTTCATTTCAAATTTGCCAAAAACGAAAAATTCAAAAACTCTTCTTCTTTATGAAATTATTTATTAGTGAGTGTTGTTACTTTCTATTAAGTAAAAGTAAATTTTTTTTTCCAAAAACATGTAATTCGGTCTGATAGAGATTCTTCAAATTGATGAGGCATTTTCGATTACCCTAATCCATCCGATATACGCCTTGGATGCTAGCCTGTAGAGCTAGTAGGAAGTTGGATGGCCTAGATTCCCGCCAAGGTATCCCGGAAGATATACATCGACAGACCAATCGGCAGTTCTAGTTGGAACATATAACCACTGATTGGATGTATGCACTGATTGGATGTATGCCAATCACACAGCAATGGGGGGCCATAAAGTAGGAGCTTAATTTTGTATATCTAATAAAAAGATAAAACTTTTTACTATAGCATATTTTCATACAACAAATAGTTTAGGTTCCATTTAAGTTGAGCTAAAGGCTAAATACTTCATTCTGGCTCTGCAAGGCCATTCTGCCAGGAGGTGAAAGGGAGTATTATCCGCCCGTTACAGTTTGGACAGATCGCCCTGTCAAGGAATAATACTTTGTAATATTTATTAATATTTGTAATATATATATATATATATATATATATATATATATATATATATATATATATATATATATATATATATATATATATATATATATATTGTGGAGACCACGAGACTTATGAATACCGAAGACAATGTGACAGGATGGCACTTGTTGCTGATCCCGCAATTAAGTAATATAAAAAGACTATGTTAAATCAAATCAAATCAGAATTTTTTTTGTAACAGTTGAATATACAATATTATTTCGAATCAGCATAATTATTGTCAAAACTTTGTAATATATTTTATTATTAATTTTTTTAATAAATATCTTTAAAATTAAATAAAGTATTATAATTTCAAACTGTCTGCTGCATTAAATTTTTCTAAAGTATTTGACGAAGTCAATTTGGACAAACTACGTTTGGACGACTTCTTTTGAACGAAGTCAATTAGTACAATCTTTAGTAATCTGTTGAATGAAGTCAATTGGACAACGAATGTTGGACGACATCAGTTAGAACAACTGTAAATTAGTTTATGTAGTTGAACTCATCAACTAACCTGGTGACAGCGAATAGCCGAATTCAAACTGTCTTCACAAGTGGTATCTAATTTGGGATCCAATATAAATAAACAATTTTGACAGTTATTGTAAACAACTTTAAATAAATAGTCGCGCTAAATTTGAAATAACTTCAAAACATATTTTTCAATATGATACGTAACGTATTAT
Source organism: Nineta flava (assembly GCA_963920215.1). Taxonomy (NCBI): domain Eukaryota; kingdom Metazoa; phylum Arthropoda; class Insecta; order Neuroptera; family Chrysopidae; genus Nineta; species Nineta flava. Next base: position 50,831,964 of record OY986043.1, on the reverse strand, counting down.
CAAAAATATTCATATTATGTAAAAAAACAATACTTGGTGCCAAAAACAAGATATCCATGGTGTAAGTATCGTTTGTTAATATATTTTTATCTGTGGACAATTAAGAATTCAGATCATTTTCTTTTATTTGTTTTATGTTTTAATATATATTAAATCCGACTCTTACCATTTGAGATTCGAACCCCGACATTACATAGATTCGTTCACAAGAAATTTATTATTTCTCGAATAATACTGTTCTGTGTTTCAATTGTGAATTACGAGGTTTGTACTTTGCTAAATATCACCCGGTGGAGATTTCAACTGAAACCGCGTGTTATGAGTACATACATTTAACATATTCATGGGCCCTAACACCTAATAATAGAGACCGATTGTATGCAACAAGGTTTTCGAATACAGCTTTCCACATTTGACACCATTGAACGCTCTGAAGAAAACTCTGTTAAGCGGAAAATCCGGAAAAATCGGAAAATATATAATTTTCGAACAATCGAACTCTTAATTATTAATTATTTTGATCATTTTATAACCCCCAATACAAATAAGAGAAAACAACACTAGTAAAATCATAACATAAAATGGTAGCAAATCACCTATAATTTAGGGTTAAACTAAACAAAATTTCACAGTTTATCCTTTATTTATAGCACACACAAAAGTTTTTAGTTGTTTATTGTAATTTTTCACACAAAACCTTAAAGACTTAAAGTTTAAACAGTATTTATAATTTGAAATTTGTAAACCAGTGTCAAATTCAGAAGCATAGCACTGATTTATGACATTATAAAGTATAACTAAATACAAATATACAGAGTGTAACAGAAAAAACGAGACAATTTTTTTTTTAAATTGAAAATTTTATTATTCGGATTTAATATTCCCAATAAGCACAAATTAAAATAAAATATAAATTCTCTGGTACTCCAAATATTTTCTTCTGCTTCGTAAATTTCTTTTACAAGAAATAATAATTTTGGTATCATTTAACTGGAGTTCGACCATTTCTAATTCACACCAAAAATTGAAAACAACATTTATTAGTGGAAGAATAAAAGCTAGACGTTACAAAACACACATTAGCAATTCAAAAACAAAAAACTAAATTGGACAACGACCAAATGTTTATCGTCACCACCAGGGCGAAAAGTATTTGCTTCGTTGTCTAATAAAAACGAATACAAATATATTACTCACATACCATTAACCAACATCAAAATTATGAATCGGGATCTGAACCGCCATGTTAGATACTGGATCCAACATCCTTCGAGCAGATTTACTTAAGGATCTGAAAAATTAAAAACATAAAATAGTTATCAAAAAAATTTTCAAACTGATCATGATCGCAAACAATACAAACCTCGTCATTGATAAGACCAGCATGATAATAAAAATTCACAACCATACACGGAAAAACTTAACTTCCTCATTATCAAAACGTTACCATGCCAAATCGTCTTGGGTAATGCATTTTTTACATCAAGTTCAGGCTAATCTAAATTATCAATCATGCAGTTTCCACATAGAAAAACGTAACATTAACATACAGATCGTGTTCCAGTTGGAAAATCAACAACTGAATCTACTCTTCGAGAATGCGGCCAATTACGACCCTACGACGAAAGCCATCGGATGACATTAAAACAATCATTTAGCGATGTATTAACTCACATAATTGGAATTTCCACCAATCCTATTGAAATACGATGAAAATCCTATTGAAAGATCAAACACCTATATATAGAATGCTATACAAGTTGCTTCCATCCTTCAATCAATTTTGGAAGATCTTCTGAAACAAAACGTGATTGAGCGATGTTGCAGTTCATAGAGAAGTCCGACTTTCTTAGTATGAAAATCAGATGGAAGCTACAGGATCGTTCACGATTATAGAGTAGTAAACAAAAAAATACTTTTCGATCCGTTTCCTCCACCCAGAGTGGGAGAATGCTTCAATTGTTTGAGTGGTTCAAAGATATTCGCAACGATTGATTTAACTTCTACCTTCCTTCAGGTACCCCTGGATCCCAAATACAAAAATATAACAAGTTTTGTGACTCTGATTATGCAATTTCGCTATTTGAGATCGCCCCAAGGTTTAATCACATCTGCACAAAGTTTAAACTGTATTATCATGAACATCTTTGGCGACCTCAAATACAAATTTTGCATACCCTACATTGATGACTTGCTTATATATTCCACGTCAATTCATGAACATTTTGAACATCTCCAGGAGATTTTGGGAAGACTACAAAGTCATGAACTCACCGCAAATCCAGGCAAAAGCCGTGTATTTATTTCCAAACTTAGGTATCTTGGCTACATTTTAACCGAGGAAGGTTTGGCAGCTGATCAGTCAAGTCCAAGTAATCAACGATCTCCCTCCACCAAGAAATATCAAACAACTTCGTAGTTTTCTTTGAATGACTGGCTACTATCAAAAGTTCATCGAAAATTACGCTAAAATATGTGAACCACTCAATCAACTGCGACAGAAGCCGGCAAAATTTATATTTGAAGATCAACACCATCAGGCGTTCCAAAATCTGAAACAGAAATTAATCACATGCCCGATACTTCGATTTCCAGATTTTACAAAAAAATTTGTAGTCCAGACAGACGCTTCGGAAGCAGTCATTGGGGGTGTTATACTTTAATAACACGACGGTGTTTTACACCTAATCGCATATACCTCCAGGAAGTTAACACCAACTGAAGCAAAAGGACCTATTTTCGAAAACAAGGCCCTATCATTAATACACTCGGTGAATAAATTCCAAGAATACTTAAAACACGCAGAATTCATGGCTATTCATAAATGGTAAAAATATAGGAAAGTTGGCAATTAACATTATGTAACTATAAATTCGAAGTTCAACACATTGGTGAATGTGTAAATAATATCGCGGACGCGCTAACGAGACTGTACTATGAGGATATAATTTGAATCCACATAAAAATACAAATCACGACGACGTAGTTCCCGGAGACAAACTACTACTATTAAATCAATATCCGACATTATTCCCAGATATCCGCCAAGCACCGGCAATCGACGAAAAGTGCAGAGGCATCACACTTCGTTTAAAACACGGGGAAGATGACGTAAACGGATTTGTACTTCATAGAGGGTTATTGTGCAAAAGGGTGGGGAAAACAAAAAAAAACGAAGGATTTATGCTCCTGAACAACTACGTCCGGCAATTCTTCATTTTTTCCATGACTTGATGTTATCCGCACATTTAGGTGTAACGAAATGTTATTCTAATATTAAAAAAAAGATTTTACTGGGAAAATGTTTATAAGGATGTCGTAAATTACGTTAAATCGTATGACACGTGTCAACGCTATCGACCGTGAAACATAAACCAGTCGTAGAGCCGTTTGAAGCAAAATATGTGTATCAAACACTCCATATCCACATACTTGGTCCATTACCCCAGGGAAATAAAACAAGCGCAAGATTCTTGTTGACCGTTGTCGATTCTTATAGCCGATATGTACAAACGTTCTCTTTCCATCCTGTACATCCAATACTATCTGTACTAAGTTGGAGAAATGTTTTTTAATTTTTAATGCGCCCATCTACATTGTATCAGACAACGCTTCATATTTTAAATCTAGGTTCTATATTAACTTTTGCTATATTTGGGGCATCAAACCTAGATTTTTATCCCCATACAATACGGGTCCGAACAAATCTGAGGCAATGAACAAAGTACTCATATCAAATATATGTACATTTATTCAATCTTCAGCGGTCAAACACAGATCTTGGGACGAATTCGTGGGATTCGCTACGTTCGCTTATAATAACGCCTTTTCCATAACATCAAATACTCCTGTGTCGATTTTCTTCGGAAGGAGTCTTACCATCCCTTTGGAAAACCTATGGGACATTCGAAAAGTATTAACACCTTCATCCCGACCCTCCAGAGACGTGGTGGAACAATTTCTGAGGAAGTCGTTGCGGAAAAAAGGGAGTTTTTAATAGGCTAGAAAATCTCACGGATTCAAAGTAAACGTAATGCGAATGCTACGAAAGAAATTTGTATCTGTGCATGGCGTTTCAAGTAAGAAATTTTCGGTTAAATATCTTGGACCATATAAAATTGTTAAATTGAAAACAATTAATACAATTGTTTTGAAAAATCCAAATAACGGAAAATTACTGAAGTGTCATGCACAATATATAAAAAGATACCACAAACGTAGATAACCCATTAAATCACCAAAATAAAATAAAACTTAAATAAGGATTGCTAAAAAATCATTTATGTTTCACGGAAAATATATTATTATGCTCCAAATTTTTTTTTCTTACCTCCTCATTTTCCAGAAAATACACACCACCTGAGGCATAGCATCGAGTCGTGAAAATAAACAACACCTGAATAAAAATATAAATAAACTAAATAAAAAAAAACACCAACATCAGAGATGAGTGACCATTACTTTTCACCTGGAGGGACCCTGGCTTGAAGATCACCATGTCAAGTCCACATTTAACACTATACGTTTGGAACCTGACCTTTGGAAATCACATCCTTCACAAAGAGAGAGGATTATATGTTGTGATTTATTAGTAACAACAGTAAGCAACTTTAAATAAATATTCGCGCTAAATTTGAAACAACTTCAAAACATATTTTTCAATATGATACGTAAAGTATTATCAAAAATTATGCTAAAAAACTGGTATAAACTCATATTATGTAAAAAAACAATACTTGGCGCCATATACAGCTTTCCACATTTAACACCATTATAAGCAAGAGAACTCTGTTAATCGGAAAATCCGGTACAATAATAACTGTACTTAATTTCACATATAACACTTTGTTTTTTTTTTAATTGTATGAAAAAAATAAACCCACTTACTATATAATTTTTGAACAATCGAACTCATGTTTAATTATTTGATAATTTTATAAGCCCAAATACAATTAAGAGAAAACAATTTACAGTAGTAAATGGGTGATTTTTGGGGGCATTTTTGCCATTTTCAAGGAAGTGGCGAAGAAAAAATTAAAGTTTATCGATTAACCTCATTAGTTTGAAGAAATTCTCCACCAAATAAGTAACTAGTAAATAAAAGTAACTAGTAAATAAATTAAATTCAGTTTTTAAGTGTTTTGTTTTCTTTCTGGCATACTTACCATTCTTGTAATATTAATTAACTAGAATACTACTCGTATTAAATTGGAAACATTTGGGTAATATAAAATTTTCCCATTGGTTATGGTCAAGTATTTGAGACGTCGAATATTTTAAATTTAATAAGCCTACGAAGTTGAGCTTTAATCAACTGCTTTGGTGGCAGCGGACATTCATCACTTGCAACAACCAATTTTGCACAAAAGGGTGCAACATAAAATTGGTGTCAACGGTGGGAATGCAACAAAATACGTGAATGACAATCGGTTTGAAAAATGCCCCAGATACTTTTCAAAGGGGACATACTAACATATATGCAAGGATGTGTTACTTTATATGGACGATATTAGCATCTTCTCATCGTCTATACAAGAACCTATCGAATCTCTTCGTAAAGTATTTACTAACATTTGTCACGGTATCTTGGCTCTCTTTACACCTCAAAGGAGCGCTGATTGAACCTGCAAATGAGTCCGATACTCGACAAAAACAAAAAAAATATATTAGTAAAAGGTTTTACTAAATATCTTATTATTGAAATCACACGCACGTTTTTTTTTTTAAAAAGAAAAAAAAAAGAAAATTAAATTAAATTAAACAAAATTTTTACGAAACAAAAACCTGCTTTATTTGCTTTTAAAAATTATTAGAGTAATTTTTTTTTTTCAACAATTTTTTTATACTTTTCAACACAATGTCAAACTTTGAATTACTTGTACAAATGCCAACTTTAAGTTAATCTTTAATTTGATCTCAATCGAACAATAGTTAATTATATACTTTTAACCGAATGAAACAACAGTCGATTTTAAACTGATTTTATATACTGATTTGATCCGCAGTAATCGTGGCTCTTTTATACCCGCCATGGGTGATTCTAGAATCCTGTTGATGTTTAAGAAATATATATTTTTTTTTTTGTGAAAACATATTTTTACAAGGGTATTCTAGAATGATTTAGTTTGTCAACAACCATGGACGTATTCGCTTGTTTGGATTATTTATAAAATTAATTAAAAATTATAATACTCTACTAGGCATCGAACCAGCGCGATACCCATCCTGTTTAATATTTAACTGAACACCCAACAAACACGGCCACTGTGAATTCAAAATTTATACACAAATTTTATGATACATTCATAACAAGCTTGTTTTGTTTACTGAATCTTGTTTATACAAAATTATTTATTTGTGATGCTATTATGAGTTGACAACTTTAGCCTTCGGAGTCAAATCATCGCCATTTTTAGCATTACGTGTAATTCGTCAGTTAGCCATGGACGAGGCTATCAAATATCCTCAAGCTACTGAAATTGCTACTGAAGTTTCGAGATTTTCAGATGACTCAAATCTATATAATACGCGTGGAAACCGTGTGTGTTCCTCACATAAATTGATCTGTGATGCTAGTTATGAGTTGACAACTTTAGCCTTCGGAGTCAAATCATCGCCATTTTTAGCATTACGTGTAATTCGTCAGTTAGCCATGGACGTGGCTATCAAATATCCTCAAGCTACTGAAATTGCTACTGAAGTTTCGAGATTTTCAGATGACTCAAATCTATATAATACGCGTGGAAACCGTGTGTGTTCCTCACATAAATTGATCTGTCTATACATCTGCCGTATATCCGCGGTGAATGCTATGTGATTTAATCTAAAATTTAGAAACATTTCAAGAACATCTGTCTGTAATTAAGGCCCTGTATGTAATACGTCATTTAATGATAAGGATGAATTTGTTTTGCAACTTGCGTTAAACACTATTCTCAATGGAGTAGTAGTACTATCTACTTTAAATACAGAGTGATGTGGTACATAATAACAATTTCTATCAGATATACAATTATCAATCAACTTACGCATATGTCCTTGAATCAATTAATCATTAAATGCCTCATTGTATTGTTTGCGAAGTTGCGGTGATGAATCTAATTTTCGTTCTAATGACATAAATCTTTTTGAGGCAATACACTATTTTATAATTATTATTGAATGTATTTTGTTATCGTTCAACAAACTTTATTTATAAAATTCACTAGGTAGTTTTTGCAAAATCAGCATAAATACATTTGTTGATGAAAGCGCGTGTAACAAAAATATATTTCAACTGCATATAAAAACAATTGTGAATCAACTCAAAAACAGATTTTAGCATGTAGATTTAGATTTATAGATTATAGATAACAGATTTAAATACAATCAGTCAAAATCTAAATTAAATTAGAATCGGATATTAATCCGATATTTAACAATCAAGTCTATTCAAATTTCAATAATCAATTCAGTCAAAATTAATTAAGTAACTAGTAAATAAATTAAATTAAGTTTTTTCAGTGTTTTGTTTTATTTCTGACTTACTTACCATTCTCTTGTAATATTAATTAACCAGAATATCACTCGTATTAAATTGGAAACATTTGGGTAATATCAAATTTTTCCAATTGGTTATAATCAAGTATTTGAGACGAATATTTGAAATTAAACAAGCCTACGAAGTTGAGCTTTAATCAACTGCTCTGGTGGCAGCGGACATTTATCACCTGCAACAACCAATTTTGTACCAAAGGGCGCAACATAAAATTGGTTTCAACGGTATTTACATATAAATATGCGTTTAATAAATTTTTGAATATTTTTGAATATAGCTGTTTGTATAAATGCTTTATGTTATGTGAATGTGTCACACCTGTTTTTTTTATATTATAAAGAGTGACCCAATTGGAGATATAAATTTAAATTTTTTAAACATGTAATTTATTTCAAAAATATCAATATTTTCAAATGATCATGTGTATGTTCTGGTTTAGTTATGAAAAAAATGTCTTGGTGGACTAGTACAACAACTTGATTAATAATAATGCTTTCTTTTAGGCCATCAATTATTTATAGATCGGTGGCGAAACTTATTTGATTAAATACCCCCACACAATACATTCAGGAGACGTCATTTCGCAATATTTAGGCCCATGAATGTTCCCGATTAGAGAAATTCTTTCATTGCAGTTAGAAAAAGAACGTTTCTTTTCTTGATGTATGATAAGTATCAATATTTCTAGACACTCACCGTATGTTCTAGACGCCCATACCCTTCAAATCATTAACGAAAACAGTTACAGTAACAAAATTTTAATTGAACAGTAGCAAGACGTGACTAACAGTTAGACCTCTTGAATGGATCATATGGATAACACGAAGTCACTGCAAAGTTGTAGTGATAGCAATTCCTTCTAATTATACAAGTAATATTATGCTTCTGCTTTGTAGCAATTTCTAAAGACCTCAAAAGTACCGATACATTTTTTTAAGCAAATTCTATAATACCATGTATATTATATGTAGGAAATGCGCGCTTGTAAATGTAGAAATTATAAATTTGCTACATTTTATATAATAGCTGGGCACAGATTGACTGCATTCGGCTCTGAGTGAGAGGTAGGAAGAGAGATAGAGTAAATACAGGGTAGACTACCAATTATTATTATTTTGAAACCAACCTTATCATTGGCATGTTTATTGTATCCAGTTTCATCAAATTCCGATAACACTATACCCTCTACGAAGAAAAAATATTTAAATCAGGTAAATAATTCTTTATTAGTTCTCCGATATGTAATACTTTAGGAAAATCTAAACCATCAAAAAAATTTACAGCTATCTTTTTTCTATCTCTAAAAGTCTAAACTATTTTTCAATTCTATTTAAATTCTTGGCAAAAATTTACCTCTTTTATTATAACGGTCAAGCGGTAAAGGTACATTTTATGCCCCAAATTACCAGCCCAGAATTCCAGATTATGTATTCAATGTATTGTATACTTTGTATAATGTGACCATAAAAAAGGGTTGGTATTTATATTTTTTCAGAAAATGTTTTAATTAAAAAAAGAAAATAATAATAATTAAAACATTTTCTGAAAAAAATATAATAATATCAATCCTTTTTTATGGTCACTATTATAAAAAGTGTCCTCTTGTGTTATCCCGTGACGTATACTTATTCAATTCGCCAAGTTACGTTAAATACCGCTCAACAATTGTAGATTACATTTTGTTATTACACACACTCACAGAGACAAACTTTCGCATTTATAATAGTAGGATAATATATAATTAAAAGAGATTTAAAATATAATTAATATAATAGTTTCAATTTTTAAATGCGTATTAAATGAGATTTGTTTTAAAATTTGTATGTTACAAATAAAATATATTTGACAATATTCTTTTTAAATGATGAAATTATATATACATTTTCAATATTTGCATACTAAATATACAAAAGAAAACATAATAAGCCATAAAATATACCACCTATTTGAATCCTCTTATCTTTATGACATATATGATGATGATAATATCTAATATTTAATTTTCTATAGTGGTTTTTTTAGTCAAACGTGAAAATTCTTATACACAAAATTCATTCAGTGTTTAAAATTAATGTTTGTACAGTTGGAATTTGAAGAAAAATTTCTAAATTTAAAAGATATTATTTGTTTGAAAAAAAAAATTAGAAATGTAACTCTTCAATGTTTTAAGTAACTTTAATGGTGATTGTAATTGTTATACTTATCATCCATATGTATATGAATTACTATTTTCAACATCATTTTCAATTTTTTGATGATAAACCGTAAGTAGCTTTGTTATTTAAATTCTATTAACAGTCAAAATGATTCGTATATAAATTCTCAAGCAAAAATATATCAAATCTTCTTTTATTAAATGAATATAATAGTGAAACACTAACCAAATATTTTTAATGTAGAAAATTAAATTTTTCTGAAAATATGAAGCACATATCACACTAGGAGTTACAGGCGCCTAAACTTCTAAGAAATTTCCAAAGTTATTATTCAATTATCTCAGAACTATTCGCAAATAAGATAATAATAATAGTTTTAGCTTAAGTTCATAAAAAAGTTTGAGAGACAATATATGTATATTTATGTTGAATGAGATTAAGTTACTTCTTCAAATCAAATGAGTTTGTATTTTTAGAATACCGTAATTCGGGAAACTTAAATTATAATCGTAATATCGTTTTTATCAGTCTGCGATATCTATTTTATCTCATCGGCGCAAATGAGTTTTTTTATTTTTCCAAAAAACTAGACTAACTATAACAGAAAATATAATAGTGAGTAAAAATCGAAAAACCAGAGTACCTGAGTACAACACCATTCTATAAATATATGTTGTATTTAGAAAATTAACGTGCAAACTATCTTTGTTGCATTCATAACACTAGAAAAAAATTCCATTTCATTGCTATGAAATTAAATATTTGCTTATAAAACAAGACCGGCTAAGTACGATTCGGATTAAAGAACTTAGGGTTTTGTAGCTAAGATAATCAATAAGTAAGGTTCTGAATTGATATTATAATAATTTGTTTAGATGTTAATTTTAATGGTTAAGCTGTACAAATTGTGTTTATTGAGTTTCTTTTATTAAATTATTTTCCTTTTTTATCATTTTGACTCGAAACTATAAAAGTACGAAAGTTAAATGAATAAAAATAAATAAAAAACACTATATTCGGCTCAATGAAATTCTGTTCTTCCTGGTAAAATTACAGTTTAGCGGATTTTGCCGCTATAAGTATAAAAATTTGTATTCGATAAAGGGGTATATTTGGGCCTCTGGATCAATAAAAACGGGGGGGGGGGGTGGGGAGTAGAGCGACATTTTCAATGTTTTATTTCTAAAAAAGGTGAAAAACTGGAAAAATGGTCGATATTATTTTATTAATTTTTTATGTTATGATATTGTGGTCGATAACTATTCCAACAGAGTAATATAATATTTCACTTCATTGGCCATACTCCGAGTTGTTTGGGTGTCGTGTTTTTGTGCTCCCGCACTAAAAGCCGTTTTGTGTATTTCAGTTATTGTGTAAAAATCTATTGAAATTCAATAATGTAACTATTCCAACAGAGAAAACTTTAGTTTTTACCATAATATCTGCGATATATAGAACGCCTTTTAGTGTGGGTGTCTAATAGGGGAGCGAGGGACTGGTTATAACAGGAGTAAGTAGTAACACGGCTATTTCACCGGGGATTAAAACTTTATTCGCTTCTTTTTTGAGTTAATCTTATTTTTATATCGCGGCACGTCATGTCGTTATAGCCAAAGTTCCGCCAGATAGCACACAGAGTGGATGTGTGCACGTGCTTCATTTTGACTAGGTAATGTAAAATACCACTTTCGTAAAATTTCGGTTGTCGTTATTATTTTGAATTAATCTAAAAAATTCTATGTTCTATTGACTTCTAAATCTATCTATGATAACGGTTTTTTCGATTATTCGGTTATTTTAATAGTTATCTTGATAAATGTGAAAAATTATACCAAAGGGTTAGTTGTAACTAAATCTTGAGGCTTGTTGTAACATGTTATTCGGTTATTTTAATAGTTATCTTGATAAATGTGAAAAGTTATACCAAAGGGTTAGTTGTAACTAAATCTTGAGGCTTGTTGTAACATGTTGCAACCTGCACTCGAATCTTATCAACCACAATTTTTGTAATTTCTGAAATTTTAGTCATTTAATTTGTATTCTGCTGACATGAGAGAATCTTAAGAAAGATTCTCCTTTAGAATCTAAAGGAGATGTACAAATTAGATGCAGCTGAAGTTTTAGAAAATGGTTGTGGTATACGTGGTATGGTTGTGGTATATATATATATAATTTTCTTTCACCCCCTCCCCCCCGGATAGGGAGCATAGTACGTTAATTTTATCTTCTTCTTCTGCAGTGAACACTAGTCTAGGCTTAACGTAGCCAACATTTGGACATTTATTGTTTATCTTTTTCTTAATATATCTGTAGACAGATACATGGCATAGGTCGAAAATCTGACTAGCTTTCCGTATACCACAACCATTTTCTAAAACTTCAGCTGCATCTAATTTGTACATCTCCTTCAGATTCTAAAGGAGAATCTTTCTTAAGATTCTCTCATGTCAGCAGAATACAAATTAAATGACTAAAATTTCAGAAATTACACAAATTGAGGTTGATAAGATTCGAGGGCAGGTTGTAACATGTTACAACAAGCATCAAGATTTAGTTACAACTAACCCTTTGGTATAATTTTTCACATTTATCAAGATAACTATTAAAATAACCGAATAATCGAACAAACCGTTATCAAAGATAGATAAATTTAGAAGTCAATAGAACATAGAATTTTTTAGATCAATTCAAAATAATAGCGACAACCGAAATTTTACGAAAGTGGTATTTTACATTACCTAGTCAAAATGAAGCACGTGCACACATCCACTCTGTGTGCTATCTGGCGGAACTTTGGCTATAACGACATGACGTGCCGCGATATAAAAATAAGATTAACTCAAAAAAGAAGCGAATAAAGTTTTAATCCCCGGTGAAATAGCCGTGTTACTACTTACTCCTGTTATAACCAGTCCCTAGCTCCCCTATTAGACACCCACACTAAAAGGCGTTCTATATATCGCAGATATTATGGTAAAAACTAAAGTTTTCTCTGTTGGAATAGTTACATTATTGAATTTCAATAGATTTTTACACAATAACTGAAATACACAAAACGGCTTTTAGCGCGGGGGCATAAAAACACGACACGATATATGTCCTGCGGAAATAAGAAAACTAGCGTACCAATGCGCTTCCAAAATTTCTTGTTAAAAATATGCATCCTTCTTGGCATCAAACTAATATGGCTGATCCGGATTGTTTTCAAAATTTTCCTCTCAAAAATCTTCAGTTATCTCTTAGGACACCAGAAGCCACGTAACTAAGCTGAACAACATCTTTCAATAACGTTACTATCGTTTGATAAAAAAACAAATTATGTAAAAAGTTAAGTTTTATTGCTAAAAACTAAAAAATAACAGTTTAAATATGTCAGAATTTTATTTTTTTACTGTTACAATATATGTTTTAACTAGCCCCAAGCACGGGATAGTTATAACATCGTACTTCTTAGTAAAACCGGCAGCAGTGAAATAAATACTAATAGTTTAGATGTTTTTCTTAAATCTTAATTTGAAATATATGAAAAGTGGAAGTACCAATCAATGTTCATTTAGTGGTAAGTCAACCGATAGATGTTAAGATATATACATTTTTCAAAAAATTGTTACAACAGGCCCCTCGCTCTCCTATTCGGTTGGTATAGTTAATGACCATAATATCATAATGTACAAAACTATATAATAATAATATCGACCTTTTTAGCACAGTTGTAACCTTTGAAATAAACAATTTACAATGTCTGTCTCCCCTCGGTTTTTATTGATCCAGAGGCCTGAATATACCCTTTTTTGTAACAATTTTTTAGCTCTGAAATTGGCAAAAATCGCTAAACTACAATTTTACCTTCTTCTTTTATTATGTATGCAATAAGTACTTGTTAAAATTTTAAAAGTTTTTTTTTTACTTTCCAAAACCCGTTAAATTTGAATACTTAATTTTATCTTTCCTGTAAAATATAAATGATTAAATATCATCCATAACTTCGCTGATAAGGGGGGGGGGGGGGGGGGTTATTTTTAACATTTGTTTCGAGTCAATAGCAATAGTAGTTTGCCGGAATAAGGGGCTGGGACAGACGGGCGGATGAAGTCATACGAGTTCTTTTTTTACCATTTTGGTACGTAACCTTAAAAATTATAAATTTCTAAAACATTGAACATGTTTTGAATATGATTTAGATTTGTTTTCAATTTTTATGAATTAAACTTTTTAACCGATAAATAACGCGGATTAATAACGATTGGCCGTGATAAACAACTTTAAGTATTAATTTATCTCTATCTAGCTCTATGTATAAGTCCTTCCCTTCATTCAATATATGTTATGTATAGGTACTTTTTCAAAAAAAAAAACTAAAGATATATTTTCTAGATATTTAATAAATTTTTTCGGTGTTTTTTTTTCAGTAAGTTTTACAACAAGCAGTTTGGTTAATTGATTCTGGAAGTAATGTAACCTGTAAGACATCAATTTATTATTTAATTAATACACGCAGTTGAACAATGCCTTTAGATGAGTACAACGAATCCGCAAGACCATATCGATGTGGTATTGTGTTATTATGTATGGGTGCATTAATTAATTGGTTAGGATTTGCACAAAATTATGAACATCCTGTACGTTACATTGGCATCGCGTGCATTGTTGCAGGTGTGTTATTAATTGTTGGAGCTGTCTGTTGTTGGGCAAAAAATGCACCAAATGAAACAATTATGAATGAAAATGAATCACAACAGGTACATAAATATCCATGGTTACCCTAAAATATCTGGTGACTCAATAAAACACCGACGATCATCAAAGTAAAGCTCTTCAAGAATATGCTTTCCATGCCGATCAATTAGGTGATCTTGCTTTTCGATTTTTAATTTTCAATCATGTTCAAGTCAGTCAATTTGTAACTATTTTGCTGTCTCTGCCTCGAACACAAAAAAAAAGTTTACATTTTATTTAAATATATCATTTTTCTCAAACGATGGCCCTTATTGAATACTAAATTATATAATTTTTCGTAAACTGTATATAGACGTTATGTGTTCAACCGTAAAAATCAATCAATCTTATGTTAAAAGACCATTTTTGGCCGGGGTCATTGTGTGTGCTGTGAACACGACTTCTCGAAAACGAAAGAAGGACATTGATGGACAAAAGCTAGGAAAAAATGGTCTAACAATTTTTTTGAAAATTTATACATGGATTTGTTGGAATATACCAAGATATGCTTGTATATTTAACCTAAAATATGTGCTACTAAGAGTTAAATAAATAAAAATTTGTGAACTTTAAACCAAACTTTTAATTTTGCCTAAATGTTTGGTACTTACGACGTAAAATCTGGCGTCATATGCATTGCACTAAGTTGACTAGGTATTGAAACATTATATAATCGAATGATAATTAGTGAGAACTCTAGGTTTTTGAAATAAAATTTCAAATTCGCCCCCTTTACCTAGATCAGTTTTTTGTATTATAAATACGTATTTCGACTACAATGTAGTCATCAGTATAAATTAGCTAGTCGTACTTTACTCTTTGGCAATTAGAGATAGATATAAAGTCGAGATCAACAGACAAAAAGAAAAATAAATAGAAAATTAACTAGATTAAAATATACTAGATTTAAAATATAATAAATTTTAAATTATATTGAAATTGCTCTTGTTAAAATTTCCTTCATTCATATTTATTCCTGTTAATTTTACTCTTATTAAAATTACTCTTATATTGTCGCAGGATATGTTACTTGTTGCTAATTTGGTGACAGTTTATATCTATCTGTAATTGTCAAAGAGTAAAGTACGACTAGCTAATTTATACTGATGATGACTACATTGTAGTCGAAATACGTATTTATAATACAATAAACTGATCTAGGTACAGGGGACGAATTTGAAATTTAGGTATTGAAAAGCAAGATTGAGAAACCTTTGGGTGGCTAGCTAATGTTTTCTGAAGCGATGAGCTCCATGTTCGCGCCAGAAAAATATTTTTGAATTAATTTATATTTCTAAGAGTTGTTATATATTGTAAGATACTTACAATGTGAATCAAACATGCAGAATATCTTTACTTCTGTAGGAGGTGTCATAGCGAGGAGGAAGAAGAGACAAGTCGGAACTTTTGGGTCAGCCAACCATTACAACCTAATTATACTGAACAACCATTACAACCTAATATAAACTATTTATTGGAAAATATCTGTTATAAACTACCACTAACATGTATATGCAGAATGTAGTCTGTACAGATTATGTGTACTTCCTTGTTTTTTTATTCATCTTTTCTTTTTTTTGTATTTAAGTAAAAATAGTCAAAATATCTTCTTCTTTTTACCGGATTATCCATGAGAAACTAGCATGTATTAAAATTTAAGAATAAATATATAAAAAATAAGATAGTTACATATCTTCAAATTTTCTTAACCATTTAGTAACTATCGTGATTGTATTACCTTAACTTGGTCCTTACTGACTTCGCTTCAAATTTTATGTTCATATTCTTGTTATTTTTAAAAATATTTGTTCATTTTGTCGCAGATTAGTTTGTTGTGGAATCAAATATTCCTCGTATAACCTTATGAAAACTATCATCTAGAAAAATTTTTTTATAGGCCGGAGACGGAATACATGTAATACAAATTGAAAGTGATGGGATCATATGCAAACCACCTGATTATGAGTCTTTGAGTGAATCACCTCCACCTTCATATGATGAAGCTATCAAACTGAACCCAACTCAATTATTACAGCAACAATTACAATGCCAAAAAGTTTTTTAATCTTATTGAGATTATGTAATTACTAATAAACTAAGTTTTTGAATAACTTTTGTATTTGTTAATTTTTGTTTTTAAATAAATAAAAATTATTTTTATATGTAGAGAGATATCCACTATTTAAATTAATCAATTCATATTATAAGTAAAAAATGTATAAACTATTTTCACAATTTTATAATATGAATTGTATTTCGTCATAATAAGTTTACAAGGGCGATTATTAATTTGAAAGTACGATTGTTTAAATTATTTATTGAAATAATATATGTATGCCGCTGTATATAAATATTTTTCTTCTCCTTAATGCTATATTGTAGATCCTTTATAAAAAATATATAATATTCAAATTTTGGGATATAATTTCATATATGCCGCCATTTTAATTTTGGTATTAGAGGCGTCAAAAGTTCATTTTTTTAAAGTTTATTAAATAAAAGTTTTACTATATTTATATTGAACCACTTTTATCCGAAACATTTTTTCGAAAACCGAATCAATAAGGCACAAATCAATTATAAAATTTTAAAAACTAGCATCAAATTTTGACGCCTATTGTACTAGAGGGCATTGTTATTTTTAACAGCTGTGTTGTAGTAAAATTCCAATTAGTGAAAATGGCGCCCATTACGATTTAACAACGCGTCGTTATTATTAGAAATTATTTTATATTTGATGAAAGTTTTCCAGAAGTTTCAACAAAATTTGGTACAAAATACGGTAGAGAAAATACTCTAATAAATCGTACTGCTGATCGAATCATTTCTCGAAGAAGGGATGTTAATTGTCCACCAAGATCATGCAATATGACCGTGGGACTTCTTTTTACGAGGTTTCTTAAAGTGTAAAGTTTTTGATGAAAATCCACATACGACTCAACAATTTTAAAACAATATAATTGAGTAACTAGCTCAAATTGAGCAACAATTATGTAAAACTGTAGTTGAAAATCTTGGTAAAAGAATGATCTGCCGAGCTAGCATAGGAGGTCACGTGTCTGCTATTATTTAGCAGCATTAACCGGCATTGATGTACTTTAATTTCTATTAAAACTATTAAAAGATTTCAAAACATTTACTTAAGTATGTGTATTATTCAAAAATTCAAATTAAACCTGAAATTTGAACATTCTTTATAAAGATATAGGGGTGTAAAGTAAATTGTATGCCAGGTAAAACTACATGAAAAAACTAAGCAGAAATCAGTTTTGGAAAAATTTCAATATTCAATATTTTTAGCGATATTTAAGATTTTAATCACGAAACTCTCGTTTCTTAAACTAACAAACCCTGATCTAGCACAAGGTATTTTGAATTGTAATACAAAAATCATGTTTCATCGAGAAAAACATGCTTCAATATAATATCATAAAATAATATCCGATCAAAAACATAAATGTAAAAAAAAAAAAATACAGACGAATTGAGAACCATCCTCCTTTTTGAAGCCGGGTTAAAAAATGGCCGAGTTTTCGGGGAGATACTTCATATAATAGTTGCTCCTTAAAAAGTCATGATATCCCAATTAAAGAGCCGAGCTATTAATAAAGTGAATAGTTAAAACTAAAATGTAAGAATATAAGTGCAAAGTAAAATGAAAAAAAAAATTTGGTTGAAATTTATTTCGTAAGTCTTCATTAGTATGTTTTTAAAAATTTATATTTTTAAATTTTATAACGCGGCAAGTAATTTTTTTTGTTGATTTCAAATATTTTAAAACTTACCGCGTTATAAAATTTTAAATTATAAAATTTTAAAAACATTCTAAAGAGCACTTACGAAATAAATTTCAACCAAATTTTTGTTTTTCATTTTACTTTGCACTTATATTCTTACATTTTAGTTTTAACTATTTACTTTATTAATATCTCGGCTCTTTATTTGGGATATCATCACTTTTTAAGGAGCAACTATTATATGAAGTATCTCCCCGAAAACTCGGCCCTTTTTTACATTTATGTTTTTGATCGGATATTGATACCAATATCATAGGGGTTAATGTGGAAATTATAATTTGCGATTTTCTGCGGCCGCCATATTGGATTTAGAATGACTTAACTTTACTTATTGTGTTTGGATCATCAAGCCCATTCATTTGATACCCATATCATAGGGGTTAATGTGGAAATTATAATTCGCCATTTGCGGCGGACGCCATATTGGATTTAGAATAACGTCACTTTATATACGGTGTTTTGCTCATCAAGCCCTTTTATTTTGTACCCATATCATAGGGGTTAATGTGGAAACTATAAATCGCCATTTGCGGCCATATTCGATTAAGAATGACGACACTTTATATACTGTGTTTCGGTCATCAAGCCCATTCATTTGATACCCATATCATAGTGGTTTATGTGGAAATTATAAATCGTAATTTTGCGGCAGCTGCCATGTTCGATTTAAGATGACATCCTACACTAATATAGATATCTAAATAATTTTGAGTCGGCGCCAAAAAATCTCCATCGAAATGGAAGAAGGGTGAATCTGATTTTCGGTTAAAAGTAAAAATTGTCCATTAACGAATTTGACCTTATTTTGTTGTTCTAGAACACACACAAAAAAATAAGCTCTTTATCTGTTTTCGTTCTTGGGTTATTGCGTCCACAGACAGACAGATAGGCGGACGGACATGCGGAAATAGCCGAATTGGGCCATTTTATGAACTAGCATTTATGTCAAGGATTAATATTTTCAAACGTTACACACTCGGGACTAAACTTAATATACCATGTATATTTACATATACTGGGAATAAAAAGGTAATTTTTTGTGTTCTTCCCCATTTTCTGAGTTGATTCGTTTGAAAAATTAAAGCTTTCCAATTTTCCTATAAATTTCAAGTTAAAACAGGTTGAATGCAAAAAACAGACGATCCAAATCTTTTTTTTTTTGATAAATTTCAAAAACATTCTTTGTTGAAAATTAACAATTAGTGTTATCTGAACCAATCAACGTACGGCATTTGTATTTCATGTAAGATCGGTTTTCATATATATATATATATATATATATATATATATATATATATATATATATATATATATATATATGTATATATATATACATATCTCTCTTAATATTAGAACAATCGAAAAATACGTAAAGAATAAAGTTGTAGGAAATCAAGTTTGCTACAATTCATCACCTTATCATTTTTGCTCAAGCTCTAATGTGTACAGAGATATTAAAGAATTTAATTTTCAATCTTAAACACATAAATTTAATTTTTGATTTTCCAAATATGTTCCGTTGGGAAAATTTAATTTTCTCAAAGATTCTTATTTAAGGTATCAAAAATTCCCTGTCGAATGCATAAACCGCATCCTTCTTGCATTTCTGGAAGTGGAGCAACATGGTTTTAAAAAATCGCACACACCTCTTACAAGTGGTATGCGCTTTTTACTATAAATATTTACTATAAATCACATTTTACTATAAATATAGAAAGATGGACCAATCATAGAGCAGCAATATTTCCTATGTTAATTTTATCAAAACAAAAATGCAAAAGTTTTCCCATTTCCCGATATAAATTTCGTGATTTCATAATTTTCCCTGTGCCTTGGGTACTAGACCTAACTATATACCACATATCATCTTAAAAAGATATCTGGTGTTGGCCCTACGTTTTTATCCTGTCTAATGAAAATTATGGGCGTACCCGTTATTTTACTGTTTTTGAACCGAAATAACTTTTTTACTGTTTATTTCTAAACGGTGATTGAAAAAATGGTCTCTTATAATTCCCTAAATACCTTATATTCGAAAAATCAGCACTGTAGCTCTTTTCGTTCAAAAGATATTTCGGGGTCAGATCAGCTCTGATATTTCCTGTAGTAATAGCACTGTAAGTGAGAAGGCCAAATGTCCCTTAAACGCGGCCCTGCGCACTACCGAGCTCTAGATTAAAACGCATTTACTAGCGCATTTGCTAGTCCAATATACAATAAAGCTAGAAGTGAAGCTGACACACGGACACACTCACTCACTCAATGATCTGTACAAAACCTAACTCACTTCTAGACATGCTAGAAAGATGCGGTTTTTTCATTCGACGCGAAATTGCTTCAAAATTGCCCCGGAAAATCGGAAAAGCATCCCCCAAAATTACGTTTTTCTGTGCTATACATGCTAGAAAGATGGGATTTTCACTAATCGACCAGAAATAACGTCAAATTAACAGAATATTTTGAAAAATTTCATTACCTACATCGCAACCCTCCCGAAAATGGGGAAAACATCCCTTCAACTGACCTTTTCACTTCTATTCATGATAGAAAGATCGGGTTTTTTCATTCGACGTGGAACAGGTTCAAGATAACATAATTATTTGAAAAAAGTAAATCTTTCTATCACAACCCTTCGCAATTGGAAAAAACGCTCCCACTCTTTTCTTCTATACATGCCAGAAAGATGCAGTTTTTTGCAATCCGCGCTAAATAGCTACAAATTAAGAAGGATATGCGAAAAACTTCAATTTTTTCATTGCAACCCTCCGGAAAATATAAAAACACTCCCTATAATTCCGTTTTTCTGTTCTATACATGATAGAAAGGTGGGATTTTCACCAGTCAAAACGAAGGAAAGTCAAATTAACAGAAAATTTTGAAAAATTTCATTAATTACATCGAACCTTACGAAAATTGGAAAAACATCCCTAAAAGTGCATGTTTTATGTTAGAAAGAATTGGTTTTTTCCATTCAACGTGAAACAGGTTTAAAATAACAGGATTTTTATTAAAAAAACATAAATTTTTCCATCGAACCCCTTCGCAAATAGGATAAACCTCCCCAAAACTACCCCTTTTCTTCTTTGCATGCCCGAAAAATGCGGTTTTTTTCATTCGACGCTAAATAAATATAAATTATGAAGGTAATTCGAAAAACTTAAGATTTTTAATCGCTACCCTCTTAAAAATTGGAAAACAACCACCTAAGATACCCTTTTAACTTCTATTCATGGTAGAAAGATGGGATTTTTGGCATTTGGTGGAGAATTTCTTCAAACTAATGAGGTTATTCGATAAAATTTTTCAACGTCACCCCCTTGAAAATGGAAAAAACGCTTCAAAAATCACCCATTTACTACTTTACATACTGGAAAGATGCGGTTTTTTGCATTCAACGCAGAATAACTGCAAACTAATCGGGTAATTCGAAAAACCTAATTTTTCTTATCGCTACCCCTCAAACCCCCCATCCTAAACTCATCTCCCCAAAAAAATTAAGTTAAAATACCCTGGTATATACTATGTACTGGCCAGTATTGTGTTTAGTGGAGTACACTAAACTTTTTTTTTTAACTTTTTTTTCTTGAAATACAGTTTTAATTTTGTGTCGTTTTGTGTAAATCTTTGTTTCAAAATAATTTAACCTAACTTTGGTAAAGTTAATTTGTATTTGCGATTAGTTTTAAGTTTGAGTAGTTTTTAGAAAAAAATTGTAGTAAAAGACTCTTTGTGTATAGTTATTTAGTCAGTATTTAAATTATTATTTACATTTTATAGTTATTCAAATGTAAAAAATAATAAAACTTATGCCACAATACTCGAAACAAAGAATATTAAAAACTAGAATTTAAAAAAATTCGTTACGCAGCAGCTGCGTCAACTTTCTTTAGAATACATAAATCACTCTCTAGCGGTCATAATTTTAGTGTGATCAAAATGAAATATAATATCTGATATGACTTTGTATTTGCAAAAATTAAATTTATTAATAGCCCAAAAAAATGATTATAGTTTATAGTTACTATGGACACGACAATCAAAATTTTTTACAATAAAATATATTTTATGTATTCGTGTCAAACAAACACAAAATATTAAATATCTCTCTTAATATTAGAATAATCGAAAAATGTATAACGAGTAAAGTTGTAGAAAATCAAGTTTGCTACAATTCATTACTTGATCATTTTTCTCAAACTCTAATGTGAACAGAGATATTTAGAATTTTAACTTTTAATCTTTAATTGTTAATATTTCTGTAAATATTAGTGTAACAGAAAAATGATAAGAAACAAAATTACAGTAAAACTTAGTACCTACAACTTTACTCCTGATAAATTTTTCGATTTTTCAAATATTAAGGGAAAGTCAAATTTTGTGTTTCCCTTTAATACCACATTTCATTCCAATCGGAATAAAACTGTGACCGCTAGAGTGTCCACAGACATTTTAAAAATGTACATATGTATATATGTAGATATATATATATATATATATATATATATATATATATATATATATATATATATATATATATATATATGTATATATATATATATATATACAAATTATACAAATTTTAGCGATAGTGATTTTTAACATCTTATAGGTAGGATCGATGGACATTTGAAGAAATTTTTACGAAATTCCAACATTGGTGCAAAAACAACAGCTACATTTCCTTTGGAGGAAATTCGCTAAAATGTGAAATGGGTTTTATCCACTTGAGCACCACCTATTTTCTTTTTTGTACAAAAACAGGAAAACCCAAAATGTGTTATTGAAAATCCTTGGAGTGATGATATTAGGCTTCTTTTTTGATACAAACACAATCTTAAATTATTTTACTCAATTTAAAGCTATTGTAGAGATAAAAGATTGATATAATAAATAATTATTATTTAAATAAATAATAAATATATGTTAAAGATATAATTGATCTTTATTAAATTGATTTATGACATATTATATATATTTATATGTAAATTATCAAAGTTGTTAACATTCAAAGCAACCGTGATAATAGGAGAAAGTTATAGTTGTTAAGCAACAGATAAAAATGATAAACAATATTATTATAATAATTTAATAATGAAGAAGCGATACCGCTACATACTTCCCCCCATCAACTAATAAAGAAAAACGACTAGAAAAAGGTTGAAACAGAAAACAACCTTGTTCACTCGGAAAAAACTTTAATAGTTGATGTACATCTTATAATTAAATACAAAATTAATTAAGATAAGATTAACATTGAAAAAAGTATGCAGGTTTTAGCCTGTCAATCGAAATAGAGGTAGGTTTGTTATTGATATCAATAACAAAAAATTTAGGAAATCTCTTGATAACAGAGAAAGGACCTCTATAATTACAAGATAGTGGAGGTTTGACATGATCTTCCCGTATAAAAACTTTTTTTGATGAATCCAAATCTTTTGGTAAAAATACATTTTTGTTGGTGAACTGTCTGGTAAAGAAAAATTTTGCGTTGATCATTCTATTTTTCAACTCTCGAGTAGATTGTTGAACAGAATGATATGTATGAACCTTTTCTGAAAAGAAATCATATGGTAATCGAAGAGGAATTCCATATAAAATTTCTGCAGAAGAAAGGTTAATATCCTCCTTGACCGAGGAGCGCAAATTTAGAAGTACCCAAGGTAAAGTTTTGTACCAGTTATTATTTTTTTTGACAGCAATTTAAAGAAATTTTGAGTGACCGGTTAAACCGTTCAATAATACCGTTGCTGTTAGGGTGATAAGCAGTAGTGGAAATATGCTTAATCCCTAGAGAAGACAAAAAATCTTTCCAGATATGTGATTGAAATTGTTTACCTTGATCAGTAGTGATCCTCGTAGGTAAACCAAAACGTGAGAACCAAGAAGCAATCAAATTGTTAATAATTTCTTCCGACGTGATAGTTTTGATTGGAATAGCCTCGACCCAACGCGAAAAACGATCAATGATAGTGAAGATATACCGATATCCTTCACTAGGAGGAAGAGGTCCAACAATATCTAAATGTAAGAAAGAAAATTTGATACTTGGTTCTTCAATTGGCATAAAATCACTTTTAGTATGACGAGTGATTTTATTTAATTGGCAGATCGGACATAATCGTGTCAAATTTTTGATTCTCGAAATAAGATCAGGGTTAAAAAAGAATGTGCGTACTTTTTTCAAGGTTTGTCTAATTGATGGATGACCAAGATTATGGACAGCTTTCCATACATCTTCTATATCAATGTCAGGTACGAAGATTCTGGGAATTTTCAAAGAAGTCTCCACATAAACCTTAAAAAGAGAACTCGGAGGAGTACGTATTTCTAAAGAATATTTTGGATTTTTTAACAAACTAATAAGAAGAGGATCACAGTTCTGGTGATCAGAAATCTTCTTAATATCAATCAAATCAATACCAGAAGGTAGTGAAATAGTATTAATTCGAGATAAACAATCAGCCGGAATATTTTCACTACCTTTAATGTATCTAAGATCAGTTGTATATTGACTGACAAAGTTTAAGTGACGTATATCTCGATTTAATAAATTTGAAAATGTACTATATCGTCTTTCAGTGTCTGTCAGTTTTCTTGGTGTGAAAGCGAGTGGCTTCCAGACGTTATGAATTTTTTGTTGCAACACTGCACCAATGCCAGTATCGGAGGAATCAGTGAGAATGCAAGTTAATCAATCAATTAATTTTTGTTTAGCTAAATTAAAAGCTGAAATTGCACGTTCATCAAGAATAACTGACTTCGTTAAAGTTTTACCGTGTTCAACAAGTTTATTCAATGGAGCTAAAATGTCACCACAATTCCGAATAAAGCGATTATAAAAATTAATCATCCCAAGAAAATTTCGGAGTGATTTTTGATCGTTCGGAATAGGAAAATTTAAAATAGATTCAACTTTGGAAGGAATAGGGGTGATTCCTTCAGAATCTACGTGATGTCCTAAAAAATCTAATTTTGTTACACCAAAAATAGATTTCGAAGAATTTATTAAAATCCCAGCTTCATTGAGAATGTTGAAAACAGTTTAGAGATCTTGAGTGTGTTTTTCTTCGTTTTCACTCGCGATTAAAAGGTCATCAAGATAAGTGAAAACAAAATCTACATTTCTGAATAAATCTGCCATAAATCTAGAAAAGGTTTGAGCTGCATTGCGTAAACCAAAAGGCATTCTCAAAAATTCAAATAGACCAAAAGGAGTGATAATGGCAGTTTTCGCGACATCATAATCGTGTACAGGAATTTGATAATAAGCTCTTTTTAAATCAACTTTAGAAAAGATCTTTTTATCATTTAATTTCACATTGAAATCATATAAATGAGGAATTGGATATCTGTCAGGGACCGTGATCGAATTCAGTCGACGATAATCACCACATGCACGAAAAGAACCGTCCGGTTTCTTTTTCATGAGACGAGGTGATGAACATTTAGAATCCGAAGGTCTACAAATACCCAAATCTACAAGTTCCTGAAAATGTTTTTTAGCAGCTGACAACTCCTCAGGACATAGCCTGCGATATTTAGAAAATATCGCGTATTTAATTTACAAAAAGAACAAGGAAAAACACACTTACGTGCTTTGGTACCATATTTATTATGATACCAACACACAGACTTCACCTGAACTTTGTGAAAATTGGTTTTTGGAGTATATTGGATCTTTGAAGGTGACTTTTTTGAATTTTCCAGTTCAGTAACTTTATTTTTAAGAATATTTAATTCTTTATTTAACATAAAATTATCTGTTTTATGAATTTCTGAAATGGGAAAAGAACTGATATTAGATACAGAATTCAATTTATAAATATCATTAGCGAAATTAACAATAGTTTTCAGATCAACATTATTGTCAACGGTGACAAATTGAATTTGAATTTGTGTGTCTAATTTACCAATAAATAATTCACGAATGAAATGTGAATCAAGATTTAGACCACTTGATAGGGATATCATTGTATTATATAATTGAGGAGTATCGAAATCTTTTTGAGATAAATTTAATAATTTATTTAGACGATCTTTACGAGAAAGTCCAAAAGTTTCCTTTAGAATATTTTTGAGTGTGTCAAACTTATTTTCTTGTGGTGGATTTACAATAATATCTCTAACATGAGAAGTGTAATCCTCAGGTATAGCTAAAGAAGCTAGCGTGAACTTAGTTTCATCGTCAATAATATTTTGAATAATGAAGAAACGAGAAACTTGAATTATCCATAATTCAATGTCTGTTACATTAAATTGTGGAAGTTTTTGTAAAATTGGAAGATGTATTGTAGGTGCATCTAAATTCGGTAACTCATTTCGATTTCTAGGCATATTAAAAATGAAATGTCAAAAAAAATAATAAAAATATTTTTTTAGAAATCGAAATAGTTATAAGCGTAAAGCAAAAATAAGTATTATAACAGAAATGAAAGACTTATCTGTTAAATTTGGTGGGTGGTATGCTATATTTTGTAAGAATTACAATATTAAATAATAATTCATCCAAACCAATCATCCAACAGGCATCTGTTGGAAGATTTTGGAAATTTTTTCTTTAAAATATGTTAATTTACCACCCTCTTCGCTTATTTTTTCTCGGGCGCCAAATTGTAGAGATAAAAGATTGATATAATAAATAATTATTATTTAAATAAATAATAAATATATGTTAAAGATATAATTGATCTTTATTAAATTGATTTATGACATATTATATATATTTATATGTAAATTATCAAAGTTGTTAACATTCAAAGCAACCGTGATAATAGGAGAAAGTTATAGTTGTTAAGCAACAGATAAAAATGATAAACAATATTATTATAATAATTTAATAATGAAGAAGCGATACCGCTACACTATCATCAAATTGACAATCTATTACAATTATTTTGTGCGAAATATTCAAACAATGAATGATGATTTGTAAAGCTTAAATACTAACCATAAAACGTATACATTTTATGAATGAATTAAAAAAACGCAAAATAAAATTATTTTTAAAGTTCAAATGCTAACAATGATTACCAAAAGTAATATTTTAAGAATGAATTAGAATCTAAAAACTAATAAGCAAATTGTTATTTCGAAATTATAAACAAATAAAATATATAATTGAAAAAAATTTCGATTGCTAAATCTGAACAATTTGTGACGTAATTATAATGTTTACGTATTTATTTATATAAATTGCAATTAAGTTTAACACAAGTAGATGAATACGTAAACAGTCAAACCTGTTGATTGTTGATAATCTTTATCTAGTACTTATGCTTTTTGACAACAAACAACCGCAACAATTCATTCCTGATTATATGCGCACATACGCACGATGCCTGTTTTCAAACTTCCGCAGTGTACTACACAACTGTTGATGCAATGGTTTTCCACATTTAACCGAATCCAACGAATGTTCACAATAATCATATGTTTTACCTTATCACAATGGGATCAACAATGCTACCTTTCTAGCACCAAAAGTCCGAAATTAAATTGCATGGATTTTACTCAACAAAAAACAAAACTAGTTGCCCATGTGCCTCTTGTCCATACATTTTGCAAGGACCAAAATGTTCATATACACTTTTCTTGAAACAAACAGAATTATTAATCCACAGATCTCTTGTTAATATTCGTTTCGATAAAGATCAGAATTTTCTATCCAAAATTTTTTTTTATATAACACGTGTAACTATTAACCCACACGCCTCTAGTTGGGATCCAGCTCGACCAGGACCAAATGTTCGATACTGACTTAAATATCGAAATTCTAAAAGACCACCTTATAGTAAACTTATTTCAGGAAATTAGGAAAAATATCCGTTTAACAATTTAACAGTATTTTATTTCAAAGACACAAAATTTACAATCTTGGCTCACTCTCATACCTACCAAATACACACAAAAAATTCGGTCAAGCCGTTTCGGAGGAGTGCGACCACAAACACCGTGACATAAGATTTTTATATATTAGATTATATAACTACATATTTGAAAAAAAAACAAATTTTTATATTCGATACACACCCCCACATTACCTTACAAGGCGCCAATTACACCATTTCAAAACCCTGCAGTACAATGACACAACATTTTTATAGCATATACTATTATATTATCAGAAGTACCTATAATGACACAGATGTACATATACTAACAATAGGCCGGGTGGAGTATGGTAGACAAAAAGACCAACACTGCTGGACTGCGCGCCGGGAGCGTGAGTGTGGCACGTACGTGCCAAAATCCTCCGTGTAAATGCAATATACAAAGGTTTTGGAGCTGCGCGGGGAGTTTCCGCCTTGGTGTAAACTCCACGCGCCACTCCAAACTCTGTAGGTAACCATAAATATTTCAAGATTTACCCGATTGCGTACTGATGTAAATAACCAGTAATCAAATTTACAAACAATTTAAAACAAATAATACACAGAAAGCAATTAATTTACAAACAAATTAATACACATAACCAACCTCAACAGGTTTCTGAGGCGCACTGAGAGGTCTGGAACGTTAGATTGGAGTGTGTGTGTACATGACGGTGTAAGTCCAAGCCTCCACTCTTGCCACGTCGCTCCAAATCCACCCTCCTGCCATTTCGGTGGCCAGCGTTTAAACACACAGGATTGTAGCGCACGAGTGGAGCGTCCACTCCAAAACTGTCGGAAAAACTCCGTGTGTAAACGGCCCTAATATGTAATACTTTTATCGGAAGTAACAAACAAATAATTTTAGTGTAACCAAAAAACAATGAAAGAAAGAAAATCAAAATCAGAATTGTTAAACAAAAGTCTAATGCCAAATAAATAATTGAATGAAATCAATAATAATGCTACGACATAAGTAATCAATATTAATCTTATGGATTAACCTGAAAATTTATTGTTCAAATGATTAAATCTTATGTTAAATAAAACAAATAATGTAACAACTGACTTAGTTAATTGTTTAAATACCCAGTATATACTGAGTTGTATATCAATTTTTGAATTGTTAATATTTAAGTCTATTCAATGTTCGCGAAGGGCCTGTTAACGTAAAGCGTTGGTCAACCCGAGCCGACAGGCGGCGCGAGAAGTTAGACAACTTGAAGCGTTAGTTAAAGCGAAGCGTAAGGTAGTCATCGCGAAGTGTCAGTCAACACGAGGCACTAGTAAACGCGAAGAACCAATATGTATATATATATATATATATATATATATATATATATATATATATATATAAATATATATATATATATATACATATATATATATATATATATATATATATATATAATTTTCTGAAAATAAATAGTAGTCAGTTTTGTTTGATGTGGTACCAATAACTATTTGTTTCTGGTACTATGATTATGACAGAGAACATCATTAGCAAACAATTGATAGTTCTTTTTTACAAATAGTGCACATGCCAATATATACATATCAATAATAGTAAGTATATTTAATTCCTCAAACAGTGGTGCACATGGCTCCCTAGGCCCAACTCTGGATATTATACGAATACATCTGTTTTGTAACTTAAAAATTGTGGTAAACCCCTAATACATACAATTGTAAGTTTGTTAAGTCTATTGTCAATGGAGCCACTCTAAAACTACAATTTGACACCGCGTCCGATATGACAATCATTTCAAAGGCCAATTGGACTCTATTGGGAGAGCCAACGCTCTCTAATACGTCGCGCACTAATGCAACTAGCGCATCGGGCACGGCTATCTGATTGATGGGTGCTTTCCACTGTAGTGTCAAGCTCAAAGGGTATGAAAAAAAGGGGTTTGTTATGTTACACCACGTGAACTCAACCTATTTGGAATCCCTTTGATTAATTTATTTGACTTGTGGAGGGTTCCGATCGACACCATCTGCAATCAGATCAGCTACGATAACGAACTGTCTTGAGAAATCCAAAATCTATTTCCTAAACTTTTCGGTGATGGCCTCGGTCGTTTTAACAAAAAGAAGGTGTCGCTTCAACTCAAGCCTGCTATCAAACCAATATTTCGAAATGCTCGACCAGTTCCCGAAGCTGCACGCACTGACATCTCTATCGAACTTGAACGCCTTCAACATTTGGGCATTATAAGCCCCATCAAATATTCGTCATGGGCAGTACCAATCGTTGCTGTTAAAAAAAAGAATGGCCAACTTCGAATCTGTGCGGATTATCCAACTGGTCTAAATGACGCGCTCGAGCCAAACAAATACCCCTTACCAACATCAGACCAAATCTTCGCTAAATTCGCGGGAAAAAGGGTTTTCAGCACAATCGACATGTCTGATGCCTTTTTCCAGGTGGAAGTCGATGACGCCTCTAAGAACATCATGACTATCAACACCCACATAGGGCTATTCCAAGTGAATCGTCTCTAACAAGGAATCAAGACTGCCCCAGGAGAATTTCAAGCGATAGTTGATATGATGCTTAGTGGAATTTCAACATTTGGGTTTATCGACCATATGGTTGTAAGCGGCGAAAATGACCATGACCACAAAACACAATTACTGAAAACGCTTGAGCGAATACAAGCATTCGGTCAATTTTTGCGGTCATATAATCAATGACGAGGGCATCAGACCTCAACCTGATAAGATTTGGGAGGTAAAATCAGCCCGTTGAACTGCTGACGCTAAACAACTGCGATCTGTCTTGGGATCCGTAAACTATTACGGGAAGTTTATTCGGTCAATGAAAGAAATCAGAGGCCCCTTGGATGACTTGCTTAAAAATGACATCAAATTTAAGTGGCTAAGTATTGGCTAAGTATATATATATATAATAATAATAATAATAATGGGGTTTAACCTCCGTTTTTGAGACACGATGGTCTATAACAGAGGCCACCCACATCATTATTCTTCAACCTTTATTAATTTTTTACATTACATTTTTATGATGTGAGTGGAGGATCAGGAATTCCTCGAATATATATATTTATATATATATACACATATATGTATATATATATATAATCTCATATATATATATATATATATATATATATATGATTATATATATATACATATATGTGTATATATATATATATATATATTGCGTCTTCGCGTTTACTAGTGCCTCGTGTTTGACTGACACTTCGCGTTGAATCACTGACGCTTCGCGTTGTATTCACCAAGGTAAATATTCACCATGAATCATTCGACAAATTGAAAACCATTCTTTCATCAGACCTGATCCTAAAGCATTTTGATCGCAATAAAGACATCGTGCTTGCAACAGATGCATCAAAAGACGGGATGGGAGCAGCGCTGATGCACCGTTTCAAAGATGGATCCTTGCATCCCATAATGCATTTCGCCGCCACATTCAACGCAGCGGAGAAAAACTACTTCCAAATTGAGAAAGAGGCTCGTGCGCTTATATTTGGTCTAAAGCGATCTCACTTTTATATCGCAGGAAGACGCTTTACAGCCCACGTGAACCACAAGCCTTTGTTGGCCATTTTCGGTTCTAAAGCCGGAATTTCCGTCTATACTGCCAATAGGTTGCCGCGCTAGGCACTAGTTGTAATGGTCTATGATATAAAATTTGTTTTCATCGATACCAACAGCTTCGGGTACGTTGACGTTGTTTCTCGGCTTATGTCGGAGCAAACAAAAGCTGATGAAGATATTGTCATAGCAGATGTTCATGAAGATGAAAACGAGCAATTTCATTCATACGCCATTCAGTCAGCCCGGCACCTACCGATAACGTTTCAAGAGATTCAAGAAGCTACAAACGCTTGTCCAGTACTCTTGTCCATGAAGTTATCATGCTGGTAAAGACTGATCGTTGGCCTCAGGCCATGAAGCAAATAAGAGACTTAGAGGTGGCCGCTTACTATCAGTGCCGGAATGACTTAAAAATTGCCCATAACTACCTCTTCAGAGGCGAACAAATAATTATACCCACTAATCTTCGTCAAGAAATCATTACGGAGCTTCATAAGGTTCATCTCCCGAAATATTGAAGAAGCAGTAAAGACATGCGAAACCTGTGCAAAAGCAGCGAAAGCACCAATTAAATGTACATTGAAACCTTGGCCAATGCCAACTGCGCCATGGACCAGAGTCCATCTAGACTACGCTGGTCCTAGCAATGGATTTTATTTCCTAGTCATCGTAGATGTGTATAGTAAATGGTCAGAAATTATCAAAACCACAAGCACAAATAGCAACAAAAACGTGGAGATATTTGCTGACGTGCTCGCGCGGCTCTACGGCTCGCTCTGTGTGAAGTGTGCGTTACGGATAATGGGCCACAGTTTATATCGCAAATATTTAAAGAATTCTGCAGAAGCCGAGGCATTAAGCATATATCAACCGCCTTTTACAGCCCACAATCCAATGGACAAGCAGAGCGGTTCGCCGATCTCTTAAAGCTGGGTCTGAAAAAAGCAGAGGGTAATTTGGACCAAAAGCTACGGAAGTTCCTTTTCACTTACCGCTATACGCCTTCGTACAATTTGGGTCGAAAATCACCATTTGAATTAATGACTAACCGACAGATGCGTACAAAACAGGACATGCTGAAGCCTCTAGTTGCATCAGCTCTAGAAAATGATGGGAAGATGGAAAAAGGTTTTATTCGCACCATGGAGCAAAGTGGAAGGAATTTGATACGAACGACGCCATCTTATATCAACTAAAATCAAATGTAAATAAAGGGAAGTGGGTGCCGGGAATAGTAAAATCCCGAATAGGTGCTGTCATGTACATCCTGGAAATTACCACAACAACTGGTCATCGTACAGTTAGAGCGCATGCCAACCAGGTCAAACGCCGTTATCTCAAAAATAAGATAATCGAACTGTTCGATTTGCCAGATGTGCATGACGATCAGCATATTGGACCAATAGGTGAGGTCCAACCGACAATTATTCCAGAACAACACCACCAAGAAACTCAGAATTCTGATCACGAGTCATCCTCTGAGGACAACCCAGTCAACAACGATGAACAGAATGATCAGACTGAAGAGGAACAGCGGTATCCTGCAAGGGAAAATCGAGGAGTAACATCGAAATTTGATGACTACGTCATGTTTTAAAGGGGGAAGAATGTGGTAAACCCCTAATACATACAGGAACTCTTATTGCATCTAACTCTATGGAATGTGTAGTGTAGATAACTCTATGGGAGTGTACGTCTTATAAGAATATCACTGGGCTTATTCCGTAATGGTAACATCAATAAATTATAAGTTGGCATCACTTAAAAAGGAGGGGTAGGGATGGATGGATCTGTGTTCCACCATCATAAACATCATCAATCATAAATCTTCTGCTGTCAGAATCATGCAATGACTGAGAAACAAAAAATTAAATAAAATTGAATAAAAACAAAAAATTATATTTTATTTTGTTTAATAACAGACTCGGCCTTGCGCACTACCGTGCTCTATATAAGATTAACTAAGTATAATTTATAAATAAATAATAAAAATGATTCCTCTATCATTACAATAGCATACGTCATACGACTTTTGATGATGTTTATGATGGTGGAACACAGCACCATCCATCTCTACCTCTCCTTTTTAAGTAATGCCAACTTAAAACTTATTGATGCTATCATTACGGAATACACTCACTGCCTGAATTAATGTCATGTTTAGGGATGCTAACGAAGTTCACTATAATTCCGTTAGCTGTCAAACAACATTGTATAAATTCATTGTATAAATAATTATTAAATATAACTAATTATTTTATATCTTTACATAGATTTGTAAACATCTATTCCACTGCTCAACGCATCCGAACTTTCGGTTTACAACAAAAATGTCCATAAAATTTACTGAATCTCCCCAAAATTCGATTCCGTAGTTAAAATTAGAGTAAACATACGCATAATAAGCTGTTAAGACAACTTTCTTCGGTACATACTCGGCGATGCTATGGAGTATCATACATATATTATGCTTATTATGCGTATGTTTACTCTAATTTTAACCAGTAAATTTTATGGACATTTTTAAGTTACAAAAGAGATGTATTCGTATTCATAGTTTCATATTATTATATTAAAACGTCAGAAAACTCTGTTCCTTTTAGCAAGTAATATTGTGTATGTGGTTGCTTGCTACTATCAAAAATATCTTATATTTTTAATTTGTGTTATTTGTCAGTTGTAAATAAATTATAAATTTATAAATATTTTGTGTGGCGTTAATAATTTATATTGCACGATTTTTTAAAACTGTGTTGCTCCACTTCCAGAAGGATGCGGTTTTTTGCATTCGACGCGGAATTTTTGAAACCTTAAATAAGAATTTTTGGGAAAATTTAATTTTTCAAACAGAACATATGGAAAACCAAAAATTAAATATATGTGTTTAAGTTTAAGCCACTTACAGACATTTGAGAAGGATGCGGTTTTTTGCATTCGACGTGAGATATCACAAAACCTATTTGTAGATCAAAAAAATTCAATTTTCCCAACGCAACATCCGAAAAAATGGGAAAAACTAAAAATTTTCTACATGGTAGTTTGATCAGATATGGGCAATCGATTTTGAATATCGAATATGTTATTATGTTCATTGAACAATTCAAATAAAAATTTCCATCCATTGTTTAGTTTGTCTCAATATGAGTACATTTATTCAAATATTATAAGCTATTATTAGCGAGTTTCCTCCAAAGGAAATGTTTTTGCACCAATGTTGGAATTTCGTAAAAATTTTACAAATATCGATCCTACCTATTAGATGTTAAAAACCGCGATATAAAATTTTAAAAACATACAAAGAGAAAACTTACGAAAAAAATTTTTTCAACCAATTTATTTTATTTTTTCCATTTTACTTTGCATTTACATTCTATTTACTTTATAACTAGCTAGGCTCTTTAATTGGGATATCATCACTTTTGAAGGAGCAACTACTATTATTGGAGGAGTAACTACTATTATTGAAGTATCTCCCCGAAAACTCCTTTTATACATTTATGTTTTTGATCGGGTAAATAATTTATTTCCAAAATTATGTTAATGAAACAATAAACTATATTAGAGATCTGTCAGAAAATATTGAAACGGTCAGAAAACAGCTATAACTTTGGAATGGTATAACTTGGAATTTTGACCTTATTTTGGTCAGAAACTTTCGCCATTGCGACCACAACAACTCGCCAAAGTTTGGTCGAAATCGGATGAATGGTATAGGAGCGCAGAGAAGACGAACGAACAAATAATTCATTTTTATATATTAGATAGATACTTATATAAGCAAATCAATTTTATTCATTATGGAATAATCATCGATTATGGAATTTTATCAACCTATTTTCAAAATTACAAATTGTCGGGACTATTGCCAATTATTTTTATTTCGTTATAATTTTATTGTATATTAATAAAACTCAATTAAAAGTTATCTCAGTTTATGAATACAATTTTACATTTCAAGGTCAGTGGCAATGTCGCATTAGTATGGTAATACAAGTTGTCCAACTTGTCAACAATATACCAGCACGTCTACCAGTAGCCTAGTAAATGCAAGAAAAGACGATGTAAGACGTTCCGTATGATCAAATTAAACTGATAAAAATAAAAAAATTAATACAACAAAAAAACTATTGGTGTTTTGAATCGCTATTTTAGATTCCTTTGAAATAAAACAAAAGAATGTTTTAAGCGCAAGGAAAGTTTCAACATTAAAAAAAAAGGGTATTCGATTAATGGTTACAACTTAAAGAAGTTCAAACCATATGTTGAAACCGCAGTGGAAACATGACTGGACTCCCCATCTGCTGGGCCCAAAGATGTGGCAGCCGGATTAAAGTGTTCTCAGAGTAGCTGAATCGTTGGCTTAAACTCAATGGGATATCTGAAAATATTATTTTAGATTCTAGGGTTAACAATGTTAAAAATAAATATCAACAGTTTAAGATTTATTACATAAATTACTAAATATTCCTTTGTAACAATAGTTTGACTAAACTAACAACAACAAAAATTTTAATGAATGAGAATAAATTATTATAGAACAAATATTTAATAACTATTCTAAATGATATTGAAGAATCTATACACAACAAGCATGAATAAAACAAATAACCCATGTGTAATTGCAATTTCTTAAAACAAATAATAATTGTTTTTCAATGTACACATGTTGTATTAATAATGAAAAAAACAATTTAGAAAATTAGCAATCCAAAAAAAATATGTAAACAAATATAAAAAAAATAAACACCTCACCACAAATAGCAATATAAAGAATCACTTGGGGAGCTTTATGAAATGATTGTGTATGAATTCTTCACATGATTGTAATAATCATAAAATAAAATATAAAATTAATGTGCCAAATTCAATTATATAAAAAGCACTATCGTATAATTGTCTCACCTGGTTATTGTACGTATACTTACGGTTTTGGTTTATTTAAAAAATAATTATGAATTTACATAAAGCCATTTGGGTTCGTTTAAAACTTCTATTTCATGTGTAAAATTAAATATACAATTAAAGATCTTTTATTTAATAAAACAAATAAACGATGTGAACTATAGGACAGTTTGGCGAAAAAAGAATTCGCTTGTAATATTTTTTATATATGAAGTTTGTGTTTTTGCAACCAAACAACTTATGTAAAGCCCATTACACAATGAAAAAAATAAGATATAAGAATAACATATAAGAAATAAAATATAAGATATAAGATATAGCATAGCGACCGGTTGAATGCCAGCTGCTGGTGTGTGCACAAATGTC
Source organism: Nineta flava (assembly GCA_963920215.1). Taxonomy (NCBI): domain Eukaryota; kingdom Metazoa; phylum Arthropoda; class Insecta; order Neuroptera; family Chrysopidae; genus Nineta; species Nineta flava. The sequence goes on along the minus strand of OY986043.1, from coordinate 50,795,036 downwards.
AAAAACATAAGTCGGAGAGTCGACTGCGCATAGCATCCTGCGCATAACATTGTGATTGGCTGGGAATAAGAAATAAGGAATAGATATTCAACGCGACGGAAATTCTGTTGCTATATCTTATTTCTTATTCCATATTTTTGAATTGTGAATTGATCAACGGCTCTACCATCTGTTGGATTCCACTATTCCTTATATCTTATATTTTATTTCTTATATGTTATTCTTATATCTTATTTTTTTCATTGTGTAATGGGCTTAAGTATAAACATTTTTTATTTTATTTAGTAAGAAACTAGGTTTGTTTAGTAAGTCAAATGATAGCGCGAATTTAAAGTAAAAAAAACGCTATCATTACCAGGGGGGGTAAGAAAAAAGCGAAATGCTTGGCAATAGAAAAAAAGGGTCTCAAAATTAAATCTTAATCGATATTTCAGAGAGAATAAAAAATTAAAATTAAATCATACTCTGCTGCTGATGGAGTTTAATTAAAACTACAGATGCGGACGTGTTAGGTTTCAGTTGTTTCGTCGATAATACGGTCGCAAGTTGTAGTAGATAGACGATGAAAATGTAGGTTTTTTGTTTGTAGATTGTAATCTAACTGAAGTTGGAGATATGAATTTTATAATCTTGAATGGACCCTTAAACTTTGGAGAAAATTGGGATGATTGATTTTTATTCACCATCGGAGCCAGACTTCTCATCATAACATATTGATTTACTCTAAATTTTGATTGAGTAGGTTTGTTTATGGTTTTATGTACTCGATGTTGATGAGCTGTTCTCAATGTATTATGGATTTGTTCTTTATTGGGTTTTATATTGTTTGTTAGAATATCAGTTAATTCGTTTATGGCCACAAATAGTGTTACTAATTGCCGTCCAAAATAAACTTCGGCTGGTGTGGTTTGAATAACATCTTTATACGAATTGTTGTAATTTAATATTACAAATCCAAGAAATTTAGACCAATATTTATGCTGAGAACCATATTGTTTGAGTAAGCATCCCAAATTATATTTAATTTGTTTGTTTAAAGTTTCTGCTTTTTTGCTTGTAGGTGTATATGGTGAAGTGTACTTTGCTCTGAATCCATTATTGAAAAGAAACGTTCGCCATTTATTTGAAGAAAAGGAGGGTCCATTATCAGTAACGATGGTTTTCGAATGTCCTTTGTTGAAGAATAATTGTTGAAGAGCTCCCACGGCCGCATCTGTAGTTTGGCTACGACAAGGTTGAGGAAAAGCAAATTTAGAAAAACCATCAACAGCAGATATTATGTATTTCTAGCCTTCTGGCGATTTTATTATTAGACCAATGAAATCAACATAGAGTATGTCAAATATTACAAGTGGAGGTGTGCTACTTAATTTGATTTTATCGATTCTGGTATAAGGTTTTATTTCCTGACAAATCTTGCAAGATTTCACGTACTCTTTTACAATACCGTATTAATTTTTAATTTCGAATCGTGAATTTCGAATCGTAATTTCAAATTTTTATATTTCGAATCGTGATAATATCCTAGAACATATTTTAGTAAGGACTCAGGTAAAACAATCCGTTTTAATTTGTGTTTACCCACAAGCTTGAAGTGGGTTTCATTTTGAGAAGGATCCAGTGAATTTTTTATCTTTTGTATTAAGATTGAGTATTCGGAATCATCGAAATTAAATTTTTTAAGTTTTTTAAAATTTGACAATTTGTTAGGTTGGTTAGATTCACTTGAATTGTCACTAGTCGATATATTTTCGGCTTCATATAGCCTTGAGAGAAAATCAGCCATATTATTGTGTTCGCCTATACTATGCTCTGGAGTGAAATCAAACCTGGATATTTTGAGTATCCATCGAGAAAGTTTATTGAATTTTTGTGGGGTGTTAAATAACCATAGGAAGCTACGACCATCAGTTTGTAGAATGAAAAAAATCTTTAAACTTCTTTAAGGCATTAATAACAGCAAGCATCTCAAGTTCATGGCTATTATATTCCGATTCTGCCGTATTTAATTTTCTCGAGCAATACATGATGGGATGAAGGCCATCATTATCTTTTTGAAGCAAAACCCCTCCTTAGCCAGATGATGATCCATCTGTTTGAAGTATAAATGTTTTAGTGAAATCAGGGAATTTCAAAACTGGAGATGATGTAAGTGCCAATTTAAGTTTGGAAATAGCTTTCTATGGGGCAATAATCTGACTAAACATAGGGATATATCGAGCGTAGAATGTAGCTGCACCAACAAGTCTTGCGACTTCTTAGGTGTAGGCATATCTTTTATTGCTTGCACTTTAAGAGGATCGACATATCTTCCATCAGAAGATATTACACTTACTAATAAACGGACTCTCGACATGCAGAAGCGAGCCTTTTCGAGATTAATAGTAATATTGAGTTTTTTTTATTTTAGCGAACAACAACAGATTCAAGTGATTTAAGTGCGAATCAATATCAGGCGAATGTATTATCAAGTCATCAAAATAAATTAGCAAAAAATTATGACGGAATTCGGCAAAATTAGCGTTAAGGAATCGAGCTAGGGTCTGACTGGAGACATTTAAGCCGAAAGGCTAGTTCTACTCGTACGTCCCGAATTGAGTGGTTATGGCCGTCACGTGACGTGAGTCTTCAGATATTTTAATTTGGTGAAAAGCAATTCTCATGTCTAATAACGTAAATACTTTAGATTTTCCAAGACTGGCAAAAATGTGAGCCATATTAACATGTTAATATGGATAATTAATTCGATCCAGAACTCATAGGATCGAAGGCGATGTGCTTATTTAAAAATCGGTAGTCTACTACTAATCTATAAGATTTGTCGTTTTTAGAAACAAAAAACGTTGGGGATCCGTAGCAGCTATTGAATGGTGATAAAATCCCTTGTTTTATAAATTCCTGAATGTGTTGTTCTAATAACTTGGCTTTGCCAGGTGCCAAGTAATATGGAGGTTTATTAATATGGAGGTGCCAAGTCATATGGAATGTTATCTTTTAATTTTATTTAGTATTCAAAATTTTTTGCGCGGCCTGGTAGTTCGGAAAAAATGGATTTGTGTTTTTTTAAAAGCGTATCCAGTTTTTGTGTTTGTACTTTGTTCATGTGAACCTTAGCCTCGCAAACAGTTGATAAGATATTGTTAGAGTTATTGAAACCAGAAAAGGGGATTTCAATTTTATCATCATGTTTAAATTTAAATACCGATTTATGAAAATCTAATATAATATTACAATGATTTCGGGTGTTTACACGTAGTATTGCCTCAAAGGGCAAATTATCGATAACACAAAATTTCTGTGTCCATGAAAATTTATCTATCTTAAAATGAAGATCTACAGCAGATGACACTTTTAAAGACTTATTGCCAGGTAAAGCTATATTTATATCTAATTTTGTAGTATCAATTGATTTATTAATTTTCCTTAACTTGTTTAAGATTTTGGAACGTATTGCATTTATAGAGGCGCCTGAATCGAATAATGTCCGTACCGGTAAACCATCAATAAATATGGTTTGTATTGGTAGAATAGATGATAATGAAGATAAAAAATTATTTAAATTGAATTTGGGATCTACTTTGAGTTTTTTGGATTAGAAGAATTAGAAATATTTTGATTGTACTCATTCTTGCGGTTGTTTTGTTTTCGTTTAAGGCAATATGCATTGGTATGATTAGATTTTTTACAATATGTACAAAAATAAGAATTACCACTTTTTGAATTTGGAATGGCTGCGGAAGAATTATTGACTTTAATAACAATTGACTGAGAAGTAGAAGGTAAATCTAATCTATTAGAAATTTCTTCAATTTTAGTAATAAGTTTGTACAAATCATCAAAGGATGATGGTATGGAATTCAAACCCATAATTTGTAACGTAGTTTTATTTGAGTGTGCAAAAATTATTTGGATAATTTGAGCTTAGTCAGTTAAGTCATCATACAAAATCTTTGCATATTTAATTATAGATGCGGAAAAGGTAGAAAATTGTTCCGTATCAAGTTGGGTACGACGTACAAATTTATCCACTAGAAGTTTTTTGGATAAAGGTGAAATATATATATTTACTAATTTATCTTTTATTTCAGTCCAATTGAAAGATTTGGCTATACATTCAGCCCAAAATTCTTGTGCGTTTAGAGCACATTTATTTATCAAGGATTTTATCAAAACATTATAAGGTAGAATGTTGATATTTACTAAGTGTTGAATGTCACTAATGAACTTAATACTAAGAATAGAAACCTTATCGATGAAAGAATCTATGCTCGGCTTACCAAAAGCTTAAAGTTTGATTGGTTGCCGCAACCTGTGTGGTATTGGCAGCCATGTTGAATGCCGTTGTTGTGTTTGGTGTATGGGAGTACACCGGGAATTGGTGGTTGTGGGATCGGCGTTGGCAGATTCGTGCTCCTTGATCGTGGTAGCGTTCTAGGCATTTTGTGTAATAACAAAAAAAAGTCTATAAAAAAATATCTCGAAAATAAGAAAAAAAATTAATAAAATGTAATAGATATAATAATAAACAAAAACAAAACAAGAAAATTGATTTTAATTATTTATACTCTCAGAATATCCAAGGAATGAAGCCATTTGCTCTGCTATCAATTGATAGAAATAAAAAAATTAATACAAAAAAAAAACGATATCAAAACGAGGACCATATTTTCGATAGATATTTCAGGCCATCTATAAAAGATTATAAGCGCTCTATGAGAGGGAGAAAAAACAGATGATCACAAATATATATTTCTCATAATTCACTGGGAAAGCAGCGAAGTTGGTTCTTTCATAGGTAAAAAGGAAATCTTTTTAGATCATATTTATTGTTTCAAGTACGAAGTAGGGGAAAATGAACAAGTCATAAAATTTGTGATTATAGTTTTTTTTATCCATCGCACGAGGAAACACAAAATTGTATTTCATCCTACCAAAATAAATCCTGATTGTAACATTACAATAAAATGCTCGGACACTGGCATTTCGATTATCATGCTCGCTAATCTCCACCATATGAAAAGTAAATCAACCGTTTGGATGGAATTTGGGGTTCCAACCATCGCAAAATAATCAATGTTAAAGAAATTTATGAAAATTTTGGAGAAGATCTGTGCAAAGCCATGCCCCAGCATTTCATGCATTCACAGGATGCGATTTTAATCCTGCATTCTTTCGAAAAGGGAAACTACGACCATTTAAAATTATAAACCAATCAGGAATGTTTAAGAAAACATTTTCACAAGTGAGCAGTGAATCATGTGACGAAAAAAGTTTATTTGAAATCATGCAAAGTTTCATAAGCAATATATACGATTTTAAAAGCAAAAACGCCAACATTCCCTTAAACCCCTCTCGATTTGAATTATTAAAAAAATATATAAAAGAAAAAATATCAATGAGCCATTTAATAAAAAAGAAGAAACTAATGAAATATTTTGATGCGTTTAGTTTGCCTCCTCGTGAATCGAAACTACACCAACATTTCTTAAGCTCAAAGTACACAGCGTATATTGGGTGTCACGCGTACATGGAGTATCCAGCTGAATTGGAAGCTGAGAATTTTGGTTGGCAACAATAATGATGATGTATTTAAATGGTTTGATGGACCACAATTGACATCACCAGTCAAAGAAGTTATCAAAGATGTTAGACAAAAATATCTGAAGGTAAAATAAGACAACTTCATTTAATGGCGCAATTTTATATATAGACATTCGTATACTAATAATATTAATTGATGTTTTAGCTGAAGACACAAACGAAGAATGCAACAGCGATGAGGATACTCAATATGAATCATCAGAATATGATTCTGAATAACTTATTTGTAATGAAATTTTAATAGATTATGGTATAAATATTGTTTATATAAGCATTAATAAACAAAATTATAATTACTCGATTAAATACTTTAGTCGACATATACATTATTTAATTCATTATACAAAATATTTCATGGATACGCGTTGCACTGATTGACACTGCCAATTTTTAGTCAATTGGCCTCTCTTTTAACTTCTGAAAATTTACGAAAAGTCGTAAATTAATTGTGTCGTAAACAAATTTGCAGAGCTGTATCTTATGAGTTCAATTTCAACTCATGGTTTAATGCTTTATCGCTTTTGAGAGCGGTTACTCCTTCACCAACACACAAATTTTCGATCTTTTATATTCAATCTTTTTGTGATTGACTCCCCACCCGCGCTTTGAAGCAGAACAATGCAATTGGAAGCAGACCAATGCAATTCATGTAAAATTAGCTCTTGCTTTGACATAGTCATTGGAAAGTTATGAGAAAATATTACAACTATATTCGATCAGTTCACTTTTATGTAGCCAGTTCTCCGTCTATAATGCGGAAGCAGCTAGAAGTCTGGCATGCTTGGGGAAGAGAAATTAGGCCATGGAAATATCACACATTCAAAACATTACAGAAGATGGCAAACACGAAGCAAATTCTGCATATAAGGTAGTCGAAAGAGAGCTGCAAAAGAAAATGAATGCATTTGAAAATAAACATTGGAAGGAACTCTGCCAACAACTTGAAGAAGATTTTTTTGGGCAAGAATCCAAATAGCAGCCAAAAAATTACGTTCTTACACGTGGGTACTAAAATGGAAACCAATTGTTAAATAACAAACTCTGGAGCTCAAATGCCCTCAACAAGTGAATCAGCCGAGGCTCGGCAAGCTAACCTCACTGAGACACTAAAAATGAAGGTGCACTTAGCCCAGCAGAAAATCCGGACAAGAACTTGTCCGGCTCTTGTTCTGAAAGAAAAAAGTAATTCGGGTGCAACCAGAAGAAGAGTAGCGATAGAGAAAGCCAGTTCTGAGAAGAAACCGATTCTCTCCAGTAGAAAGAATGCAAAATAATCTACAGCCCTGGTTTCTAAAGTATTCACTGTGGAGACCAATTCAGGACATCAACCCCTGAAAACCCCACGGCAGAAAAGGATGAGATCTAACGACGGGGCCCGAAACAGATTGCAATAAACGGAAGAAGAGAGAGCTATTGCACTTCGGGGGTATCCTGGGGTCAAAATGACTCTGGAACAATCTAAAAAGGTGCAACTATCGATGCTGCTAACCCTTATTATCCAAGAGCTTGTTGAAGGGCTCACACTATCGGGGTTGTAAAATGTACTGGCAAGGGGAATTTCTATAGCCCTCAACCAGGAATCTTGTGCTATAAACCATAAGATTCTTGCTCTAGTAAATGCTGAAGGAAAAATTATATATAACTCCAGTGAGACCCAGAACATGCATTTATGTAAGGGAGGGCATTAATGTTTTGCAGCTGTTTTGTCAATGGGACCTTACAGCGTTAAAACTAAAATACAACATGGGAAACAAATCTGGAGTAATTATCGCTACGGTCTACCTTCCTTATGGAAGTAGTAGTTGCAGGTAGTCATAGATGTAACACTGAGTACTCATGAAATCAGTGGAAAAATCAAGATATGGCTGTATCCGGTGAACCATCAGCATTGGATCACAGACAAATTTATTGCAATGTGGAGTGGAAAGCAGATAAATGGCATATGCACTATCGGGATCCGAGGAAATCGAATTGGATCAAAATCACGGGATTGGGCTCGCTAAAATCCCGAAATAAGTTAAAACAGTACTGGACAATGAGCTTACTGCAACTAAGAATCTGCCTACAATAATTAACTCCTTAAAAGAAAACTACCCGAATGTCTCTAATAAACATTAGCAAGTCAACTTAGATAGATAGGTAGATAGATACATCTTGGGGTCTTAAACGTATTGCATATGGTCCATTGTGCTCCCCCTTCTATTTCAGTCCGACGAAATTCGCTTCTCTCATATGTTGGCAATAGCCAGGAGCTTGCTTATCAGGTCTTCCTGAAAGTTCATATCTTTTGGGTGAGATGTACCGAATATCCTGTATCTGCTGTAACCCAGAAGATCGCAGTCAAAGATAATGTGGCTGGATGTTTCTTCCCCCTCGCCACACAATCCGCACACAATGGACCCGTTATTGCGTCCCTTTTGTGGGAAGATGCTTCCGCAGGGGATAGTACCCGGTAAGGAATCCGGTAACCCTCTGCAGTTGCATCCAGTTCATCTTCAGTGCATTGAGAGATAGATTCCTGGATGCACTCTGAAGCAGTATTTTCCAGAGCTCCTGCCGCGGTACTTTTTCCCAGTAATCACGGTGTTTAGCATTTGACCACTCGTTGATCACCTGTTTACATGCAGTCCTTGGAATTCCTAAAATAGGCTCTGGCCTATGAAGGGCATTCTGACTCCTTTCTTTGCGAAGGCATCTGCTTTTTCGTTTCCTCCGAAACAACTGTGACTCGGCACCCAAATCAATTAAACATTGTTCCGTTTTGCCAGTTCCAGCAGTTCCCCCAGACAATCCTTGACTTTTTCTGAGGTGACCTCTGTTCCAGGCAAGGCTTTTATAGTAGCTTGACTGTCCGAGAGAATGCATACGTTCTGGTTTATGTAGCCTCTACGTAGGTTCTCACAGACGAAACCCAGTATGGTGTAGACTTATGTTATCGACCTTCCTTTCCCGTGTGAATGGAATAAGTACGATCTTATCAGGGTTTATTTTCAATCCCTGGTTGATACACCATTTCTGTGCGAATCTTAAAGCGTTGTGTATAAGCTCCGAGATTGTGCCTTCGCAGGGTCCTCAGATTGCAATTACAATGTCGTCCGCATATCCCTGTGTGTAATATCCTTTTTGGTTGAGTTCGTCATTAAGCTGTTCACTGCCAGGCTCCACAGGAGTCGGGATAAGACATCACCCTGCGGACATCCGTTTGTGGCTCTCAGAGTGACAGACTATCCAAAAAAGGAAGTTTGAGTTTACCCACCTGCAAAAGGTGTCTTACTACTACTCCGTGCCGACTTGCAGCATCAACCATGGAATTGTAAGAGGCATTGTCAAATGCCCTCTGTAAGTCAAGAAAAACGCACAAGGTGCAATCCTGTATATTAGGTTGAAGAGGGCTGATTCACAGGATATTTCTACCTGATACGCATGGGATATAACCCGTAGCAAGGCTTGCCTTAAATATATGACCAAGTAGAGTTAAAAGATGTTCTGCTCCTTTTTGTATAAGCACTGGGTATATCCCATCTGGTCCCGGTGCTTTGTAGGGGTCGAATTAGTTTATTGCCCATTCGTTCTTTGAGCGGTTAATGGCAATTGCCCCTCTTCTCCAGTCCTCGCTAGTCGGTGGGAGACCCTGGTTAAGCTGCTCTTGAGAAGGGTTTTCACCATCCACTGCCACCGAATCCGGGAAATGTGTATACTCACCATCGGATTTACGAAGTGACCTGATGGTGTCAGCGGGTTTCTTCGCCGGGATACGATGGAGACATGCTCCCTCAGATGTGTTTTCAACATCATGACAGAGTTTCCTCCATGAGTCCATTTTGGTTTCTTCAGAGATTTTTTGTATTCGGTAAGGGCTTCATGGTAATTATCCCAGTTCCCCAACCTCCTTGCTCTGTTAAATAGCTGACGAACCTTTCGCCTCTGACTCCTAAGGCCCTCATTCCACCAACAAGTCGACTTGCTGATGTCTTTTGAGACCTCCGGGCAGTTTTTTTGGAAGGAGTTAATTATAAGCTCAGTTGCAGTAAGCTCAATGTCCAGTACAGTTTTAAATTTTTTCGGGATTGTTTCCTTCACAAACTCCAGATGAGTATCGGCATAGTTCCTATCAAAGTCAGCTGCAGCCGCTCATCGTACCAACTTCTAGCCTATACACAAAATTCCTTGTCCTCCACTCACATCATCACATCCTTAGGCATCACAATGGACCTTATGGTCGAAGTGTGTTTCGTCCAGCCTATACAATCGATAGCTTATACAATCTATCTATCTAAAAAAAAGAATCGTTTGGCATACAGACGGCTCCAAAACTGGGAAAATCCGTGAGAACTTACGTAGAGGCTATATAAACCGGAACGTATATTTCTCTCTTTCGGTCTAATTGCTCTAAAAGTCTTGTCTGCACCTGAAGTCACCTCAGGGGTCATCATGGATTTCTGGAGGAACTACTAGAGCTGGCAAAACGGAACAATGTTAAATTGATCTGAATGCCAAGTCACAGTGGTTGCGAAGGAAACGAAAAAGCAGAGTCCTAAGCAAAGAAGGGAGTCGGATTTCATAGGCTTAGAGCCAATTTTAGGAATTCCAAAGACAGCATGTGAACAAATGATCAACGAGTGGATGAATGTTAAATACAGTGATCACTGGGAAAATATACCGCAGAAAAAGCTCTCGAAAATAATGTGTCGGAATACATCTAAGAGGCTATCCCTCGATGTACTCAAAGGTTACCGAATTCATTTCCGGACATTATCACCTGAGAAAGCATCGGCACACAATAGGACTCCATAACGGATCCATTATGTGCAGACTGTGCGACGAGGAGGTAGAAATATCCAGCCACATCATATGTTACTGCGAATCTCTCGGCTACAACAGACACAAGATTCGATGCATCTCACCCCGAATATACGAACCTTCAAGAAATCCTGCTAAACAAACTCCTGGCTATTCCCAAAATATTGGAGAAGCGAATCTCGTCAGACTCAAGTGAAGGGCGAGCACATTCGGCCATAAGGTCGACGTACAATTTCTTTTTCCACCCCAATATATCTATCTAACTAAACGCAACTGGCTGATTTGACTCGAAATTGCAAAATTATTTTTTGTTCTTTTGGAATAGTTTATTTTTTCAAAAACGAGTAGCCGCTGTAATGGCTACAAATTAAAAAAATTTTTTGTCGTTTTTTATTTTTCACAACGCAAAAAGCAGTTTTTCTAAGCCTCTAAACTAAAATTGTCAATGCATAAAAATTTGTAGCTGAGCAAGTTCGACAAGATAGAATCAATCAACTCAAATGTGCAACATGTAAAAATAGCCAGAGTTGTCCTGGGCAGAATATCAATATATGCTTCAAAAACATAAACTAGATTCACTTATCAAAGTTTTAATTATCTTTCAAAAAGATAAGTGAAAATTAATTTTGATCCAGTACAACATTTTGTCTTCGGAATCAATCATTAGTTTGTCGTAGCAGCTGATGATATTGTTAAATTGTCACTTTTTGATCTCTATCTAAAGAAGATTTATAATTTCTATCTAAAGAACATTGGTCTCAATACATTAGTCTCTCTGAATCTCGATCTGATACTGAACTAATCTTTTAGATTTTATTTCTCTTTCGCAAGCTCAAGTTCTTATGGATAAATACGATCATAGAAAACAATATCAACAGGAAGGATTCTTTACCTTTGTCCAGTTTATCTGTCGTTATTCTGGCCTGCTGACATTAACTTTATGATCGCCATGGTTCTATATTACAGATAGAATACCTTGTAACATAATTATTAGTGCTCCTACACTTAAAGTTTTTCGAAGTATTATTTATTTTCATAAAACTTTTATTTCTTTTGCACATAATTTTCAATGTAAAATACCATTTATGACTGTTTGTAAATATTTCATTGAATATTCTGTCTGTTTTATCGTCTGTTTTAATTAAAAATGTTCCCATAAACATCAACAAAAGCGTTTGGCTACAATTAAAAAAATGATAACAAGGCCTTATCTCCTAAAACTTTATTGCTTCAGGGACACAGTCAAGAACTCATTAAATCACCGTACAGCCGTATTTTTCGTGAAAATGTGTATAGGCTATAAGAGGAAAATATTATTGGATCTTTTAAGTAGTGCCAAAATAAATTTCATTTTCAACAGCCTTACTGATGTAAAATTATTTTCTACCTTGGACATGAGTATGCATTACTGTCAGATACCTTTACGTTCAGGCAATATTGTTGTACTAAAAAATTTGAACAGACATGTTTTACTTGAGTTTTCAGATATGCGAAATCATCAGTGTTCTCGCCAATTCTAATACGCTACGGTTCTCCCGTACGCTACCTCCATTTTGTGTGTAAGGTGCCGTCAATCTCTGAGTGACACCATATGTTTGTAGAATCTATCTAAGATCCTCATCTCTTGCATAAGCATCTCTTGTAACTTATATTTAACTTTCGGATTTTTGTTTGATTATAAAATGATTTCGTAAATGATTCCGAGAAAGGTCCGCACCCATCAGCTGACCAGGCTTCCTTGCTTTATTTTTAGTCTCGAATGGTAACCTCTGAGCTTTCCCAAAAATGCAGGGTTTATACAAATCTGTATCGAATTTAACTTGTCCCAGTTTTTTTTCGAGCATGATTTTATCGTGGCGCTTATCTTGATGCCCCCATCTCTCATGATACAATTGCACTATTGACTGCGAAGAATTTGCAACATTAACGATTTCTATGGAATTAGGATAAACTACTTGTATTCTTGATTTGAATAGAGTTCCTTACGAGTATCTTGAAGTACTGTTTTCCCGTTAATAATAAGCCAGCATTTAGTTTATGTTGAATGAAATTCACTCTCTTTATTGCGGTCATGTGCTGCCAAGACCGAAACTAAATTTCTTGTTAGTTGCGGTACGTACTACATATCATTCAAAGTCATTCGTTGATCTTGTTACCCTTCCCTAGTGCAATAAGATTCTCTTTACCAGCTGATTGGATACTGTGGAAATTTGGAGGCTCTTAGAAATTAACAAAATTATCCTTGTTATTTGTATTGTGTTTGGTGGCATCATTGTCAACCCACCAGCCTTCTATTTTGACTTCGATTGAATTTTTGTTAGAATGTATAACAAAATGTAACTAGTAGCGCCACCTATGATCACTCTGTAGTTGTAGTTGTCTATGAATAAAACAGTCAGTCGTTGTCAACTATTAGTGTGTTTCATTATAGGTTATGTGCTTAGCACGCAAGTTTTAGTAATTTTGGTGGAAATATAATGAAAAATGACGACAAATCTTATTGCAAGTAATGCAAAGCTAAGAGGAAGAGAAAATTCTGAAGATTGGGCGTTCACAGTGGAGAACTACCTCGTATTGGAAGGCATGCAGCAGTGCATCACGACCGGCGGCGATCCAAACGACGCAAAAGCAAAAGCCAAGATAGTTTTAACTATTGATCCCAGTTTATTCGTTCATATAAAGAGTGAATCAACTGCAACAACACATCCACACCAAGTACAAGAGATTATCATCGCTGATAAAACGAAAATTTCTGTTGAAGGCTGTGGAGATGTGAGGTTAACTACAGTTGTTGGAGATACTGAGCACGAAAACACAGTTATGGGTGTATTATATGTGCCAAACTTGGCTACGAACTTGTTATCTGTTAGTCAGTTAATTAGCTGAGAGAACACAGTGACATTTGATGAGAAGCACTGTTATATTTATAACCAAAAGAGTGAACTTGTAGCAACAGCAGATTTGGTAGGAGGTGTTTATAAGTTGAGAATCAAGCAAGTAGAATGTTTGTTGACTTCAGTGTCTGAAATTGTGTGGCATAGAAGATTTGGTCATCTGAACAGCAAAGATCTTAATGTTATGAGAGATGGTGCTGTTAAAGGAATGTCCTACTCGGACAAGGCTCAGATCACTAAAACAAACTGCATTGTGTACTGCGAAGGAAAGCAGGCCAGGTTGCCGTTCAGTCATGTTGGCAACAGAGGCAAGGAACTTCTGGAGGTCGTACACGCAGATGTTTGTGGGCCTATGGAAGCCAGATCTATAGGAGGAAAGAAATTTTTCTTGTTATTTGTCGATGACTACAGTCGGGTGGCATTTGTTTATTTCTTAAAGACAAAAGACGAAGTATTCTCACATTTTAAGGCATTCAAGCTGTTAGTAGAAAATCAGACTGGTAGAAAGTTAAAAGTGTTAAGGACAGATAATGGTACGGAGTTCTGCAGTAATGTATTTGAAAATTTTTTACAATCAGCTGAAATAATCCATCAGAAAACCTGTCCATACACACCGGAACAGAACGGTCTCTGCGAGCGCTTTAACCGTACAGTGGTAGAGAAAGCGAGGTGTTTGTTATTTGATGCAGGATTGCCTAAACGTTTTTGGGCAGAAGCAGTGAACACTGCAGTATATTTGCGAAACATATCAATCGCATCAGGACTAAACAACAAAACAGCTATGGAGATCTGGACCGGAACTAAACCAGATGTCAGTAATCTACGTATCTTTGGAAGTAAAGCCATGGTACACATACCAAAAGAAAAAAGATTGAAATTTTACAGAAAAGCGACTCAGTGTATTCTTGTTGGGTACTCAATCAATGTAAAAGGTTACCGAGTTTACAATCCCAACAATAACAGTATAGCTATAACAAGAGATATTGTTGTGATTGAGGAGGGGATTGAACAGAAGCAAGATGTGATACACTTTGACATTAGCCAGGGAGCTGATGACACCTTTCCAATGAAGGAAGAAAGAAAAGATTGTACCCAAGAAGTGGGGGCATAAGACACCTAAGAACGTTGGAAGATCAGGAGCAAAAAAAAGTACTGAGCCTCAAAGGAGAAAGTTCAGATACTGACGAAGAGGACTTTAGGGACTCCACAGATGTGCTGGGAGCTGAACCACATGCAGAGCCAGTGCACGATCACATGTGTCAGGTGGGGTTTCCCTCCGAGTTTCCAGTGGAGAAGCCTCCTAAGCGTATCCGCAAGCAGACTGATCGGTATGGTGTTAGTAGTGTGTGTGTAGGTCAAACCAGTGAAATAAGTGCAAGTGAAATATCGCTAGATGAAGCGTTGAATGGACCAGAAAGTGAACAGTGGATATTAGCCATACAAAGTGAATTTAAATCATTCGAAGAAAATTACGCTTGGGAATTAGTTGACGTTCCACCCAATGGCACAATTGTACAATGCAAATGGGTTTTTAAGCGTAAACTTGATAATGATAATAAAGTCAGGTACAGGGCCAGGCTAGTAGCAAAGGCCTCACCCAAAGGCCGGGTATTGATTTTGATGAATGTTTTTCACCTGTTGTCAGGCATTCTACTCTGAGATTGTTATTTGCTTTAGCAGTTCAGCTTCATTTGGCTATTTGTCACTTAGATGTAAACACTGCCTTCTTAAATGGTTTCTTAAATGAAAATGTGTATATGATGAAGCCACCAGGTTTTCTGGGTAGCAATGATGATGATAACAAGGTTTTGCAATTAAAGCGTGCTATTTATGGCTTAAAACAGTCATCAAGAGCATGGTATCAACAAGATGATGAATTGTTGCATTCCTTGGGTTATAAAAAATCTAAACTAGAACCATCTCTGTTTACAAAAATTGATAAAGATGTAAAGATCATTATTGCGTTGTATGTTGATGATTTCTTTGTATTTTCAAATAATGAAAAAGAAACTATTAAGTTAAAAGACAGTTTGTCATCAAAATTTAAAGTCAAAGATTTGGGATGTATTAAAAATTGTTTAGGCATGAGAGTGGTTGTGGACAAAGAGAATGGTACTATTACTTTAGACCAAGATAGCTATATTGAAGAATTACTGTTAAAATTCAATATTTCTGATTGTAAGTCTGCAGAGACACCAATTGAACCTAGACTAAATTTAACTAAAAGTGCGAAATGTGACACAAAGTTACCTTATCAGAAACTGATTGGATCGCTTATGTATGCAAAGCGAGTTCTAAAGTACTTAAAGAAAACTAAATCTTTCTGTTTTCTACTAGTGGTAATAGTCAGTTAGAAGCTTATGTAGATGCAGACTGGGCAAGTAATGAAATTGATCGGAGATCCTATACTGGATACTTTTTCAGGCTGTCAAATTGTGCAATATCTTGGGAAACCAAGAAGCAAATTACTGTAGCATTATCCAGTACAGAGGCGGAGTATATCGGCATTTCGAAGAGTTGCAAAGAAGCAGTGTATTTGCGAAATTTGTTATTTGAATTGACAAATGAAACTTACCAATATTTAATGACAATCAGTCAGCCCATAAGTTGTCGGCCAATCCTATTCACCATAAAAGATATAACACGTAGATGTGCGGTTTCATTTTTGCAGAGAAAAAGTTGCTAGTGAAGATTAAATACTTGTCTAATACTAACTAGGGTTTATGTAAAATAAAACATTATAATTTTTTAGGATTGTTTGGTTTATTTTATAAGTAGTATTTAGTAGATGTATGCATCTATTATTTTGTTAAGTGGGGGTGTTAGAATGTATAACAAAATGTAACTAGTAGCGCCACCTATGATCACTCTGTAGTTATAGTTGTCTATGAACAAAGAATACAATATACATAGAAGCTCATAAGTACGATTTTTGTGTCACAAGAAATTGTGAATTGTGAGCGTGACCGCTAGATGACAATAGCTGTTCGATTTCGGTATTTTGTGCCATTAGCAGCACAACCAACTGTATTCTTTGTGTATATTGTATCCGACCAAAAACATAAATGTAAGAAAGGGTCGAGTTTTCGGAAAAATTTAAAATTTTATATAACGCGGCAAGTTATTTTTTCTGATGAGTTCAAATATTTTAAAACTTGCCGCGTTATATAAAATTTTAAATTTTTCCGAAAACTCGGCCCTTTCTTACATTTATGTTTTTGGTCGGATACAATAGAAACAAAAAATACAGTTGGTTGTGCTGCTAATGGCACAAAATACCGAAATCGAACAGCTATTGTCATTTAGCGGTCACGCTCACAATTCACAATTTCTAGTGACACAAAAATCGTACTTATGAGCTTCTATGTATATTGTATTCTTTGCTATGAATAAAACAGTCAGTCGTTGTCAACTATTAGTGTGTTTCATTATAATTTTCTTCATTGCAAGTTGAGACAAGTACTACATTAGCATTTGCTAAGGTACCATGTTGACATGAATCCTTCTTTGGCTTTTTGTCAGCTGCCCCTTTATAGCAGTTCTTTACCCAAGGTCCCCTTTTCTTGCAATAATTACAACTGTCTTCCTTCTTTGACAAATTTGAAGTTGACCTCGTTTTTTAATTCGTGTTCTTTTTATTACTTGCTCGCACATCTAGTGCCTCTTGAGTGACTTTTTTCGCAAGTACTAGAATTGTCCCTATTTCTTTCGAACATACGTTATTACATTCTTAGTTCGTCAAATGTCTTCTCTGTGTCTTTTGTTAATTCGTTACCTCATCGTTTTTCTCAATCTCTAATGTGTACGGAGATATTTACAATTTTAATTTTCAATATTGAATTGTAAATATTTCTGTAAACATTAGTGTAACAGAAAAAATTATAAGAAACAAAATTATAGTAAAACTAATTATCTACAACTTTATCTCTTACAAAATTTCCGATTTTTCTAATATTAAAGGAAATATGTCAAATTTTGTGTTTCTATCTCCCTCTAACCCCCCCCCCTCTTTCCCCTTGTCCGATTTTACCCATTAACGAACTTGACCTTTTGAGTACCAAAAGCGCCTCAAATACCAAATTTCATTCCAATCAGAATAAAACTGTGACCACTAGAGAGTCCACAGACCCATAAAACTATAAATATATTTACAAATTTTTACGATAGTGATTTTTAACATCTGATAGGTAGGATCGATGGACATTTGAAGCAAATTTTACGAAATTCCATCATCGGCACAAAAATTTGAACTAATTAAATCCGAAAATCCATTGTGTACGCGTGGTTGTAACACATAACCTATAACACTTAAATGGTGTTCGAAACTATAGT
Source organism: Nineta flava (assembly GCA_963920215.1). Lineage (NCBI taxonomy): Eukaryota > Metazoa > Arthropoda > Insecta > Neuroptera > Chrysopidae > Nineta > Nineta flava. Next base: position 50,777,409 of record OY986043.1, on the reverse strand, counting down.
CCCTTTTTAGTATAAAACCAGTACTTTCATTTAACGGTTTAAGTTTTCAATAAGTCGCTGGAAACTTAGAATTGGCCATGTCTTGAAACTAAAATCCAATTTTTATCTTAGTAGTTTTTAATACGTAAACAGCTTTATTAGTACATTCATTTTTGTTATATATATATAAATCTAAAGACACAATCTTACTGACATGTTAGTTCATACTATCATACTAATATTAGTTCATACTAATCACATCAACAAGAAATTACTTACAAAATCGTTTCAAATTGCATACAGTTTGTTAAATTTATTCTTTATAGCCTTTGGGGCTTAAACTTGCGTTGCATCTTAGCAAATTTTTTAGTCACTAAATTATCGATTATTATCCAATATGGGAATATGCAAGTGATTTAAATTTACTTGATTTTTTTACCCCCGATACTTTATGGTCTTGACATTACACCTAAACCATTATTTTCTTATTTAGTTTGTATTTAATTCCATACAGTTTTAATTAAAAAGTGTAACATAGGCGAGCGAAATTCAAATTTGCGAAACGCTTCACCATTGGATTAAGTGAAGCATGACGTCACAGAACATATTATGAGATTTATCGGCGTCGATATTCATACTGTGCTAGTCGTGTTTTTATTTAGAAAATTTGTTTTTATTTATATTTCTGTAGTGTTGTCCTTTACCTAGTGCGGTGTTGGTATATAGTGACATTAGAAATTATCAAGAACAATGGCTAAAGGTGGTTTTGTCAAAGCACAATCGTACAATCTACCAAAAATAGATGCTTTTATGATGACAGCATATTTTGTATCGAATCCAGATTTTACGTCCGCTGAGGTCAAATGAGTGTAGCTGCAAGATAATTATTGTATAACATGATACATATTGTAATACAATAATACAATTTATAATTTACTAAATATTTTTCATGCATGCATGTACTCAGCGGTATTTACCTAAACATAACCTCAAATGTTGTTATAATAAAAAAAATAATAATATAATAATAACACAATAATTTAATAATATAATAATTTAATACAATATCCCTCCCGTGGGTCCATCTTGTCGTGGTGGGAGGGCCTAGTACCTATCCTGAAAGCCAGCAGGAGGGAAAGCTAACAGACCCAAACTTCTCAACGTTGGGATCAGTGTGCGGATGTCACGCGCTGTCATTATCGTCATCGTTGGTTTCGGTGTGCGGCGTTTGTGCACTGTCACAACATTACTTGTCGGCCATGTCATCTGGCCAACATTGTCTTCGTTGAAGACTTTTAACTGGCGGTCCTGTGCATCTGCTGGGATTGGTCAAGGGGAGCTGAGGGTGGGTCGTCAGTTTCTCCGAGATCTGATGTGAGCTTGCTCTGCCGAGGCAGGGTGTGCGGGACTTAGCCACCAGCCACGTCGGTCCTTGGTAAGATAAGATGGATGCAGAGATCGGAATCTGCATTGCTTCGGGCGAGTTCCAGTCTGTCCGTGTATTCCGGGACTGGTAAAGTGGAGGCCGGGCCCAAGAGTACTGGGGTAGAACTATTAAAGTCCGAGGGTATACCCGTTCCCGGCTATTCCAGCCCGCCCCTTTTCACACGATGGCTGGTTTTAAATGAGTTTATGAGAAATGCCACCTTCCGAAAAAGGAGGCCCGGGTGGCTTCCCAGTTATGACCGAAATTTCGGGGGGACCAAACCCCCCTAAAGATAAAAGGAAAAATCGCGGAAACCTGGCATTACTTCCAGTTTCCCAAAGGCAGTGTATCGTGAAGTATTTTTTGATAAAGAGGAAGGGTGACTCAAGCGACTTTAAATCGGTGAGCCCCCTTTTAATAGCAAAGAAATTATACGAGGTTGTGGGACGTCTTAAAGACGTCAAAAAAGTTTACAATGGGTTGTTGGTCGAAACATTCGGCGACAAGATCACTAATGACCGATTAATATCTCTGACGATGTTAGGCGATCATGAGGTGGAAGTATCGCCCCATGGAACATTAAACAGTTCCCAGGGGGTGATCTTTTGCAGAGACCTCATGATTTGCTCCATCGAAGACATAGTCGAGAATTTGTCCGACCAGGGAGTAGTTGAGGCCCGAAAGATTAAGTGGAGGCAGGATGGTGAGTTAAAAGACTCACCTCTCCTCCAACTTACCTTTAACAAGATAGATTTGCCAGCAACAATTGATGCTGGCATTCACAAGAAAATCCCCGTGCGTCCGTACATTCCAGCATCGATGCGATGCTATCGGTGTCAAAGATACGGGCACACGACAGGTAGATGTGACAGGCCTCAAATTTGTGTCTGCGGGGAGCCATTGCACGAAGGAAGACCGTGCAATGAGCCTATAACATGCGTAAACTGTGGCGGAGTCATTCGGCAAACTCGAAGAACTGCCCCAAATACAAAGAGGAGATGGCTATCCAGAAAGTGAGAGTTCTGGATTAGCTCACATATCATGAGGCACGCAGGAGGGTAATGGGCTCCGGCCCTCGCTCCCAGCCTGTCGTCTCCTATGCCCGCGTCACGGCTACTCCCCCCTTCAGCTGACGCTTCAACGCTCGCAAATGAGCTCGCTCCGCTAATGATGAAAATCATCAGTGAGTTTTTAAATAAAAAAAATGAAGACCAAGCGTCAGCAAGGCCAGACAAAATTATTAAAACGTCTCCGGAGGGGCCTATTCAGGTTCCTCCATAAAAAAACCACGAAACGTAAGCGAGAGACCCTGAAGACTGGCGTGAGAGTTTCGGAGGTGACAACCAGTAAGCCCACCTCAGAAGATAAAAGGATGCAGGTGGATCGTGAAAAGACTCCACCTCGATCTGTACAAGCTGCGCTCGAGTAGCCTCCCGGATCGTGAAAAAAGGGTCGTCGTCTCCTACAGGGTGACGTCGGAGACGGATTCAGATTCCGTCACTTTCTCCGACAAGGAGACGACTAGAAGAGATAAAAGAAGCTGGCCGAAGGGGAAACCCAGGAAGTGATCCCACAACTTTCTGGGGCAACCCATCCTAGCCAATAGAAATGGTAAATATATTACAGTGGAATTGCAATGGTATTAAACAACGGTACTGTGAGCTAAACCTGCTTCTGGCAGAGCATACATCTTTGTGTGTATGTATACAAGAAACACATCTTAGACCGGCGGAAACATATACCCTGAAGGGTTATACCATCCGCCGGCGAGACGTTCTGCCAGATGCTCGAGCAAGGGTAGGTGTCGCAATATTAATAAGGCAGGACCTATCTTACCAGGCCCTTCGCCTTGACACCCCCTACAAGCTATAGCTGTTAGAATAAACGGAACTCACAGTATGCACAATCTACCTGCCGGACTTCGATTGGAGTATTGAAGATCTGGCACGTTTAACCTTGCAACTTCCACAACCATTTCTGATGCTAGGTGATTTTAACGCTCACAGTCAATTGTGGGTCTATGAGCATAGAGACGCACGTGGGAAACTTATCGAAAGTTTTTTAGATGAGTCAAACACGTTTCTTTTAAATACCGGTGAGAAAACACGATTAAACGCAAGAACTGGTGAGATGTCAGTAATTGATCTGACACTATGCTCATCGGCTCTGGCTCATCGACTGGAATGGGTGGTACTCCCTGATCCTTGTGGGAGTGACCATCTACCCATCAAAATTTCTCATAACTCACCGATGTGTCCACATCCTACTTCGCCGAGATGGCGTCTTCGTCGAGCCAACTGGGACACTTTCATGGAAAGTTTTCAAGTTCCCGCGTTGGAGGGAGACGTAGAAGAGGATGTGTGCAAAATAACCTCCAAAGTCATTGAAGCAGCTACACACGCTATAAGTAAGTCTTCCGGCATTCCACCTGGTTCAAAGTTCCCTGGAGGAATAATGTCGTGAGAGTAGCGGTTGCAGAGAAAAAGAGGGCGTTTAACAAACTGAAAAGGCGCCCCTTAGTGTCACCCTTTTTGCTATAGCGGTCAATCACATCGCAGCTTCAGCCCCGATTCGTCAATGTCTGTATGTTGATGACCTTGCAATTTTCTATGGAGCTCCATCAATGGATACAATTGAAACGAGACTCCAGCAGGGCATCAACGAAGTGGTGCATTCTGCAGAAAGTGTTGGTTTTCGGTTCTCGACAATTAAAACTAATTGTGGTCCATTTCTGTAGAAAACGCAAGGCACATCCTGATCCGATCCTTTACTTAAAGGGATCCCGCCTTGGATGAGCCGACTCTATTAGGTTTTTGGGACTTGTCTTTGACAAGAAATTAACGTGGCGTCCACACCTCCAATCCCTGGCAGCGAGTTGTCGCAAGGCAATGAATGTGCTTAAGGGATTGGCTGGTACATCGTCGGGTGCGGATCGGGAGATGCTACTGCGGCTCTATTCATCACTGGTTCTGCCCAAGATGTATTATGGCTGTGTAGTATTCTCCTCCGCCCGGATGTCAGCGCTTAAAATCCTCGATCCTATTCACCACGCAGGCCTTAGACTTGCTACAGGAGCCTACCGAACGAGTCCCTCTGTGAGTCTATGTGTAGAGTCGGGATTGCAACCCAGTGAGGTTGAGGCGTGAGCGCCTGCTCCTCAATTATGTTGCGGGGGTATGGGCTAAGCCCAATCATGTCAACTTCCCGGCTCTCTTCAGAAAATCCAGATTTCTGAGGAGACTCTATGAGAGACGTGCCACGGTCACCAGACCTTTGGCCGTTCGAACAAAGGAGCTTTTAGAGATTCTTAATTTCGAATTCGCTCAGGTACTTCCCTATAGTTTTCATAAAGTACCTCCTTGGATGATCCCAAAGGTAAGGTGCCGCTTTGACCTGGCTGGTCTCCGTAAAGATGAGACCAGTTCCCAGTACTATCGGACCTGCTTCCAACAAATTATTAGCGAATACAATGACTCTCTGTGCGTGTATACGGATGGATCTAAAACCGTTTCTGGTGTGGGGAGCGCTATTGCCATGGCAATAGCTCACACACTTGGTCGCTCTCCCCACAGGCATCCGTATACACTGCTGAATTATATGCAATTTTGCAAGCCCTGCGATATTGTGAAGAGTTTTCGAACCTTCACAATACATTCCTCATTTGTTCCGACTCGTTGAGCAAGCACTAATGTGCACGCTTTCAAGGGACCCTCTGGTGCAAAACATCCAAGTGATACCCCACGTGCTCCAGCACATGTCCATCGTTTTTGTATGGACGCCCGGGCACGTGGGTATAAATGGGAATGAGGTGGCTGATGAAGCTGTGCGGGTCGCGACTGATTCAGACCACCTGAATCTAATTCCAATACGCCCAGAGGACCTGAAAGTGTGCATACGTTTCAAAATTAATGAAAAATGGCAGCGTGAGTGGAACAACTTCACGGAAAAGCTCAAACAGGTCAAGCCAAGCATCAATAAGATGCCAGCACCTGTAAATCTGAGCCGTAGAGAGAGTGTGGCTTTTACACGTTTGCGAATAGGCCACACTCAAATCTCGCATGCGTATCTTCTCTGAGGTGAGGATCAGCCAAGAAGCACCGTGTGCAGGACAGTGCAAACCGTGAGGCATATTGTGGAGGAATGTATAGTCTTTGAACCTTTACGGCAAAGACTACGGCTTCGAGAAAATATAGTACGAGCATTATCATATAATGCGAGCTCCGTGAAGAGGATGATTACATTTTTAAATGAATCTCACCTTCTACGGAGACTTAGGGGAAACATCTCATATTTTATAAAGTCGTCTCTTTTATGTGTTTTTTATGTACAGCCTCGTACAATTTTATCTTCTTTTAAAATGTTTTGTGTTTTTAAATTATTTATTGATTTTACCTGTGATATTGTGGGCCCTTTACACCCACAATATCACATTTTATTACACACAGTTTTTAAGTTTTATTGTTTTTATTGTAATAGTGTGGGCTCTTTACACCCACACTATTACACATTGTTATATTTTTTAGTTTTTTAAAACTTTTTGTTATCTACTTTTTAAGTTTTAAATTTCTTTTATTGTTATCTAGTTTTTAAATATTTTTATTTGTTGCAGTGAAGGCCTTTTACACCTTCACTGCAACGTTGTTATTTTGTTGCTGTTGTTGGTTATATTTTGTTGTTTTTTTTTTGTATATAGTTTATTTTTGGTTATTTTTTCCTACCTAATCAATTCATTTGACTAGGTAGTGTTGTGATATTTTGTTATTTGTTAAGTTTTGTTATTGTTATTTTTTTTAACCTTCGGGGGCTAATGAGCAAGTTCTCGAAGCCCCAAAAAAAGGGGTGTGGGTTTTAGTGGGAGGTCTGGCTGGCCAGTAGTCCCACACTCTGTGCGTCAATGCATTTCCCACCTCCCTGCCGCAAAAAAAAAATACTATATACTTTCCTTAAAGTGATCTTCACAAAAATGTAAACGCGATATTGGAGATACTTCATCTCTTCTCATAACCTTACCCCACTGTTTACGTATTTTCGCATCTCTTGGAACAGAAAAAAGCAGTATCTGGTGTACTTATAATAGTGTTTTTACATTCCGGTACTAGACAATATCTATAAGTGTTTTTTTAGCTTTTTTCATTATCGAAATATCGATTAAAACTGAAAATCCTTAACTAATAACTGTCAATACATACAGTAAACAACACTGAATATGTTCTGTGACGTCATCCAAAGCGCGAAAAAATGGGGTCATTCAAACAGGTCAAATTTAATCGGTATTTTATATATTATTTTAAAAATTAATTTAAACACTTTCAACAGTATTTCTTATTTTTACTATGTTATAATGAAGGAAAAAGTGAATTAAACAAAAAATAAAATAAAATTGATGCATATTCCCTATTGCTGTTCCATTTTCAAAATTCTACGCTTATTGATATCGTGCGCTATTATTATTGGTTAATATTTCCGGGTGTAACTTACTTGAATTTGTCATCATTTATTATGTTATCTATTAGTATAATTTTCTTTTAGTAATTTTATCTCTCCTTGAATGTTGTTACGTAGTTATAATAAATTTATAGTAGGTCAACTTTAATCTAATTTGATATATTTTAAATTCCAACAAACCGAACCTTTGTTAGAATATAAAATTAGTTAGAATATTGTTTGTTAGAATATAAAATAAATCAAAATGGGTAAAAGTTGAATAACTGTACTTGAACAGTGTTATTTTACTTTTCGATTGAACAGGATGAGGAGGAGAAGAGCGATTTTAGAGGTGACAATCCTAGGTCGATAGCCTTTCGAGTTACACCTCGAATCATCCTCTGGGACGTCGATTAGCTTTCAGCCAGACAGCGATGCGTTGGGCCTGTTGAGCACGCCGTTCGATTTTGCTCTCTGCAAATCTTTTAGTCGTTTTATATTGTTTAATTAAATTAATGTATTTTTCTCTGTACTATTAAATATTTTTCGTTACAGCGTCGACGTTCTAAATTCCATGCATATGATCTAAAACTATAAAAATTGTGGTGGGTGGACATCAAACTATATCGAACACAGTTATTTTGTTCCTACGCATACATATGATAAAACATTGTTTCCTAATATAACGCGGTACCTTATACTCAATTTTCTAGATCAAAATATCAAAAGATTATGTGTGAGGATTATAATAAATAAGACATTTTATGAATTTTGAACATTTATATAGTTAATATTTATTTGTTTATAATATAACAGCAATCTGAAGTTTTCAAATCATTTATGAACTAGTTGAAAAGACTATTTTATCAGATTTTTCGAACAATATAGCTTTTATTTCTCGCAAGCAATGGAAGCGTAATATTTTGTGATTCTAAATTTTCAAATATAACATATCCCATTGTGTAATGTTTGTTTTAAATTTATAGTACTAAAGCTGACATAATTTTAATTTTAAAATTATTAGCCTAGGAGTCGAATGTTAGAATTCTGTATTTTCTATTATGTATATTAATAGCAATTCCATGATGTTAATACATGGTGTGACAATCTATTGTTTAAATTTAATTACTCTAAGAAATTTGATTTATATCGGCTGCTATTTGAAGTGTGTATTTATTGTTTTTTATTCAATATTTTAATTTTATAAATTATTTTTTTAAATATTTAGAAAGATATTATTTCGTTTTAAATTTCAAGCCAGGTTCCCTTCTTTAATTGTTTAACTAAGAGAAGTGCATTTTTTAATTTATGATTAAAAATTTGAACTAGTATTTTTCTCACCGATTACCTAAATTAGAAAAACAAAACAGTGTTTCATCTATCCTTTCGTGATATTAACTAACTCATTTTGCGATATTCATAACAAATCTCATGTTTATAGTAGTTCAAAACTTTTAATATTATCAACTTTGGAAATGTTCAAACTTTATTTTTCCGCGCATTGTCACGCCATGTGTATCTATATCATAAGTAATTATAACGATCACCTATCTGACTATACGTTTTATACGTCCATTATAAGTTCAGTAAATTATAATATAAATTTTAGAATAATTAATGTTAAAAATTGTCATTTAGAAGGCACAAGTTTTAAATATTTTAAAGAGACACCATACAAGTAGAAAAAAAATCAAATTTTGTAAATATTCATCTAAAACAATACGATCATATAATAATAATTGTACAAAACTTATAATGGTAGTAAATTAAATTAATGCACAAAATAATTTATGTGTCATTTTGTTCTGTTGATGATAATGATTCTACAGCCATTTTTAATTCCATTGCCAACTTATAACCCAACTCTTTACGTCTATCACGCCCTTCAACCATTGCTTTCACCTCACTGGAATGTACAATTACGCCATTATTTTTTATTACTGTATTTTTTGTTTTTTCAATGTCAAGTAAATCAACACCACGACTGCAATCATCAAGTAAAATGGTTCGATATCCAATTGCCAACGCATCCACAGCTGTTGCACCAACACATACGTCATACGCCAAACCGCATATGTAAATATCAGTTGCATTTTTTAATCGTAATTGTGCACATAATGTAGTATCTGTTAATTTTTTATTATCCCAAAACACTGAATATGAATCCACTTCAGGATTTGTGCCTTTGTAAACTTTTACAGCATTCTCCACCACCTAAATATATTCACAATAACAAAAAAAATATTTTAAAAAAAATTATAAATCATGAGGAATAGAAAACGGGAGGTTGAACGGAATGTTAGACGCACGTTCACAATCCGGTGTAATTATTTTTCACCACCAGGCAGTGAGCATACTAATTTAAAATGTTTTAGGGATACTGTGTAGTAGTTGTTTAAATGTAGGTGTTAAGAATCTTTCGATTTCAGTCAGAGGGAATGGAGGAATGATATTTCAAATAACTAAAATTCAGAGTCAGAGTAATGCCATCACTAAGTAACTGTGGTGTAATTGGTTAGCGTACCGTCCCGGATATACGAAGGTGTATGGTTCCAGACGTAGTGGTTACATTAACTTTTTCACATTTTTAATTTATAATATCAATGATTAATGTAAATAGTGGACATCTCGTATTACAATTCTTAATAATCGTATAAGATTTGACTTATATTTAGTATTCAGACATAATAAGTTCACAAAAAGCAATAATTAATGTTTATCCAGTAAAATATCAACTCGATTATAAGCTCGAAAAATATAATACTGAAAAAAACGCACTAATAACTCATTAGTAAACGCAACAGTACTTAATAAACGCCATAATAAAACCATATACAAGTTAATTACATTTCATAAAAACTATATTTATTTTAAACATTCATAAAATTTGATGTGTGTGATTTCTCTACCTAATCATCCCTAGAATTAGATACCATTTTTAGTCCCTCTGTGATCTGTGATTTTTTAACTTTTTTAAGGACGCGGAAGCTCAAGAGGCTTCTATGCCTGTTATCTATTCTTCATACTATTCGTAATTTTCTTATTCTTATAATTTATAATTTTCTATTCTTTTCTTATTCTTATTCTGTCTATTCGTAATTCAAAGGACAGTAGCTTTTGCATCTGCAAGTAAGGTTTAAAATTACTTACAACATTTAAAACAAGTGAAAATAATAACGAACTGAGTTACTTGCTTATATATGTGTACGAAGTTCGTTATCAATGAACTGTTTATTTTAGTGTGTGTACAAATGTATACAAATACAAAGTAATGTAAAAGTTACTAAATACAGTTATGGTTATGTAATCAAGAATAATCAGCTCAGATGTTTGAGCCGAAATTGTTTTTTTAACTTTGAATTTTTTTTCTCCTTTACAATTTCAAAGAAGAATATCTAACAATTAGTATATTACTAATTGTCTTTGGCATTTATTATCAAAATATATAATACTAGCTGTTTCCCGGGACTTCGTCCGCATTTATATGAAAGCTAAATATATATGTATACTATATATTTAGCTTCCGTCCGAGGATCCGACGGACGGTGATATGTGCTGTGGAGGCTAGGGGAACATGATATCTATCTAAAATTATAATTTAACATATATACATATCTAGTGGAGTCTCCCTAGTCCTCTACACAGTATATTTGTTGTCCATCGGTCCCTGGTTCCTGGGTTTTAACCATCCACGAGTGCTCTTTGTTTCAATATATCGATTTCTATTGGATATTGGTGAAGAATGCGAGGATTGTGGAAGGAACTTGAGCTGTGTGCTAATATGCGACAGGTTTAATTTACCATGTATATATATATATATATATATATATATATATATATATATATATATATATATATCATATATATCATATACATATATATATATATACATATATATATATAGAAAAATAAATATGATAGCAAACTATGAATCGTTATATATCGATATATATATATATATATATATATATATATATAAGTAGTGTGCTATCATAGTTTATAGTTACTATGGAAACGATAATCAAAGTTGACATTTCAAAATTGAAACAAAATTTTAATAAAATAATTTTATAGTTATTTTTTAGTAGTATAGTTTCTGCGGAATTAATAAAATCAACAAAAATTTTAGCCCACTCCAAAAAACGGAGGAGATTCTATGTTCGACTGTATGTATTTTTTTAAATGTTCACCCCCTTCAAGATTATTTTTTGAGAGAAAATATAGCCTTTGTCCTTACCCAGGCTATAATGTATCTCCTTGCCAAATTTTTAATACGATCCGTTTTGAGTTTAGTCGTGAAGAGGTAGCAAACAAACAGAGTTACTTTCACATTTATATAGTATATAGTATGGATATATATTATATATTATTTTATATTATATTATTTTTATTACTATGGACCACACAATTTTATGGTTTTTTTTTATAAATTTTATAGATGATTTATGCCTTAGTAATTCAGGTTTCGAAAAAGTGCTTCGGATAAAGGTTGTTCATTAGAATTACAGTAACAACTTTTATTCAAATTTTTTTTCGAAAACCGAATAAATAAGGCACAAAACAAGTATCAAATTTAAAAAAATTACATCAACTTTAGTGGCCAAGAATACAATCAGCTGCAAAAGTCCCTTTCAGAATTTTATAATTTATTTGTGCCTTATTTATTTGGTTCTCGGAAAAATGTTTCGAATAAAAGTTGTTTGTGTATTTATGATGAACAAGTTATATCCGAAGCATTTTTTTGAAAACCGAATAAATAAGGCAGAATTCAATAATAAAATTTTGAAATGATAGCACAACTTTTGCCGCCTATTGTACGTATATGGGAATTTATTTTTACTTGAAACGATCTCTTACAATTAGTATAATAATGGTAGTGTTTTGCATTTATTATAAAAATGTGTTACATTCACTAAAAGGCCATATATATTTTTTCTCCTCCTCGATCAATAAATATAATTGTAATATAACATAATAATTAATATTGATGCCTATGGTTTTGGTAACTTGATTTCATATTCAATATAATGTTCAAAAATTAGATTACTTTGAGTATCTTTAGTTTAAGTTTAGGACAAATTTTTGTAATAGGAAAGTGATGCGAAACAAACTGTATAAAAGTAAAACAGTAGCAGGGGCGTCACGAGGGTGGCGTGGTGCATCTATGCTCCCGTGTATAAGGGGCCCCCAGAACTCAAGACAAAAAAGCTTCAAGAAATTTTCTATTTCGAGAAAAAATTCTTTTTATATGTATAGTTTTGCAAAGATTGTGAAAAAAAACTTATATAATTGTAATAAGTGGACGTTTTTATACCAAGGGTCTATAACAAAAAAAAAATGCATTTATTATTATTTATAGTTAAGAATCAGCGCATGAGTACCGGAATGTACTCTGACAAAATTTGTTTGTCCAATTCTCTTCAATATGTAGTACTGATTGCATGTTTCCAAAGGTAAATAGTGCCATACTTCCTTAAACGAAATTTTTGATCCAATTACAACAAACGAATGGAATTTATATTGGGACAATATATTTACATAATGGTCGATTCAATACAATACCCCAGTTAAAATAAGCCAAAAAACCGTGTTAATCTACAAAAATTAGCATACATCTGGAAATTGGTATATATGTTAAGTACACAATTGCTAATAAAATATCAAAAGTCCCCATCGATCCGACTTCTGCTAAAAATTTTATTCAAGGTCAAAGGTTATAAATATCGGTTTTTCGCATATACCTCATAAACTGTAAGTCTTATCACAATAGGTCAGACAAAAATTGTAGATCGTGAAATTGTCTGCAAAAAATGCTTTTATACATTTTTCCTACGAGACAAGAGTCAAAGATGTATCACTTATTTCATCAACATTCGAGCATGACTGGCCTTGACAATTGGTACATATTAGGGAACAAAACAATCCAGATTTTCTACAACCACAACAGGTGGAAGAAATTTTTTAATTGATTCCATGCTATAATCTACCAATTTCCAACCCCAGTCATCTGGATCCGATTCTTTGCCTAGCCCTGCTAAAATTTGATAATACACATGATATAAGTGTTTGTAAGCAGAAGCAGATGTTGGTGGAAGGCAAACTAGCTGTACTCTTTTATTATTTCGTGTATTTTTTAAAAAACATAAGTATCTATGCAAATTGCAGACGTGGTGTCACAGCCCGTTATCGCATGTAAAAAGAAAATATGATCTCGACATTTGGGATATGCAGTGAAACTTCGACACGAATGTATGTTTGATTGTACTTGAGATTTTCCAGGTTTAAATAAGTAAATAATCTTATCAATTGGTGTTCGTGCAGTCAATAGTATTAATAAATCAATATCTTCACCAACAACGACAGTATTTGTTTCATTGCGTTGTTCTATTGCTGTTTCAATAGAATAGTACTAATATGTGAACGAGTGTATATTAGTACTATTCGTTTGTTTGAAATTGCGATATCTCAAAAACGGTGACTCGTAGGAAAAAAATATTTGAACATTTTTTGTAGAAAATTTTACGGTCTACAATTTTTGTAGGACCTATTTTTGTGATAAAACTTACCGTTTATGGGATATATGCGAAAAACCGATATTCTTGACCTTTGACCTTGAATAAAATTTTTAGCAGAAGTCGGATCGATGGGGACTTTTGATATTTTATTAGTAATGGTGTACCTAGCATATATACCAATTTCCAGCAGTATGCGAATTTTATTAGATCTGACTAGGAGCGCAGAAGGCAAACCTGACCACCGAAGAGGGCAAATTATTAACAGCACGAAAGGCGATTTGGGACACACCATATTGCTGGAAGTAAATATAGCAGATCTAAGGTGGAATCAAGACCGTGGGTTCAAATTATACCTCGGGTTTGGCCAAATCAGCCTTAGACCGTTAAAAGCATTAAAAGGCAACAATACCAGCTTTTCAAATGCTACAAATAAACCTCCAGCACAGTAAGGTAGCCTCCGCTGTCTTCTGTCAAAATGTGCTGGCAAAGAGTCTTACCATAGCCCTAGTCCAGGAACCTTGGGCTGTAAACCATAAGATTCCTGGACTAATACTGGAGGAAAAATTATTTATAATAAAACTCCAGAGAAATCCAGAACTTGCATTTACAGGTGTATAGAGTTTTGTCAGATAGACCTTACAGCGGTAAAACTAAAATACAACATGGAGAACGAAACAGGATTGGTAGTTATCGCTAAGGTCTACCTACCCTATAATGCACTACTCCACCACCACCAACGGATATGGCCAGATCTAGTATTGTGAGGTAAAAAACCACCAACTGATCCCGGGGTGCGATGCAAACGCTCATCACACTGTAAGGGGGAGTACCAACATAAATGCAACAGGTAACCTCTTTGATTATATTATGGCTATCAACATAGGTATAGTTAATCTAGGCAACATGACGACATTTATTAACAGAATTCAGCAGGAAGTCATAGATGTAACACTGAGTATTATGAAATCAGTGGAAAAATCAAGAAGTAGCTAGTATCCGATGAATCATCTGCATCGGATCACAGACAAATCTATTACAATGTGGAGGTAAAAACAAACCATTACAATATACAATATCGGTATCCGAGGAAAAAAATTGGGACGAATGTAATTCGACACTAAAGTTTAAACTTGCCAAAATCCCGAAAAAAGTTATAAAAAGTACTGGATATCGAGCTTACTGCAACTGAGCTTCAGGTCTACAATAATTAAATCTTTCCAAGAAAACTGCACGGAGGTCTCAATAGACATCAGCAAGTCAACTTGCTGGTGGAATATGGATTAAAGACCTAAAGAAGTAAAGGCAAAAAGTTCGCCAACTACTTAACAGAGCAAAACAGAAAGGAAACTGGGACAATTACCAGGAAGCCCTCACTGAATTTCAAAAGATCTCTGAAAAAGCCAAAACAAACGCGTGGAAGAAACTCTGTCAAGATGTTGAAAACACATCTGAGAGAGCAAGATTAGGCCACTACATAAGCCCGATGGTGATTACACTAACTTCGGGAAGGATACACTCAAAACACTCATTTTCTCGATTCAATTAAACCAAAACCTCCTAGTAATAAGCGAGGATTGGAGAAGAGTGGCGAATACAATCAATCGCTCAAAGATCGAACGGGCAATAAACTCATTCGACCCGTAGCACAGAAGCCAGGCGGGATATACCCAGTGCTTTTACAAAAAGAAGCAGAGTATCTTTCAACTCTGCTTTGTCACAAGTTTGGACAAGCCTAGCTACAGGTTTATATCGAAGCAGTATGGAAGCCAGTAAGAGTTCACCAAAACCGAGGAGGCTCAATCACTTCACTAAAAAAGATTTTAGGCCAATTAGCCTGTCATCGTTTCTACTAAAGCCAATGGAAAGATTAATAGGATTTCACTTAACTCAAAGAGCACTGCCGAAAAATCCACTTCATGCTAACCAGCACGCGTATCAGGTGGGAGAATCGTGTGAATCAACCTAATATACAAGATTGAGGAGGGATTTTCAAGGAAACAGGCCATCTTGTGCGTGTTTCTTGGCATTGAATGGGCCTTTGATAATGCCTCTTACAATTCCATGATGAGTTCTGCAAGTCAGCACGAAGTAGAAGACAACTTCTGCAGGTGGAAAAACTGTATGCTGATAGGTAGAAGAATACAAACTTCCCTGTTGTGTTGAAAATTATTAAGAATAATTTTTGAAACCTTAACAGATAATTAAAAGTGCAATAAAAAGTATTAAGAAACATATTTAACTCCTTGGACAAAAGAGTTTTTTTTTATAATTGAAAAAAAATTACATAATGATTTTCAATTTTTTTTCTTTCAAAAAAAAACTTTTCTTTTTTTAAAATAAAATCATTCAAAATTTTATTTATTAAAAAAAGTTTTTTTTTATAAAATCAAATATAATTTATTTTGTAAAAAAATAATAATACGAACAAATTAAAATTTAAACAGACCTGAAATGTTCTTACGTTTCATAAAACTCTTCACTATTGTAATTGTCTATATAATGTAGAATTTTATTTATTTATAAACAAAGATAAGTATATTTATAATAAGTATAATTATATGTAGATAAGTATAAATAAGTATATGTAGTATATTTTTTACGTGTGGAAAAAACAAATGGAAGTATAAACTGCATTTATATTTTTTATTTATATACGCAGTGTCAGTGACAGAATAAGCATTTAAAAAGTACTTTCTGACCTAAAAACATTCAATAAAATGTTGTATCTGTAAAAAAACATTTACTACAAGAATAATCAAAATTATGAGAGACTGATTCGGTTCAGGTCTGTTCATTTTTTTTGAACCGGAGTGTACCCACATAAACAGCTATTATGTTATACTGTGTATTGTAAATTTGAAATAAATATTTTAATTATATATATATATATATATATATATATATATATATATATATATATACATAAATATATATATATATATATATATATATATATATATATATATACATATTAAAAACATATATTTTATATAGATATATTAAATATATTATATGGACGTGCGGGGTAAGTGGTCAGACAAGAATGGTTTTATTGGTTCGTATCGCAAGTCGAGCCAATATAATTTTTAATATATTTTATCAATTACCAACCTCTCTAAATGCGACGTCTGGAAGAGTCTACAGAAAAATATGTTTACAAAAACAATATTATCTATTATCAAACAAGTATTCTTCTAGAATGGTCCACGGAAACGGAAAAATTCACCAATTTCTTGTGAGTAATAAATTGACAATCGTTCAAGTCAGTTAATGATTAAAAGTTGTACAGTTTAAATAGGTTTATGATTGAGATTCGATCAGATCAGTTGTAAAAAGTTGTATTGTAAAGAGAAATAGACTCAAGAAATAGACTAAGAGCGTGTGGTTTTAATTGACATAAATTTAGTCAACTATTACTAATATTTTGAGTTTTTTTGTGTGTCGAGTGAATCTTTATTTTTAGAGTAACTTCAGAGTTTGTATTATTTATGTCAATCATCTTATAAAACGACAATTTTAGTCATAATTTAGATTATTTCAAATACAATAGAAAAAAAGTATCGTATAAAGTAAAGAAAATGGATAAGCTACAATTTGAATTCACATTATTACCGGCAAATGACGGAAAAACAAATGTATTGAGCATAACCTCAATTACAACTGAAGATAAAAAAACATTCTTGATACCCAAAAAATTGCAGTCAACTGCCTTACATACAGAAATTATTAAAAAACCAGCATTTCAAAAAGTGAAAAACAGTATAAAAAAAAGATATCAATATAGAAAAGTTTGGATTACATTAACTGAAGAGCTTAAATCAGTTTATATTGACGATGATAACATACAGTTTTCTGATCAGTATCTAGAATTATTAGATCAAGAAGCACAAGCATCAGCAGCAATAAACCCAGAAAATACAACCACTTTAAACAAAATTCTCGAAAAATTTGTAAATAGAGATTCTGAAATAAATGAACAACGAAATTTAAAAAATATAGCTGAAAAATTTTTGCTCGAAAAGTTTACTAGTAAAAATAATAACAAAATAATAACGCAAATCAATGGATAGAAAATTTTGAAAAAGAAAGCTTACGTTTTAAAATAATATCGGATGAAAACAAAATAGAAATATTAAGACTCTTTATGGATAAATCATGTATGGACTGGTATAGTTCTATGTTTATTAAATAAACTAACATTGGAATCAGAATGGTTAATATGGCAAAATAAATTTTGTGAGTCTTTTGCAAATAAAGGTTGGAATCCAGTAACATATGCTTTAACATATAAGCATAAAGAAGGTTCATTACTAGACTTGATATTACTTAGACTTCTTATTACTTTTACTTGATATGAGAAGATCCATTGATACAGGTACCTTAGTAGATTTAGTCGCAGCTGGACTACCAGATTTCATTCTGAACAGAATTGACAGAGAAACAATTAATGATACAGTCGACCTGTTTAATGAAATCAGCAAATATGAACACATGGTTAAAAAAAGAAATTTTGAAATAAAGAAAAGTAACGTAAATTTCAAAAATTTAAATAAACGAAAAAAAAACCCTTGTCCCATCTGTACAAAACTAGGAAAAGGCAGAAGATATCATCCAGAAGCAGCATGTTATTTTAAAGATACACAAGATAAAAATATCAAACATGTTAATAATTCAGAAATTGAAATAGAATTAATGATGATAATCAAAAAAAACGAGTAGATACACCATTAATAAAAGTCAAACTAGTAATTAATGATAACATAAAATTAAACGGTATTTATGACTTTGGTTCAAATATTTCTTCAATTAATTCAAAATTGTTAAAAATAAAAGGTGATAATAAAAAACAGATGAACACAGACAAATTAATAACAATTAATGGAGTAAGTAAAACAATTGGTTTGGCTACTTTGAAAATAAAAATTTTTGAAATTTAAAAAAATGTAGATATATATATCATTGATGGTGAAAAATTTAAATATGACTTTCTAATTGGATTAGATATGATTCCAATTAATTCAAAATGAAGATTTAAAAATAACACAAAAAGAAAAATTAGAAATTGGTTCAAATAACCATGTGATAAACAAATACATCAATACATTATGATAAACAAATCAATACATTAAATGAAGAAATCACAAAATTAAAAATCCTAGTTGAAAACATTAATAACAATATAAATAATATTAAGAAAGATATCAGTCCTGAATCACATGATATAAAACATGATGAAGACAGGCATAACAATAAATATGATTAAAAATAACACAAAAAGAAAAATTAGAAATTGGTTCAAATAACCATGTGATAAACAAATACATCAATACATTATGATAAACAAATCAATACATTAAATGAAGAAATCACAAAATTAAAAATCCTAGTTGAAAACATTAATAACAATATAAATAATATTAAGAAAGATATCAGTCCTGAATCACATGATATAAAACATGATGAAGACAGGCATAACAATAAATATGATATAAAAAAAGAGATCAGCCCTGAATCACATAATATAAAATATGATGAAGATAGGCAGGTAAATTTCAATGAATATGTTATAGAAAAAAATTTTAAAATAAAAACTGATCATTTAAATTCCTACCAAGAATTAGAGGTAGAAAAATTAATAGAAAAGAATATAACAGTATTTGCAAGAAACAAGTATGATGTAGGTACTGTTAGAGATTACGAAGCTAGAATAGACCTAATGGTAGAAAAGTATTGTAGTAAAAGACCTTACGGATGCAGCATGGAAGACAGAACTGAAATAGAAAATCAAGTAACTAAATTATTAGAGAACAAGTTAATAGAAGAATCATATAGTCCTTTTGCTGTACCGGTCACATTAACTTTTAAAAAAGATTAAAAAAAACTAGACTATGTATCGATTTTAGAGATCTAAATAAATTAGTAGTACCTCAAGCACAACCATTTCCGTTGATAGAAGATCTTATGAGAAAAGCAAGAACTGTAAAAATTTCTCTTCGCTAGATATTAACTCAGCATTTTGGTTAATTCCTCTCAGAATAGAAGATAGAAAGAAGACAGGGTTTGTAACTCAATCAGGTCATTTTCAATGGACTTGCCTTCCGTTTGGCTTAAAAACATCTCCAGCAATATTCCAAAGAATATTAAGTAATATATTAAGAAAAAATAAACTAACGGATTTTGCCGTGAATTATATTGATGATATACTCATATTCTCTAAAACATTCGAAGATCATATTCAACATTTAACACTATTATTAGAAGCCATAAAAAAGAAGGTTTTAGATTGAAATTCACAAAATGTACATTTGCATAAAAAAAAGTAAAGTATTTAGGACATATAATACAGGACAACACGGTCAAACCAATAAAAGATAACATAAGATCAATCAGAGATTTTCCAATACCAAGAACACAGAAATATATAAGACAATTTTTAGGTAAAATTAATTTCTATCACGAATATATACCAAGAAGCGCAATCATTTTAGAATCATTACACAATTTATTAAGGAAAAATCAGAAATTTATATGGACGAACGAGTGTCAAAAAGCATTTGATAAAATCAAACAACTTCTGTGTTCTCAGCCAGTCCTGGAAATCTTCGACCAAAAATTACCAATCAAAATCTACACAGACGCATCGATAGAAGGAATCGTTGCATATTTCTCAAAGAAGCTTAATGAGGTACAGAAGAAAAAAAATGCTATATATTTAGAATGTTTAGCAATTAAAGAAGCTATAAAGTATCGGCAATACTGATTAACAGGAAAAACATTTACGGTTTACTGTGATCACAAACCGTTCGAAAATATGAATATAAAATCAAGACCTGATGAAGAACTGGGAGAATTAACATACTATTTATCTCAATATGACTTTGAAATTAAATATATCCCAGGAAAAACTAATATAGAAGCAAATAGTTTAAGTAAAAGCAGATGAAACCACACATGAACATCTAAAAAATGTTAAATCTTATTAATATAAATGATATTGTTTCCGTCCAAACTAATAAAAAAGATATTTACAACAATAATAAATCAATCACTGCCGTGGGTCCACCTTGTCGTGGTGGGAGGGCCTAGTACCTTGACTGCAAGCCAGCAAGAGGGGAAGCTAACGGACCCAAACTTCTCAACGTTGGGATTAGTGTGCGTATATCGCGCGCTGTCATCATCGTCATCGTTGGTTTCGGTGTGCGGTGTTCGTGCACTGTCGCAACATTACTTGTCGGCCATGTCATCTGGGCGACATTATCTTCGTTGAAGGCGGTACCGTGCATTCCTGCTAGAGAAACCCTTAAAACTAATGCAGGAGCTTCGGAGGTGGCAATCAATAAGCCCACCTCAGAAGAAAAATGAATGGAGGTGGATCGTGAAAAGACTCCACCTCCATCTACATCAAAGGGTGAGCCAGCTCTGCAGGCGGAGCTGAGCTCACCGAAGCCGGAGAGGTCCATGCCTCCTGCTTCAACATCACCGGGAGGCAGCCCAGCGCACAAGCTACGCTCGACTATCCTACCGGACCGTGAAAAAAGGGTCGTCGTCTCCTACAGGGTGACGTCGGAGACGGATTCCAATTCCGTCACTTTCTGCGACAAGGAGAAACCAAGGAAGTGATCCCACAACTTCCTGGGGCAACCCATCCTAGCCAATAGAAATGGTTAATATATTACAGTGGAATTGCAATGGTATTAAACAACGCTACAGTGAGCTAAACATGCTTCTGGCAAAGCATACACCTATGTGTGTATGTATACAAGAAACGCATCTTAGACCGGCGGAGACTTATACCCTCATGGGTTATACCATCCACCGGCGAGATGTTCTGCCAGATGTTCGAGCAAGGGGAGGTATCGCAATATTAATAAGGCAGGGCCTATCTTACCAGGCCCTTCGCCATGACACCCCCCTACAAGCTATAGCTGTTAGAATATACTGATCGCTCGAACTCACAGTGTGCATAATCTATCTGCCGGACTTGGATTATCGAAGATCTGCTACGTTTAACCTTGCAACTTACACAACTATTTCTGATGCTAGGTGATCTTAACGCCCACAGTCAATTGTGGGGCTGTGAGCATAGAGACGCGCTTGGGAGGCTCATCGAAAGTTTTTTGGATGAGTCAAACACGTTTCTTTTAAATACCGGTGAGAAAACACGAGTAAACGCCATAACTGGTGAGATCGACTGGAATTGATGGTACTCCCTGATCCTTGTGGGAGTGACCATCTACCCATCAAAATTTCTCATAACTCACCGATGTGTCCACATCCTACTTCGCCGAGATGGCGTCTTCGTCGAGCCAAATGGGACACTTTCATGGAAAGTTTTCAAGTTCCCGCGTTGGAGGGAGACGTAGAAGAGGATGTGTGCAAAATAACCTCCAAAGTCATTGAAGCTACACAAGCTACACACGCAATAAGTCTTCCGGCATTCCACCTAAGAGAAAAGTTCCCTGGTGGAATAATGTCGTGAGAGTAGTGGTTGCAGAGAAAAAGAGGGCGTTTAACAAACTGAAAAGACGCCCCACGCAGGAAAATTTGATAGCCTTTAAAAGAAGAAGATCAATAGCAATAAGAATTATTCGAGATCAGAAAAGGCTATCTTGGGAGCAATATGTTTCGGCCATCAATACCTCCACACCATCTTCGGAGGTATGGAGGAGGATGAAGGCAATTTCCGGGAAATTTTGCTCATCACCGGCGCCTGCCCTCCTCAATTTGGATGGCCGAGTCATATCGCAGCGTGCCGAAACTGTTGAGTGTTTAGCGGAGCATTTCGAGCACGTCTGCAGCTCCCAAAATTACGACCCGGATTTCCTGCGGATCAAGACATGATGCACCACGAACAACATGATGATCTTGATTTTTTATTCAGATGAATCCCTCCAGTATAACAACGATTTTACAATGCAAGAACTACTGGAGGCGCTAAAGGGGTCAAAAGATACATCACCTGGCCCCGATACAATATATTATGCCATGATCCAGAATCTGCCTTATCCTGGTAAGTGCGGATTACTGGATCTATACAACAATATTTTTCGGCAGAGCGTTTACCCTCAGCAATGGCGGGAAGCCATTATTATGCCGCTGCTAAAAGAGGGTAAAGATTCATCGCAACCATCAAGCTACCGTCCAATATCTTCGACTTGCTGCTTCAGCAAGATATTAGAAAAAATGGTGATCAGACGTCTCGTCTGGTGGCAGGAAACTAATAATCTGATAAGTACATATCAGACAGGTTTCCGCCAATACCATTCGACGACGGATCAACTTGTTCGCCTTGAGAATGCTATTCACGACAACTTTCTCCGGGGTTTTCACTTTGTGGGAGTGTTCTTCGACCTGGAGAAAGCATGTGATATGACTTGGAGGTATGGCATTCTCAGGAAGCTGCATGACTGGGCACTGAGAGGATCTCTGCCTGAGTTCATTCAAAGTTTTATGTGTGACCGCAAATTTCATGTCCGGGGTGGGTGGCACTGACTCTGGAATCCATTCCCAGGAGAATGGTATTCCCCAGGGCTCGACGCTTAGTGTCACCCTTTTTGCTATAGAGGTCAATCACATCGCAGCTTCAGCCCCGATTCGTCAATGTCTGTATGTTGATGACCTTGCAATTTTCTATGGAGCTCCATCAATGGATACAATTGAAACGAGACTCCAGCAGGGCATCAACGAAGTGGTGCATTCTGCAGAAAGTGTTGGTTTTCGGTTCTCCACAATGAAAACTAAAGTGGTCCATTTCTGTAGAAAACGTAAGGCATATCCTGATCCGATCCTTTACTTAAAAGGATCCCGCCTTGGATGTGCCGACTCTATTAGGTTTCTGGGACTTGTCTTTGACAAGAAATTAACGTGGCATCCACACCTTTAATCCCTGGCAGCGAGTTGTCGCAATGCAATGAATGTGCTTAAAGGATTGGCTGGTACATCGTGGGGTGCGGACCGGGAGATGCGAATGCGGCTCTATTCATCGCTGGTTCTGTCCAGGATAGATTATGGCTGTGTAGTATTCTCTTCCGCCCGGATGTCAGCGCTCAAAATCCTAGATCCTCTTCACCACGCAGGCATTAGACTTGCTACAGGAGCCTTTCGAAAGAGTCCCTCTATGAGTCTATATGCAGAGTCGGGACTGCCCCCATTGAGGCTGAGGCGTGAGCGCCAGCTCCTCAATTATGTAGCGGGGGTATGGGCTAAGCCCAATCATGTCAACTTCCCGGCTCTCTTCAGAAAATCCAGATTTCTGAGGAGACTCTATGAGAGACGTGCCACGGTCACCAGACCTTTGGCCGTTCGAACGCAGGAGCTTTTAGAGAGTCTTAATTTCGAATTCGCTCAGGTACTTCCCTATAGTTTTCATGAAGTACCTCCTTCGCTGATCCCAAAGGTAAGGTGCCGCTTTGACCTGGCTGGTCTCCCTATAGATGAGACCAGTTCCCCGTAATATCGGACCCGCTTCCAACAAATTATTAGCGAATACAATGACTCTCTGTGCGTGTATACGGATGGATCTAAATTATTTCTGGTGTAGGGAGCGTTATTTAAATTGGCAATAGCTCACACACTTGGTCGCTCTCCCCACAGGCATCCGTATAAACTGCTGAATTATATGCAATTTTGCAAGCCCTGCAATATTGTGAAGAGTTTTCGAACCTTCACAATACATTCCTCATTTTTTCCGACTCGTTGAGCTCGCTGCAAGCACTAATGTGCACACTTTCAAGGGACCCTCTGGTGCAAAACATCCAAGCGATACTCCACGTGATCCAGCACATGTCCATCGTTTTTGTATGGGAATGAGGTATACATGGGAATAAGGTGGCTGATGAAGCTGCGCGGGTCCCGGCTGATTCAGATCACCTGGATCTAATTCCAAAATGCCCAGTGGACCTGAAAGTGTGCATACGTTTCAAAATTAATGAAAAATGGCAGCGTTAGTGGAACAAACTCACGAAAAAGCTCAAACAGGTCAAGCCCAATATCAATTAGATGCCGGCACCTGTAAATCTGAGCCGTAGAGAGAGCGTGGCCCTTACACGTTTGCGAATAGGCCACACTCAAATCTCGCATGCATATCTTCTCTGCGGTGAGGATCAGCCAAGAAGCACCGTGTGCAGGACAGTGCAAACCGTGAGGCATATTGTGGAGGAATGTATAGTCTTTGAACCTTTACGGCAAAGACTACGGTTTCGAAAGAATGTAGCACGAGCATTATCATATAATGCGAGCTCCGTGAAGAGGATGATTACATTTTTTAATGAATCTCACCTTCTATGGAGACTCTAGGGCAACAAACATCTCATATTTTAAAAAAAAGTCGTCTCTTTTGTATGTTTTTTACGTACAGCCTTGTACGATTTTGTCTTCTTTTTAAATGTTTTGTGTTTTTAAATTATTTATTGATTTTATCTGTGATATTATGGGCCCTTTACACCCACAATATCACATTTTATTAATCATAGTTTTAAGTTTTATTGTTTTAATTGTAATAGTGTGAGCTCTTTACGCCCACACTATTACACATTATATATTACACATTGTTGTTTTTTTTGTTTTTAAAACTTTTTATCATTATCTAGTTTTTAAGTTTTAATTTTTTATATTGTTATCCAGTTTTTAAGAATTTTTGTTTGTTGCTGTGAAGGCCTTCTACACTGCATCGTTGTTATTTTGTTATTGTTGTTTATTTTTTTGTTGCTGTTTTTTTTTTATACAGATTATTTTTGGCTATTTTTTCCCAACCTAGTTAATTCATTTGACTAGATTTTATGTTGAAAACGGCAATAAACTAAACAAAAAAAAATTAGACGAATTAAATTCGGGCCATACAAAATTTTAGAAAAAATCTCAGATTCAATATACAAGATTGATACAGGTCACAGAAAATCAGAATCTAATCTATTCCACATCACTAAACTAATGCCAAGTACTTCAAGTGAGAATAACGGATTACGATAACTTATACACCTGTAAGAAAATTCTGGTGAATTTTATCTCCCGCGAGAGGAGATGTCAAAAAATATTTTCTTCAATTTACCATAGTAACGGCTTTACACGGTAACATGGTAACCACTTTAAACAAATTCAAAAGTGTAAAATTATAAAAATTTACTAATCATAATTTTTTAAAGAATTGGCATATATATTTATATTTATATATATATATATATATATATATATATATATATATATATATATATTAATATATTTATATATATATATATATACATATATCTATATATATATATATATATATTTATATATTTATATATATATATATATAATATATAAAATATATATAAAATATTTAAAATATTTATTTCAAATTTACAATACACAGTACCCACATAAACATAACAGCTGTTTATGTGGTTACACTCCCGTTCAAAACAAATGAACAGACCTAAACTAAATCAGAATTTTGATTGTTCTTGTAGTAAATGTTTTTTATAGATACGAGATTTTATGTAATGTTAATACGTAAGAAAGTATTTTTTAAATGCTTACTCTGTCACTAACACTGCATATATAAATAAAAAATATAAATTCAGTTTATACTTCCATTTCTTTTTTACACACTTAAAAAATATACTACTTATCTTTGTTATAAATAAATAAAAGTATACATTATACAGAGAGTTACAAAAGTATATCGATGACACGCGCGATTTAAATCTCGAATGATTTAGAAGGTAAAAAAAATCTAGTTAATTTACTTAAAATACGGAAATACACTTTTATTTAACAATAATAATACAATTTAAACAAGTTCTGTAAATTATCAATAATGAAGTCATTCAAACATGAATCATCTAAACAACCCTTATTATTGATGACACAGTGTTTTCACTTAGATAAAACGTCACGATTGTTCAAACATGACACATTGATATAGTTATCCTTATTATATAAGCTGATATAACTAATATATAAACTCAATGTAAAACATCCTTAAACAAGAATTGATTAGATAGTTTTGATATACGTTTGCTCTGCTAATTTTATTCTAGTTTTAATACTTTTTATATTTTTAATTATTATAAAATCATGTTCATTGACTGAAAGTTTAAATTGTATTTTTATTGTTAAATAAAAGTGTATTTCCGTATTTTAAGTAAAATAACTTGATACATTTCGAGATTTAAATCGCGCGTGTCATCGATTTTGTAGCGGATTTTTTATCGAAAGTCTCTAGCTAAGAAAGACTATTTTCACAATATAAGCTTCATCTCAGAAGCTTATATCTTCGTCACTGAATAACTTATCGTCTACTTTTAGGACAGTACACAAATCCGCCTTCAAACCAAAATCGGGTTTCACTGTCAGCCTTTACCTGAACCAATGTTTTAGCAAAATTTTGTCTAATTTTCAAACGGTCTCAGGTCAACAGTTTTTGATATGGAAAGCTATATAGTTGCTCATATTTTTCGTTTAGGTGTACTCTATTCATAACTACCATCACTTTTAATTATTGACTCTTTCCTTTTGATACATGGCCTCGAAAAATCAATCAATTTTTGAAAAATTTTTATTTTCAGGTGGCTGTAACATGTTTCTTTAAATTTTAAATTTTTGGGGAATATACTTCATCAAGTCCCAAAAACAACTCAAGTTTAGGTTTGAAATAGTTTACATAATCTTCTCTTTGTATAGTGTCCTGGACCAGTCTAGAACAGTGCTTGTTTGTACCAAACAGAAAAAAATGTTTTTGAAAAAAAAAAATATATATATATATATACATATACAGTATTTATATTCCTTGTGTTTTCTTAAGTTGGCTCCATATGGAAAACTTTTTTATTATAAAGTTAACGAAAAAATCCCTGCTTTCGAAAATATTAATATTCAGCTATTCACTTTTGACATCGAATGTACAGGGTTCCACAAATTGAAGTTCTATAGGAATGTTTTGACCATTTCAATTTTAAATTAAATTTTGCAAATCCTACTTACAAAACACGTTATCTGTTATCCCAATTAAGCAGTCATCGTACTTCAAATGTTTATTTGCTGATTTTAAACATTTAATGAATGATATGTAACAAAATAGTTAATACAATTAATAATTAAAAACATTTATTTTTCATACATTACATTACAAACACAATTATTATTGTTGCCGTTAGTAACAACAGTTATCTTCAGTTCGTTTTTGCCTCAACGTATCCACCTTCGCGTTCCATACATGTTTTACATTTTTCTTTAAATACACTCCTACATATCTCGGGAGTGATTTCTTGAACCGTTTCCCTTATTATCTGTTCTAAATGGTCTACAATTAGCACAAAAGTATACAAAATTCAATTTACAATTGAAGTGGTCAAAACATTCCTATCGAAATTTTTCAATTTGTGGATAGCCTGTACATTCGATGTCAAAAGTGAATAGCTGAATGTGAGTATTTTCGAAATCAGAGATTTTTATAAAGAATAACTTTTTTTCATAAATCTTATAATATAAAAGTTTTCCATATGGAGCCAACTTAGGTAGACATACTGTATATATATTTTTTATATTCTTCTAGAATATTCAGTTGAGTTTCAGCCATGGTCGTATTCAAAGGGGTCAGCGATTGATAAAATTAAAATTAATTAAAATTAAAATTGTAATGGAAATGGTCCGGGTGCGAACCAATACAATACAATACCCCGCTTATCTGACGCCGTAACGCATTGGCCCCCCGCTCTGTATATTAATAGTACATATTTACCGATTTCAGTTTACACAAATAAATAATTGATTCATAATAGCATACTTGCAAGCTCGCAATGTTTGAATAGAACTAATTTACCAAATTATACTTGTTTATGTAGAAATTATTTAACAAACTTTAATTTGTATTTTTATAAATTGTGTTTACTTGACTTGTGATTTAAATTAAATTAATATTTGATTGATTTTTTTTCTCGTTACTTTTCTTTATAAAATAAATTATATCTGATAATAATTTTTTTCAATTTTTTATTTTGATTTGTAAAAAAAAAGCTTTAAAAACTTTTGTTATAGAAAAAAATAAATAAATAACAGTTATTATTTTCTTGTTGAAACTTTAAATAAAAAAAAACTCCTTTCTAGGGGAGAAACAAAATTTTTCTTTAATATTTTTCTATTTTACTTAGAACTTTAACTTAAATAAAATATGTGAGGTCCAAAAATTATTCTTAATTATTTTCATCACAACAAAATCTCCCCCTTTAGACCTCGACACATATTTTCTAATTTTCTGTATATTCTTGGTCAGCCAATTTCAGCTTATAAGAACTAATTTGAGAACTGTACTAGTACTTTTAGTTAACTTAAAGTGTACGTACACATTACTCATTCGTTCTTCTCAACGGCGCTTGTTGTTATTTGCCCGTCGTCTGGGCCGCAAGTTGTACCCTGGTTCTATTTCTCTGGCATCTGACTCGTTCGCACTTGGTACATCTCATCGTCTTCCATCACCTCCAAGCCTTTAACCCCCCAACGGTCCGGAAGTAGTTGACCGAACAGTTAGGGCTCCAATGACAATGCCCTTCTTGTCAATTTGGCTCAACTATCCTCCGTTTTGTTCATCCATTGGAGCGCTGCATGATCCGTATATAATTTGAAGTATCTGCCTTCAAGATATCCTCGAAACTTCCTCAATGCCCCGATAATTCAGAGACATTCCTTCTCTGTAGTGGCGTACTTTCTTTCTGTAGGTCCAAGTTTCTTGCTGGCATAAGTTATTTTTCGTTTCGTTTTTCCATCATCTTCTAGTGGAAATAAAATTGCACCCAGTCCGACGTCACTACCATCCGTGTTTAAACAGAACGCCTGCATGAAATCTGGATGTGCTACCTTCGGTGCATTTTAATGCTATTATTACTATCGATGACTTGAGATTTTCGAACGCCTTCTGATGTAATGTTAGCCCGCGACTTTATATTTTTCTTTAACATTTCAGAGGTATATATATATATATATATATATATATATATATATATATATATATATATATATATATATATATATATATATCTATATCCTCGCAGTTCTTCACGAAGTTTCTGTACCAACCACATAATCCCAAAACTTGTCGTAGTTGTCGTCGTGTTCTTGGTAGAGTATGATTATTGATAGCTTCATTTTTTTCTTCCTCTCTGCCAATGCCGTCTTTACTCAAAATATGCCCCAAATATTTTACTTTGTTGCTGCCCATGACACATTTGCTTGCTTTACATTTCAACCCATGTTATTCCAGCCTTTCAAGTACAAGATCCAGGTGGTGTAAATGTTCCTTGACTGATCGACTGTAAGATAGTATGCCATCCAGGTAAACTTGGCAGAAATCTTCTATATATTCAGATACGCTTCGTTCATCAAGCTCTGGAACGTTCTTGAAACCAAACGGAATGACTCTTAATTGATAGAGACCCCTTGGGGTGGTTAATGCAGTATACTCTTTCAATTATGGATCCATTTCAATTTGCCAATAGCCAGTCTGAAGATCGAATGTAGAAAATATTTTGGCTCCATTGACTTTTCTCAACATTTCTTGCAGATATGGAATCGGAAATGCATTGCTCTTAGTAATGTCGTTTAACTTTCTATAGTCGACGCACAACCGAAAGATTGTGAATCCTTCTTTTTTGGTAATACAACGGGTGCGGCCCATGGCGATGTGGATGGTTCTATAATACCTTCGCCTTCTATCTCTTCGATCATTTCTTCCAGAATCCGTTGCTTTTCATTGTTATACGGGTATAGTCGTAATTTAATTGGAGCTTTCAACTTTTCCGACATACTGGGATGTCGCCGAATGACATCTTTTAACATCTCTTAGTTCTCAAGGAGTTTTATCTGCAACTCCCCCAATGCTTCGTTAAATACTGCCATTTCTTTATATGCTCCATCAGGTTTTCTCCAAGCAATGCGGACACTCTTATCACACCCCAAGTAAAATATATCACTCCGGTAATCGATGCTCACACCATTTTTCATTAGAAACTCGTTACCAAGTATTAAGTGGTTCCGTAGGCCAGGTACAATCATTACTTCAATACTGAATCTCATTCTTGATATATCCATGCACATTTTCTCAAGAATCTTGAAAGTATTGTTGCATGTGGCTCCACTCCCTATACTATCTCTGACAGGGTGCCATTTACCAATACTTCTTGCCAATTCTTCACTTATGAAATTGTGTGATGCTTGACTATCGATTAAGGTCAATATTGCTTTACCACGCATACAACTTCCACAATTGACCCATTCTGGTGGGAGTTCTTGGTCTCCATTGTCGATAAATGAACAGGTAATTGTTGGTGTTCACTCCGATGTTGTGCGGTTTTGTGGAGGTTAATGTCTTCTCCAGAACAAATCTCCTCCTTCATTGATCCTGTGTTCGTAACTCGTCTGCCGATCTCGGATTTGACATCTTCACCAACGGACGTATAATGTCCTGTAACAGATTTAATATTGTTGGCATCACGACATCAATATTTCTGTCGGCGTGCACTCTTCTGAATAGCTGCACCTTCATGTTAAAGAACGCTTCTGTTTTCAATCCTGTAGATTGGAAAACAGTCATCAACTTTATTTCAGCTTTAGCTTTCCTTCCTATACTGTTAAAAAAGCTTTTGAACGCCAGTTTCACTCGTCGAAGGTGTAGCCCAACCCACGGTTCATTAATGCCCAATCTATGGCTGGTCCCGTTAGCTTTTTCGTTATCATCACGATCCAACAATATACGGGCATATGTGTTTATCGTAGTAATGCCGTCTCGCTTTCCAAAAATACTACTGGGGCTTCAGCCGGTCGACCACTAAACTCCGGCCTGATTGACAGAAACGTCGTTGTGTCCAATGCGGCGGAGTGAATGACTGCAGTCAATCGCCCATTCTCTCATCAAAATGGCCGGTCACTCGATTCTCGGATTTTATCATCCTCTCTTCCAGCTTCATGAAATTTGTCATCATAGCCGCAATCATCTTTGCAACGGTTGTTGGCTCTTCCGGGTCGGAAACCCCACTTCTTCGCCGTTCTGATGTGGGGTTGGCTGTCAACGGTGTTCCTGAGTTCGTATTTTGATGTTCTTCTCTCTGAGTCGTAGCATGGTAAGACTGCGGAGTACCATTGTGGATACTTCTTTCTTCATATGGGTCTCTAGGTCCTGCCACGGTCGCCCCTTGTCGCGGTATCTTGGGTCTCTTTTAACCTTTAAAAGGAGCGCTGTAGACCCTACAACAGATCCCGATACTCGACACTCACAAAAACACAAATATTAGTAAAGGTTTACTAAATATAAGACAAGTGGACAAAACGCACTTTAAAAAACATTAAATAAAACTAAAACTCTATGATTCTCCAAACCTGAAAGATTTGATTTGAACAAAGAAAAAGAATTTTAATTTTAATAATTTCTTTTTTTATTTCCAGAATTAATTAATTATTGAGTCTTTTATCTCGTTTTTATACATCAATGTCTTTGTACACTGTCTTTACTTAAACAAATTACTTTTAAACTGAATAAACTCGAACAATACCGATTCTTAAACTTGATGATAATCGAACAATCGATGTCAATTTTAGACTGATCTTAATTGAAACAATGTCAATTTTGAACTCTATAACTCTTCCTTTAGAACTGAATTGAAATCGGTATATTTTTCTCTTTATATAGTGCCCTGAAATATGGTAGAACAGTGCTTGTTTGTACCAAACCGAAAATATTGTTTTTGAAAATATATAAATATATTTTTTTTTATTCTTCTAGAATATTTAGTTGCGTAAAATAAATATTGGTTCAGTAACAATTCAACATTAATTCAGTAACAATCAAACATTCGTTGATATCAAAAAGTTAAGACAATTCAAGTGTATAATCTAAAAATGTAATTGTTACCCAAAAAGCAGTGAAATAAAATTAACAAAAATATACATTTCAAGTATTTTATTTATAACACGCACCCTTTCACTTAATAACAATAATGTCTCAAATGTATTAGAAACGATTCAGTCACTCAAATTAGGAAGGATATAAACTCAATAGACGTCTTTAAACATCAAATGCGACAAATTCGAATTGGAACGAAAGAAATTTAGCCTAGGATTGATACACGCTCCCGTTCAATAAAATTGAACCAACCTGATATGTTAATTTTCATACATTTCATAAAACTCCTCACTTTTGTAACTCTCTATATATTATTTATTTATATACAAAGATATATGTTTTATATGTTTATATTTTAAATGTAGTAGTATATGTTTTAAATGTGAAAAAAGAAATGGAAGTTTTATACTTTTTATTTATGTAAACAAGTCAGTGATAGAGTAAGAATATGTAATGTAAATACATGTTAAGTGTTATATCTCCCTTTTACATGTAAAAATTGAATAAAATGTTGCATCTATCAAAAAAAAACATTTACTACAAGAATAATCAAAATTGTGAGAGACCGTTTCGGTTCAGGTCGGTTAAATTTTATTGAACGGGAGTGTACCTCTTTCAAGTCCACCACTACTGCAGTTGAACACTACATTTTCCAAATCATAAAATAATTTTAATGGACATAAGGAGCGAATACATACACAATATAACCATATTAAGAACTTTTGAAGATCGCATGTATGCATGTTCTAGGAAAATTTATATGAACTAAATTTAAATCCGCCACAATCAAGTCTAGAGAAATGCTTATAGGGAGTAAGTAATATATATATATATATATATATATATATATATATATATATATATATATATATATATATATATATATATATATATATATAAAATATATATAATTATTCTGTACGTGTGTTTGTCACCTAACTCCTCCTAAATGGACCGATTTGGATGAAATTTTGTGTGTATATTTCAATGGGTCCTAAACGGCTGGACCGATTTGGATGAAATTCTATAAAATTATTTTATTAAAATTTTGTTTTCATTTTGAAATGCCAATTTTGATTGTCGTTTCCATAGTAACTATAAACAATAATCGTTCTATCTTGGCTATTAATAAATTTAATTTTTGCAAATACTAAAATCATATCAGATATTATATTTCAATTTGATTACACTAAAATTATGATCGCTAGAGAGTTATTTATGTATTCTTAGGAAATTCGCTAAGTTAAAGCAGCTCCTGCGTAACGAATTTTTTTTCAAATGAATTTTTGTTTTAAACTATGCCAGCAATTAGACGTACAAACTTAAGTCGCAGAACTCGAAAAGCTACAAGTGAAAGCTATACAAGAGCAAGCCAAACTGACGAGTAACGCGAAACGCGGAATGAAATTGAAAGGAATTGATGGAATTGAAATCAACAACATAGAAATGTTGCGTTTAACCCCTATCGAGCTACATTTATGTATAATGTGGAAATCGATTTTAGTTCACAGCAAATCGTAGCTATTGGATCAATGAACGTTGTGTGTCAATATTGAAAGGCAGATTGTGTTGCGCGAGCCGTCAAGTCAAATTGGCGCAATTGGTAACCCCAGAAGAGCCACTACATTCATTGGTTTCGGGAAATGGGCCACATTCTAAACATTTTTTGACTCATATCGAGCAATAAAATAATTAGTTTCAAATGACGTCATTTGGCGCAACAAAAGTTATTCGAGAAAAATTTAAGCCAAGTTTCAAGATAAGTATATTGAAAAACAATGAACTTTTACCACCACGTGTCTAATACGTTGGCAGCTTTCAATTGAAATGGTGTATCAATTATAATAGCTTAAAGTACATTCATAGCTCGGTAAATTGCCAAAAGCAGAAAGAAGTGAGTGTGTTTAAAAAAGTTGATGGTGGAATGGGAGTGCTGAGAAAGTATTTTGAGAGCAACATGGGAGAGCCACATGATGGTACAAAACAATTCGCTATACAATATCCTATTTTTCATCTATTTATTATCTGTTTACCTTTGCAGATTCAGGGTCAAATATATCGTCTAACAGGTACCTTTTTGCAAACGCGGGATAGTGAGTACAAATTTTTGCAAATTTCTTTTATGGGCGATTCAACTAGACAAGTCGATCAGCGTTGTGCACACAAGACTTTGGTGAAAAGGCCAAGTGTGAAACAACTCCAAATGTTTTTCCATCAGCACGAATTGGTTGCATTATTCACGACCGCATTAGACCGCATGTCATCAAAGCCGATAAGACGCCTGCAGGACAACACGCAAGAAGTTTTAATGCGCGAACAATTGATAAAGTCGCTAGAAAATAAAACTAAAAATGTTGTGTATCATAAAACAATAGAATAATAAACAATATATTTTTGGAATAATTATTATTTTTTATTAATTATACCAATTCGAATTCAATATTCATAGTTAAGATAGGGCAACGTCTGTCGGGTCAGCTAGTATATATATATATTCAGGATCATTGCAAGCGATAATTTCAAATCAAAGGAAATTACTGGTGAATTAAAATTATATGTTTAAGAGAAACTTGGATTGTAAGTGAAGATATCAATCTCCCCGCTCATCTGTCCAGTTATAATATAATCAGCTAAGGTAAAAATAAAAAGTAAAAAAATGAAGGTCATAGAGGAGGTTTAGTGTGTATTCCGTAATGGTAGCATCAATAAATTGTAAGTTGGCATCACTTAAAAAGGAGGGGTAGGGATGGATGGAGCTGTGTTCCACCATCATAAACATCATCAATCATAAATATTCTGCTGTAAGAATCATGCAATGGCTGAGAAACAAAAAATTAAATTGAATAAAAACAAAAATTATATTTTAATAAAATATAACGATTGATTTAATAAGATTTTGTTTAATAACAGATATGCTTTAACTAAGTATAATTTATAAATAAATAATAAAAATAATTCCTCTTTCATTACAATAGCATACGTCATACGACATTTGATGATGCTTATGATGGTGGAACACAGCTCCATCCATCTCTACCTCTCCTTTTTAAGTAATGCCAACTTAAAACTTATTGATGCTATCATTACGGAATACACTCTTATTAGTAATACTAATTTAAAATATCTCATGGTTTTATTATCTTGGACAAATCGAAA
The DNA here is from genome assembly GCA_963920215.1 of Nineta flava. NCBI lineage: Eukaryota > Metazoa > Arthropoda > Insecta > Neuroptera > Chrysopidae > Nineta > Nineta flava. Next base: position 50,742,041 of record OY986043.1, on the reverse strand, counting down.
TGGTTAATTGTTCTTAAAGTCTATAGTTAATAAATATTTTAATTCAACTTTCAATATTTAAGTTGTTTACCCTCGCCTGAGAAATATAACCGATTTATCAATTGGACTGAAGAATGAAAATTTTTATCTGGATGTCAGTCAGGTTTTGGAAAACCACAATGCTGTATGGACATTGTTTTAATCCTTTTCTCGGTAGTTCTGTTTCATTTGAGACTTCCACAACGCAGAGTTGATGCTGTTTCTGTTGATTTTCAAAGAACCCTTGATTCAATTACTCGTAATAAAATCTGGTGGGAATGGTTTTATTATAGAATTAGTGCTAGTAGAATATTATTATAAGGAATATAAAAGTATATAAAAATTAAATTTATGTCAATAAAGGAGTTCTGCAGACATCGAATCGTACTATGCAGAGAAAGAGGTTGTAATTCTGGGAGACTCAATAGGGGATATTAATAAAAATCTAAAAATTCTGAAGAACGCCACAAAAAATGATGTGAAAATCAACTTTCAAAAAATCAAACCTTGTTTTTGAAATATGTGTGTTATTTCGGTTATTAAGTATTACTAGGTCATTATTGTTGTCAATAATACTTTTTGTATGATTTTCCCTCTTCGCATGTATGGTCACTTCCAATCATGTGTATGTGGGTATTAATATGACTTAGAAGTGAGAAGGGTGTTGGTGGTTGATCGATGTTATTTTCTATTTCGTGTTTAGTGAATGATTTATTTGGAGAAATGTCTATGTTGCAGATGGTGATTTTTTTATAATGGACATACTATTATAGTTTTTTAGATGGATATTGATACATTTGTTGATAGGTTACTTTGGATTTGCAGTTTTTGCGCACCTATGCACTTTCCCTGTATATGTGCCTAATCCTCCTAAAGTAATTATACGTTCTAGTGAGTTATACCTTTATTAATTTTATTCTAGCATTGTTGCTGAATTTTGGGCTAAAATTTTGTTTCCTGGAGGCATATAATTTTCGGTTAATTTTTTTTATAGTTTTAATTCAGAGCGAAATAATTTTGGAAGCAGTCTCATTGGAAGCAGTTTTTATTTGCATATGTTAGAATGTATACTATGTTAAAAGTGTAGTAACAACTTTTATTGAAACTTTACCTTCAAATCTTCATGCAATTCAGAACCCCAAGTATCTTGTACACAATGTTTCGGCCATAATCGTTGTTTCATTGGAGGATCACCAGCAAATATAACAGTATCGTATACTTTAGCATTGTCAGCTACCACTGAACTAGATGGATCTAATTCACGTTTCGATACATTATCAATGAATGACACATGATCACTTGGATGCCAATCTAATGAAAAAAATACTGCATCAAATTCGACTGTCTCTAATAAATGATTGATTGGTTCAATAACTTCAAAACCATTTTGTTGTGCTGAACATTTACTTATATTTAATGTTCCTGATATAAAATCATTTTGTACATCCACAATTAAAAAGACTGACACTGGATGAACAATCTGAAAAATATAACAAAGTGATTTTTAAATTGATCGAATATGTAATGTGGGATATGTGAATAAATTTACTAGTTTAGGTTTTCCGTGTGAAGTATATATTATATATGAACGTCACGATCCAGTTAAAGTAATGTACAAAGCTGAATCAATTAGCTTCAAAGTAGCAGTAGTTTACAAAGTGTCTCATTTTTGAGGTTTTCTTAAGATATAATAAAAAATTTAATGCGTGAGAAAAGGTCAACAACGTAAACCATCTTAAACATTTTGAAGTGTGACGACGATTTACGGCGTCAGGTGAATTTAATCAAAAATGATACAACTTCGCACTACCTTAAAAATGTTCATCCCATTTGAATGCAACGCATCGTCGAAAACTCCATATAAAAATACCCATATGCCGAAATTCGTGCCCCACGTTAATAAAACATACTCAAAATAGTGCCCTATTTGGTGTAATTATATCCACGGGTACTTATACAACGGTTTTTTGCATCTTGCCAGCGCGGTTTGTTTTACAGCGTTGAACAGCGTCATTCTCGCCCGTGGACTATTTGTTATCGTAAAAATAGTATTGAATTCTTAAAGAGATAAAAATAATTACTTGTTTACCCTGGCGGTAAGTAAAATATTGTTTTTACAAGATTATTGCGTTTTTATCATTTTATCTGGGACTCGAATATTAACAGAAATATTAACGACTTAATATTGAAAATCAAAATCCTAAATATCTATCTATCTATATATTACAGTTTTAGAAAAAATGACCGGGTAATAATTGTTAGTAAGATTACAGATTTTCTGCAACTTTAATACATATTTCGATTTTTTTAATCTCATGAGTTTTTATATTACGATGTATTTCTATTCTGTATTCTGTATTTTGTGTTTTCTTTTTCCTCTTGGCCCTCCGTCTCCATTCTAATATTCAATCCATTACTTATATTGGCTTTGCATTCTGTATTTCATCCAGAATTTGATGACATTGTAAAATCGCCATGAATATTAATTAATTAGTGCCAAACTGGCCTAGACATGATGGCAGGGTATGGAATTTAAAACAATTTAATTCATTTTAACTCAGCTTTTGATTCAGCTTTTTTCATTATCTATACTTCTCCAGTTCAATCCTGATTCTTGATTAAAAATGGTTTAGAACCTGAAACTGGGTTGCCGTTCGAGGTGTAAGAATGTACTTCCTACTATTTAATTCGTCCAGTTCGTTTTACATCGTTTCTCTAAGGGCCGACATCGAACAAATAAATGGTGCAAGCTAACGTACTTCCCACCTTGTACGAACAAGATTAAAAAATAAATGAAGGATCATAATATAAAAATAGCACTCGTGAGTAAATGTAAAATTAAACAGATCCTCGGGAGCCCAAAAGACAAAATAGAAGACGAACAGAAATCGGGAATCTATAGCATAGAGTGTCCTTCGTGTTCACAAACATACATTGACCAAAGCCGTAGACAAATTGGAACCCGATTCAAAGAACATATGGCTCATATGAAATACGGCAGATTAGAAAAATCCTGTGTAGCTGCACACATTATACAGAATGACCATAAAATTGACAAATCCAATTTAAAACTTGTTAAGGCAGTACAAAATCCCTCAGAGCTGGATGCATACGAAAGCATATACATTCAGAAATTCAGAAGAAATATTATTAATCTAGACAATGGACCGGTCCCAAATTCAGATTTAATCAAAATCTTACGGTAAAATTAATTGCCAATATGTCCATCTCTCTCTAAAGATGTCAAAATACAAAAACCTATTCACTGCGCAACGCATAACTCAGCATCAATCAGGTGCGATCTTAGAATAATATCTAAGGTCGGGCGATATATAAGCAGCGTTAAACCAAGAAAGATTGTGAAATTGTCACCAAATTAGCGACGAGTAACATATCCTGAGACAATATAAGAGAAATTTTAATAAGAGTAAAGTTAACAGGAATAAATGAGAATGAAGAAAATTTTAACAAGAGTAATTTCAATATAACTTAAAATTTATTATATTTAAAATCTAGTATATTTTAATTTAGTTAATTTTCTATTTATTTTTATTTTTGTCTAATGATCTCGACTTTCTATCTATTTCTAATTGTCAAAGAGTAAATTACGACTAGCTAATTTATACTGATGATGACTACATTGTAATCGAAATACGTATTTATAATACAAAAAAACTGATCTAGGTAAAGCGGGCGAATTTGAAATTTTATTGAATTTATTGATTATAAAAATTTCTAATACTGTAAATATTTCTGTATTTAAGCCTTCTTAAAAGCTTGAGAAAATCTTTAGCCAATGCCCACTTTTTTCACTTATGAGAAATTACTTCTCATGGCGTTTTTCTTGTCAAGTTGGAAGATTGAAACATGGTCCATCAGTCGCAGATAATACAAAAATCTTATTTCTAACTCATGTGTTCTTTGACCAATTTGAGAATGGAATGCAAGCAACTTCTCCTAAAATATTGGATGGAGTGCAGAAAGTTTTTTTTAGAGAAATTTTCTTCATAGAATTAAAATCTGTGGCCGCTAGAATGGATGTATATACAACGATGTATTTATATATTCATATGGCGATGTTTTTACAGTCCCAGTAAAGTTAAACATGAAAAGGGAGTCGTGCTTGCAAAAGATCCGGTCGTTCTGAATTTTTATATATTGTTAGGACCTAAACCAAGATTAAAAAACCAAATTTGTTTTTTCAAAAGTGCTGTGTGTGCGGCGGTGTACCCAAAAACCATGAAATTTTCTTAGTGAATATATCTTAGTGAATAATATCTTAATGAAGAAAGGGTCTGACCGGTATAGTCACTCTACATACATTTAAAGTAGACGAAATTTTCTACAATTTGAGACCAGAGCGAGCTCTATACAGCCATTGGTTCCCAAGATACAGTTCTTCGAAAATGGATCATTTTTTCCAAAATGTAAAATTTTTTCGAAATGATCACTTATTTTGTGAAAAATCTTCTAAATTAGGCATCCCACGTCAAATATTATATGAAATGAAGTTGTAGTAAATTTAATTAGCTTTTATTTGAGACCAGACTGGTAGTGGGCCAGCGGTAGTCTCAAAAATGGCAGATAAGCAAAAACAACAGTCATAAGTCGGTTTTGGGGGAAAATGCAAATAAAATGTTCTCACGCCTTTTTGTGGTTTTATTTATTTAACAGTTAAAATTTATTTATTTTTGTTATTGTTAAAAAAATTCATTTGAGACCTGACGGGTAGGCTAATATATGGTAGACTATAATAATAAAATGACTAATAATAAAATGGTAGGCATATATATTATTATATATTATATTATACTAAAGTTCGTTTTTGTATACAATCCATGTAACTAATAACTTCATAATTTTACATGTTTTTTGTTACAGAAACAATTGGGAACAGTTTCGGACAAATGAAGGACCCCGTGGCAATAACTTGGATCGTGAAGATCTGCTAAGCTTGCAAGGAAGGCTATTTTAGGACGCGTAGTAGAACCAGTCCTAATCGTTCGTACGGGTCTGAGAAAGACAGACAGACGACAGAGAGAGGAGATAGCCCCTCGCAGGTTGGGCCCCTCTTCCTTTGACTTCGTTACCCACACCTGATCATCAAAGAAGAGGAATTCGAACACTAATTGAAGTGAGTCAAACACGTGGTCTCACAGAAAATAAAAATTTCCTCCAAAATATCAACCAAGTCAGTGTTCATGATGCATGCAGGAAAAGATATACAGCTGTGTGTAACGTTGAAGTCTCAGTTCGTTGAGGAGGGGACTCTGCTTCCCAACCGACTTCATCGACAAGATTATCAAGTAAACTGGCTCCTACCTTGAGAGGGATTTGTTTTTGTGTGGTGATGCTATCACTGAAGAATTTCTCCAGCAACAAAGCAAACTGCTCTTGGCAAGAAAGAATGTGTTCCATACAGTTGAGAAGTTGAGCATGAGGCAAACTGTTTTAGATTGAGCTAAAACCCGAGGTGACGATTGGGGACGGCCATTGAGGAGCGCCTCCTCGCCATTGACGACCTGGTTGCTGCAGACGTGACGTACCACAGATTGTGATACAGGAGCACGTTTAGATTACCACCTGCTACTGGGAATAAGAGAGGGTTTCGTCCAGCCAGTAATACTGAAGAAGCGATGGAGTTTGTGTACGATTACCTATTGGAAAACAGTGATGAATGCCAGTTTTCGTTATCACACCTTCTGCAGCAAATTAAGTGTTATTGTATCCCTGATGTCAGAACAACGAAAACTCACCTCCAAAAACCTTTTGGCGATGACATAGTCATAGTGAAGATGGGCTCCAACAAAAGGACACTCGTCTGCTTCAAAAACACCGACCATAAAATTCTGTATGATCATTGGTACAAGGAACAAAGAGGCGATGCGCAGCAATAGCGGTTGAGAGTTGTGAAAGCAGCAGCATAAATCATAGTGGAAGATATCCGCACACAAGTGTATGACACCAGTACAGTATCCCCCCTCCGAAGATTTCTTCAACAATGTTGATTCTGTCATCCCTGAGTCAATACAGCTATTTTTTGAGACTGTTGTTCTCAAAAACAAGTGTGGCCTCCTTGATTCATGGCAGAAGAAGTGTGTGTCATTTTTTCATGCTCTGATAGCTGCTGTACGACCTCGACCTTTGTTTCCTCTCTTCTGATTGGAATTGGTATCTACTTTTACCGAAAATATGGATCCAAACATCTGGTAAATATGTGCGCTGCGCTGAGGTTCTCCTGTTCTCAGTTAGCAGCTGTGCAGCGTGAAACCTCGGCGATCTTACGAGATGAATCCTCACCACCAATAGAAAAAGGAGCTTTTATCTAATTTGTCTATGACAATGCGAACGTGAACTTTAACACGCTAGACGGTGAACATTTCATGAGATGGGAGTCATTATGTCCGTGACCCCCTCGAGAGCAGTAATGCGAGACAAAAACATCCCACATATACAGAACTATGTTTCTGCTCAAAATGTGACATCCAGCAGTGAAGTACAAATCAAAGAGTGCATTGTTAAAAAAAATGTTGAGGATTTGCAAGGAACCTATGAAATTGATGGGGAAATTTTGCAGTCGGCTTCTGACCTAATATGGTTTTATGGGAAGTTGCTTAACAAACTGTCGATGCCAGGGTGGAATGGATTTATGGAGCAAGCCACAGACGGGCTTCAGTTTTCACGTTTAAAAATCCTTTTCGTTCAATTTATCCGTGCCCCTCACTCATGGAAGCCAGCAACCGGAGCAAAGCTCATGGCCAGAAAATCACGTTCATCACTTTCGACCAGCTATTAGTCATAAAAGCAAGAGATATTGTCGAGAGTGGAGTTGAACAGTGTAGCTGTACGGCTTGGTGGATTTCACCTCTTACTGTCCTTTATGGGATGCATTGGCACAATAATGGGTGGGAGTGGTCTGAAAGAGCTACTAACCACCATCTACGCAGGCCACAGTGTTGACAAAATTTTGAATGGGCACGCATATTCACGAGCTGTTCGAGTCCACATTTTTACAAACCTCACACTGGCCGGCATTGTTTTTGATGAGGTTGACATGACTCCTGAGGAACGAGACGAGACTGAAAAATAGATGAAAGACACTGAGAGGTCTCTCACTATGTCAGCAGAAAAAATTGATACCTACCAAATACTAAAGGCAAAAATTAAAAGTGCCTTGGAGAAAATTGAAGCAAATTCGAGACCTTCTCGAATGATCCAAGATAACAGTGCTGTGGAAAAACTCAAAAACTGGTTTGCTCTCCACCTTCAATTTCCCAAAACTAACAGTTTGCTTTCTACCAGTAGTGGTTTACTGACGGGTCCTGAGATTAATTGCAACACGGCCCAGAGGGTCGGAACGGAGGGAGTGACGAAAATTGTGGGGCAAATGTACGACAAGGAAGTAATAAAACGGAAAAACAAAGTTACCACGCTGGCATCGATCACCTCATCCGTTAAATTGCCGGACAAAAACAGAAGAGTACCCATGGACCCGCTCAAAATTTTCATGCGAGTGTGTATTGTAAAGCAATCTGAACAGGATTTACAGGATGACTTCAAGTATGACTTGGCCCCGTCCCCGATGTCTCTGTTCAATGAACAGGGGATGCGCAAGGGTACAAAATCCACTCTGTACTCTGCCTGCACTCCTCTTTCCAGCCACACGCCGATAGATGCCAACACTCACATCGTTTTGGATGGTGGCTATCTCTTGCACAAAGTCGTGTGGCAGCGGAAGAGCACAGTTCGAGCACTTTTGGCGCGTTATACCACCTACGTCCGTAACCACTTTGGGAAAAAACACCAAATGCTACCAAAAAAACACCAAAACAGCGGAACGACTCCGGCGCTACGCAGCTCATTCCAGCTACGAATTGACGTTCGATGAATCCACAGTAATTCAAATTGCTCAAGAGCATGTATTGGGCAATGAGAACAACAAGAGACGCCTAATATCTCTTCTTTGTGACGCCTTTCAGTAGGAGGGAGTAGAAGTGGCTGTTGCGGAAGAAAATGCGGATCGAGAGATCGTCATGGCGGCGCTTTCTAAAAGCCCAGTAGCCGATCCGGTCGTCATAGTAGGAGAAGACGTCGACCTGCTCGTTCTTCTCAATGGTTTAGGCGCTGAAGAGACAAACGCACCTTCAGAAGAGCAGAAGGTCGAAGCTGGTTGCTGTCACTACTCTACGACATCCTACAGCCACCACGACTCCCAGCGATCACCAGGGGCGATACTATTCACCCACGCGTCTACCCGGTGCGATACCACCTCAGCACCGTTTGGCCAAGGAAAGACCAAAATCACCACACTCCTGAGCAAGAGTGAACCACTTGCTGAGCAAGTGAAGGTCTTCCTTCGGCCAGACGCCACCCCACAAGCCGTGAGAGAAGCAGGCATCAAGTGCTTTGTGGCTCCACTTCAACGAGCATAAACCTCACCCGTTTGCCACCGACGGAAGAGGCCGCAGGCCACCATGCAGCAAGGTGCTACCTCCAAGTGCAGAAGGGGCGGGGAGTCAACTTTAATCCCACTGATTGGGGGTGGAAGCTGTCTTCTCAGGGACTTACCCCCATCCCCACCACCATGGAATCCACACCTCCTGCCCTTCTGCGAAAAATTTCATGTAAATGCAAGAATGGGTGCTCTGGGAGCTGCTCGTGCAGAAAGGCTGGGTTCCACTGCTCAGTCCTCTGCCAGCCATGCGGTGGAAAATTGTGCATTAACGTCTCGGATGTGGATCTGAAATGCTCAGACGATGAAGATGACCCGACTAGAGACTGGGCGCCTCTCTCAGCGTCCATCACAGCCATCGAGACACCATCTTCGTGCGAGCCCAAGCCTGGGCCATCTGAGATAAAAATAAAGGCATGATTTGGCAACCAAAACACAATATGTACATGATTAATATTAATTTTCTTTTTTGTGTTAATTTGTCCTTATAGAAGGTACCATGATGTTTGTACAAGCATTTTAGTATGTAGGTATATAAAACAATGTTTGATGATGACGTAATACCCGATAGGTATATTATCTTTTTCGTCTTTCATCAAACAATTTTTTAACAATAACAAAACTAATAAATTTTAACTGTTTGATAAATAAAACCATAAAAAGGCGTGAGAACAGTTTATTTGCATTTCCCCCCATAAACAACTTATGACTGTTTTTGCTTATCTGCGTTTTGAGAGAACCGCTGGGCGTACAAGTACCAGCCTGGTCTCAAATGAAAGCTAATTAAATTTCATATAATTTTTGCGTGAGATGCGTATTGTAGCAGATATTTCACAAAATAAGTGACCATTTCGAAAAAATTTTACATTTTGGAAAAAATGACCCATTTTCGAAGAACTGTATCTTGGGAACCAATGGCTGTATAGAGCTAGCCCGGGTCTCAAATTGTATCAAATTTAGTCTACATTAAATATATGTAGATTGGCTATACCGGTCAGACCCTTTCTTCACTGAAATATTGAGCAAAAACTGAAAAAATCCGAAAATTTCATGGTTTTTTGGGTACACCGCTGCTCGTACAGTACTTTGGAAATTGCAAATCTGGTTTTTTAATATTGGTTTAGGTCCTAACAACATATAAAAAATTCAGAACGACCGGACCTTTTGCAAGCACGGATGTACATCTTGACTGGACTATTAAAAATAATACGCTATTCGTAACGCGAAGTCTTATTTTACGCAAAGTGGTACTTAGCGCAAAGCGTTACATAACGCCCAGCTCAATGAACGCGTAGCGTTTGTGAATGTGGATCAGCTCAACGCCAGGCGTAACGCTTGTATTTATATATTCGACGATGCATTTATATAAATATTCAACGATGTATATATACATTTATATAGCGAAACGTTCAGTGTTATCATTCAAATATATTTGCATTTATATTTGCGTAACTCTTCGTGATGCTTTTCTATCGCCTAGCGTTTGGCGTTAGAGATGCAAATATATTTTCGTAACGTGAATGATTTATCAACCGTAAAGTTAGGTGGCACAGACCTTCTTATTTATAAACTGTAGCGTTAGGTGTTGGTGAGTAGCTTTAGGTGAGACTCTGCAAATATTTACATTTCCCTTACGACGTTTCGCGTACATCGGATTTATAAAGTGGAGCGTTAGGAGATAGGCAGACGTGCGGAAAATAACGAATTACGTCATTTTATGAACACCAATACCAAAAATTTTAGTGTGTGTTTTCAACATATATGTACTCCTATATGGTCAGTTAGTATAGGAAAGAATGTCCCAACATTAGGGTGCCGATTATATTAATTCTCTCCATCGTCCGAGATACATTGTTCATGCAGCGCATACTTATAGAAACTGCCCATATAGGAGTATTACATATATGGTTTTCAACCGTTACAACCGTTGGACTAAGCTCAATATACCCTTGTATATATTATATATACCGGGTACAAGAAGATTAATTTCAATAAAAAGTTTTTAATCTTGAATAATTTTTTCTCAGAATTTTTTTGATTGAAAACTTCTTGAAAATTTATTTTTTAAAACAGCTATAAAATGGTAAATTATTAATCAAAATACACATTATTTATCCCAGTTTTAACGTGTTTTTTTCCTCGGTTATCCGATTTTGTCGAAAAATATGGGTTCTTATTTCAAAAACATAAGTTTTTTTTCAAATAACCTTGAAGGTTATCTAGAGTTTGTAAAAAGAAACTACAGAAAACCCTCACAAGCATAGCCGGTTACTTTTATTCTTGTCCATACGCTGGTAGTTTAATAAATTAACCGCCCCACTAATTTGTCTTGAAATTGGTTTAATTCGCAAACTGCTAGTGATGGAAATTGAACCAGCAACCTCCCAGTTCCGAGTAGAGCGTCTTTAACAACTGGACTACACGGACTAACCAGTCCGTGTAGTCCAGTTGTTAAAGGTTCGATTACCATCACTGACAGTTTGCCAATGAAATTAATTTCAAGACAAATTAATGAGGCGGTTAATTGACTAAACTCTCGGCGCATGGACAAGAATAAAAGTAACCGGCTATGCTTGTGAGGGTTTTCTGCAATTTCCTTTCACAAACTCTAGATTAATATCGGCATAGTGCCCTATCAAAGTCGGCTGCAGTCAAACAACCTACCAAATCCTAGTCTACATACAAATTTCTTGTCCTTTAGGGGTCGGTAAAATTGGCCTAGAAATGTGGTATCTGATATGCTGTTGGAAGATTAAGTTCGTTAATAATTGAAATAGGTCTTCGGAAAAGGGGAGCTTAAAGAAGAACTAAAACACAATAGTCGAAAACTTAATAGTGGAAAAATCGAAAAATGTGTATGAATTGTGTTGATCATTTTTTTAAAACTCTAATGTGTACAGAGATATTTAGGATTTTGATTTTCAATCTTAAGTATAAAATATTTCTGTAAACATTAGAGAAACAGAAAAAAGGAAAAGAATCTAAGTTATAGAAATTAATATTCTATAATTTTAAGACATGCATTTTTCCAATATATAGACAAATATATTCCTTCTTTCCACCATTTTCCCTTGTTCGATGTTTCCCATTGACGAACTTGGCCTTGCAAATACCAGCAGATACATATCCTCACGAAACGAGAATAGCTTCATCTTAGGTTTGAGGAGGTGATAGGCTTATTAGCAAATAGATCTATTTTTGTCACTGGACAATAAACACCGATATATAACTCTCCTGAAATCATTCTATGCAGAGGTATGCCTGAGGAAGCTATACACCATTGTAGGTGTATATAAACATTGAGAACTAGTCAATCAAATGGAGACCCATATATCACTCCAAGATAGAGATACTCCTAAGTGAGCTTTGCGACTGCGCAAAGAAATAGAAATCAGACAGTAGATAGTCGGGCATATCAAGTCATTTAAAGACAGAATTACGAGCCATCCAATACTATACTATAGACAGTCTAAACACCATCTGAAATTTGGGAGTGTTAAGGTAAAGAGTTTTCCAAAGGTAGAATTTTACCACATATAGAAATTTGTTGTTCAATTTTTCGATAGCAATACCTAAAATGGCCATTAAACTTCAAGTTCGGACCGGAAACGGGTTTGGTAAGAAAAATAAATTGGTCAACTAATGTTGCGACAGTCAAAAAGCAAAATAGGTTAATAAGATCAAAATTTTCGCAAAGGTCGTATACGTTTATCCCTTTGACTTCTGGCAAACAGATACTTTGAGTAATTTTAAAAGTCTTTATAAAACTTACATATTGTTGTGTTGAATTTAATTATTAAAAATAATTTTTAAGGCCTCAGCACACAATCCTAATTACAAAAAGAAAATAATAAGATCTAGTTTTGATTTATTTATTTTAATCTTTAAAACAAAGTGTTTTTTTATCAAATAATTCCAAAGGAATTACATGTTGATTTCAAATTTTTTTTTTTTTTTGTTTCAAAAAAAAAGTTTTTTAATTGAAGAAAGTTTTTTTTAATAAAAAAATCAAATATAATTTATTTTATACATGTTTAAACAAATAAAATTTTGGTAAATAACATATATAGAAACAAGTTTACACAGCCAAGTATGCCTGCTTACTGTAGTGCATAAACAAGCTATCATGTTATACTCATATATATGTAGATTTTGGATTGGGGAATAGTACTAATTTTTTGTTAATTTCTATACCAAAATGTTTTTAAAAAACTTTGTTTTTTTTTATTCGTTTGATCACGTTGTTGTTTTGGCAGTATATAAAACCGCATTTTCACCAATTCAAAATCAGTTTTAAAGTCAGCTATTGTTCGATTAAGATCAAAGTTTAAAATTACTATTATTAATAGTCGGTTTAGCACCGGATTAACAGTCGTTTTAATAGTAAAATTTGTTCAAGTGAGTAAGTAAGATCAAGTAAAGAGATGGAGACAATTAAATTGTGGAAATAAACAAAAAAATCAAATCAATTCAGGTTTGGATTTTGTTTTATTTAATTTTTTCTAAGCGCATGTTGTCGTCCAATTGACATAGATTTAGTAATCTTTTACTAATATTTGTATTTTTCTTTTCTGACGAGTATCGGAATCTGTTGCTAGGTTCTACAGTGCTCCTTTTGAAGTCTAAAGAGAGCCAAGATACCGACAAATATTTATATAATATACTAATATAAATTATATTTTCAATTAATCGACATCATAAAATTCTAACTCAGTGAAAATTATAAGTTGGAGCTTGCTGTCAAAATTAATAAAATAACTAAATATCTCAGTTACTTACAACTTTTATCCAATGATTCCAACAAAAAGTAAATTCTTCACGATCAATATATCTATCGTGGTTTTTATCAAATACATCAAAAATTTGTTTTAATTTTGATTCTTCTAGTTCATAAATTTCCCCTTTTTCATTTCGAAATAATGCTTTACAAATAGTTCGAAATTCGTCCAAGTTCAATAGTCCATCACTGAAATTAAAATATTTTATTATTACTATTATTACTATATATACAACTGAACAAACTTATTTTTCATATAAATAAATTATTCGCGGAAGCAAGCATTTCTTTATATATATATATATATATATATATATATATATATATATATATATATATATATATATATATATATATATATATATATACATATATATATATATATATATATATATATATATATATATAAACTATGCCATAGCCGGTCCCAAGCCCAGAGAAGGGAACCCAAGCTACGGTGCGAGGCATTGTGCCTAGAGAACTAAATGCAGCAGGGTCAAATGCTGTCATAAAAATCTCCTTGGAGAAACTGACAAACTCCACTGTTTAAATGCCCTCCCCATCAAGTGATCGATGGAGTAGTACACGGCCCGATTTACTCGCGGGACCAAAATGGTTAATGGTTAAAAAATTAATAAATCTGGGATTACATTTCAAATTTGGGCCCAAGTCCTAGAACAATTCCTAGAAGTTGTTTGTATTTTATAAATACGAATTTTGACTACAATGTAGTCGTCATCAGTATGAATCATCAGTACTGATATCGGTACAAAACTCAACAGAATTAGATGCATACGAAAGTATCTACACATACAAATTGTGAGAACACATAGTGAATTTAGACAATGGCCCAATTCCAAATTCTGATTTAATCAAATTAAAACCTTTTCAAAAAAAATCGAATACCTGAATATCAAGGTTAGCTTCGATATCCTCATTTTAGTGGCAAAGGAAACGCCGCACTGTCACCGAAGGATACCGTCAATAAATAGGTGCGGCTCTTCACACACCTAATCCGTTAGTCAGTCAACTCAAATAATCCTCAGGTCAGATTATACCCTCAGTCAAATCGTATAGAAGACAGAACTTTTTTAATGTCATTGTGAGACACGCACCAAATTAGCAACAAGCAACATATCTCTGAATCCATATCCCAGACATAGTTACGATTAGCTAATTTATACTGATGATGACTACATTGTAGTCGAAATACGTATTTATAAAATACAAAAAAATGTTCTAGGAATTTGGGGCAAAATTTGAAATGTAATTTCAAAAAACCTAGAGTTCTCTTTGATTGTTTTAATAATATTTAATAAGTCTGGGGCTCAAATCCCCTCAAAAAGTGAATCGGTTGAGGCTGCGCAAGCATACCTCGCCGAGGAACTCCAGAATCATTTCTTGAAAGTGGAAAGAAAAAATATTTCGGGTGCAGCCCGGAGAAAAGCAGCCGTATACTAGCTGCGCGAAGGATACACTCCTTCGATGGCAATGGACAGTGAAAATCCTTCTCAAGAGCAGTTTATCAAAGCCTCCTACCGGCAAGCGAGGACTGGAGAAGAGTAGAGATTGCCATTAACCGCTCAAAGATCGAATGGACAATAAGCTCATTCGACCCCTATAAAGCACCGGGACCAGATGGGATATACCCAGTGCTTTTACAAAAAGGAGCAGCGCATCTTTTAACTCTGCTTGGTTATATATTCAGGGCAAGCCGCGCTATGGGTTATATCCCAACAGTATGGAAACCAATAAGAGTGATCTTCTTGCCAAAACCGGGGAGGCTCATCCACTCCACGGAAAATGACTTTGAACCAATTAGTCTGTCATCGTTTCTACTGAAAACTATGGAAAGACTGATAGGATTTCATTTGGCTCAGGGGGCATTGTCGAGAAATCCGCTTCATGCCAACCAGCACGCGTATCAGTTGGGAAAATGCTGTTAATCAGCCCTCCACAACCTAATATACTGGATTGAGGAGGGATTCACATGGAAACAAACCGCCTTATGCGTTTTTCTTGACATAGAGAGGGCATTTGACAATGACTTACAATTCTATGGTTGATTCTGCAAGTCGGCAGGAAGTAGAAGACACCTTTTGCAAGTGGACAAACTCTATGCTGATAGGTTGACGAATACAAACTTCCCTTCCTGGAGAGTCTGTCACTGTGAGAGCCACAAAGGGTTGTCCGCAGGGTGGTGTCTTATCCCCACTCATATAGAGCCTGATAGTGAACAGCTTACTGACGAACCTCAACCAAAAAGGATACTACACACAGGGATATGCGGACGACATTGTAATTGCAACCCAAGAATCATATGCTAATGCAAAACGCTCTAAGATTCGCACAGAAATGGTATATCAACCAGAGATTGAAAATAATCCCTGGTATGACCGCACTAATTCCCTTCACACGGAAAAGGAAGCTGGATAACATAAAACCATCCATCCTCTTCGGTGAAAGGCTACAGATCACAAGGGCAGCCAAGTTCTTAGGAGTAATGTTGGACTCTAAACTAACTTGGAACAATCATTTCAGACCCCGTTTTTGAAATGGGCACAGATATGCATACGAAAATACACTCCTTCTCCAAACCTTTCACTGTAGTCTGTGATAGGGACATGCGGACGGAAGGAGAACCACCCTATCTCAAGAAAGGAATCGTCTGGTATACAGACGGATCCAAAACTGGAGAAGGGGTCGGAGCGGGAATCTACGGTGAGAGGCCTAACACAAACATACGCCTCAACTTGGGGAAATATGCCACGATCTTTCAAGCAGAAGTCTACGGCATACAGGTTTGCGTCTGTGAGAACCTACGTAAAGGCTACATAAACCACAACGTATGTATTCTCTCGGAGAGTCAAGCTGCTCTAAAAGCCTTGTCTGGAACTGAGGTCACCTCAGGGGTAGTCAAGGATTGTCTGAAGAAACTTCTGGAGCTAGCAAAACGGAACAATGTTAAATTGATCTGGGTGCCGGATCACAGTGGTTTCGAAGGCACCGAAAAAGCAGATGCCTCGGCGAAGAAGGGAGTCGGAATGCCCTTCATAGACCAAGAGCCGATTTTAGAAATTCCAAGGACTGCATGTAAACAGGTGATAACTGGGAAAAAGTACTGCGGCAGGGGCTCGGGAAAATACTGCTTTAGAGTGCAACCAAGAGGCTATCTCTCGATTCACTAAGGCTGACCAGGCCGCAACTACGGAGGGTTACTGGATTCAATACCGGGCATTATCCCCTGCGGAAGCATCTGCCCACAATGGGTTTCCATAACGGGTCCATTGTGTGCATTGTGAACCCTAGCAAATGCAAATACAATAGAGTAAGAGCCCGTGATCGCCAGACCATTCTAATTTTATAAAAGCTGAACGTTTTCTGCGCATGTCCCCAACAGAGTTAGGATCGATCGGCGACTATGAAGTTTCGATCATCGAGGCTTTGTCAGGTAGCAAAGGTGTATAAAATTGCTACTTTCGTCAAAGTACAAAGTATAATTTTTTTAATTTTCTTCGATATAGTATTAGAAATCACGTCATTCATTACCTGACAATTTGTATAGTGACACCCCCCCCCCCCCGCCAGACATCCTTAAACTTTAAAAAAATTTGTTCTACTTTCGTTAGTATAGTATAAGAGCTAAATTTATATATGTTACCAGGGGAAAAATTAAAAGATGTTTCCTCAGTAGCCAGAGAGTTTCGTCAGTTCTAACATCTTGCCACACAAAGATGAAGGTCAGCCGTAGATGCGATCGCGAGGCAATATACATACAAGCGGCTGCGAGAGAGACAGGTTTTTGGATTTATTGGATAATTTCATTATATAGAATTATTTATGAAAAAAAATTCGTTACGCAGGAGCTGGGTCAACTTAGCGAATTTCTTTAAAATATATAAATACTTTCCAGCGGTCACAATTTTAGTCTGATCAAAAAGAAATGTCGTATCTGATATAATTTTGGTGTTTGCAAGCCTTTTTTTATTAATAAATGGCATAAATCAAAGGGGAAAGGTGTATAGAGAGAAAGAAATATACCGATTTCAAGTGAATTCAAAATTGACAATTATGATCATTATAAAATTGACATTTGTTCGATTTTCATCAAGTTTAAAAATCAGTCTTGTTCGAGTATATTCAGTTTAAAACAAATAATTGTTCGACTAATATTAAAGTCTAAAGTTTAAAATCAGTATTGTTTGATCAAATCAGTTCTAAATGTTCAGTTTCTAAATGTTCAAGTCAGTTCAGTTTAAACTTGAGTTTAAAATTACCATTGTATTAAACGGAGGTAAAAGCTCAATAATTAATTAATTGTGGAAATAAAGGAAAAATTATTAAAATTCAAATTCTTTTCTTTATTCAAATCAAATCATCCAGGTTTGGGTATGACAGAGTTTTTTATTTTTTTATTGTTTTTTAAGTGCGTTTTGTCCAATTGACTTATATTTAGTAAACCTTTACTAATATTTATGTTTTTTTTTATCGAGTATCGGGTACTGTTGTGGTTCCACAGCGCTCCTTTTGAAGGCTAAAAGAGCGAAGATACCGCAACACAATGTTATTATATTTTCTTCTATTTCAATCAAAAATATTGTCACTTAAGTTTTTGCTAACATTTGTAGTATCCGTTATATACAAGTAATCTTTTTTTTTTACTTATAAAACTAAATTTCATTAATTTTCAATTAAAATAATTTCATATCTACAATTAACCAGTAAAATTAATTACATTATTAATAACCTTTTGTGTGGTTAGGAATCTCATCTTGTGTCAATTTTTATTATATTTGAATCATGTCTACATAATATATTTGAATCATGTCATCATAAATATAATTTGTAATAGTTTGGTGTCGTCATTAGATAATAATGTTAAATTCAGGGGTGTACATGACAAAATATAACGGATTATTTTTTTAATGTGTGAATACATTTAGTAATCTTTTTTTAGTCAATCTTAAGTTGTTATACTTTAATAATTGTAATTATATTCGATATACCTTTTTTGAAATTGTTCAATTAATAAACTGAACTTTATCATGTGTTCATATAACTTGTTTATAAAATATATTTTTAATTGATGAATAAAAGTTATTAATTTTAAATTACGTTACTTTTAATAATTTAGCAATGCTTGGGTAAAACTCGATATCTACACCTGTTAACACCTACACGCGATAAAGAATTCAATTTCGGGCCCAACATTGAATTCAACACTGAATTGCTAATTTTCACTTACACACTCTATAATCTTTGGTTTTGGTATATTGTATGTATTTCAAACATATCATTTTGAAATTGATTTGTTTTTTATTTTCAGTTTAAATTTTGTATTTATTTGATAACAAATCAAATAAAGATTTTATTCATTTCAAATTTGAGTATCATTACTTTATATCAAATATGTTGGGTTTAATTTAAAAATACCTAACCCCAAATTTTTATATTCAACCAACCCCTAATTAAAATAAGTCTTTCATGTTTTCTTATATTGAACCTGAAAGTCCTTTCATCCTATTCTCAAAACCTAGAACACAATATGCAATATACTGAAAAAATTAGATATCTGCAAAGAACTACTAGAAAATCAATGGCTCTGCAAATCAATACTAACATTCAGGAAAAATGATCAAAACAATTGCAAAATATAACTATTTTCAAGAATCACGAAAAAATTCTCAAATGATGTGAGTAAAAACCATACACGCAGATGTGGAAATATGGCAAAATATAAATTCCAATGAATGGCTCTTCGTCACAGCAAAACCAATATCCCCAACATACTTTGTCACAATACTTCTGGCCATGTAGAAGAAATTAACAAACTTGGTATTCTCACATTAGACACAAATTGTAAAGCTTTTTCCGACACAAACACTATAGAAACGCAAACAAACCTTAACAACAAGACCACAGCTATCAAAATCCCAATAACAGGCATAACTGAAGATGATTATTGTGTCAAAAACCAAATCAATTTAGAACTAACCCAACATCGACTCCGACAATTTGATGACATTCTCCAGGAACAATTCTAATTCAGCTACAAGTGGAATCATTCGATCTTTCTAAATGGTGTGGTTTATTCAATCTTCTAAAGAAACTACTCTGCTACACGAAATCCCCCCGTTCCAATCAAAGTGGCCCTTATATTAAAATATTTAATCAATGTTATCAAAGTCAAGAAGACCATCCCCAAAATACTCTATAACGTCAAATATGTTGATTAAACACTCACTTGCACAACATTACCAGCTTCTTCAACTCCATATTACGTAGCAAATAAAATCAGCTCAAGGCATTCAACTGCTTCATCTGAAATTATCAAAATTACGAAGAAATCATACGCGTCACACCTTAACAATGACTTAGCTTAAAACTTATCCCTAGTCTCAATCTTTCTACCCCGGGAGGTGTGTTAGTCACCACATACTGAGTAACATCATCTTCTTAATCATTATTAATTTGACCAAATTAGGGAATACATAAAAAATGCTTATGTTGCATTTTATTTAATATATAAGCTATCGAAATTTCATGTTAAAATCACACCATAATTTTAATTCAAGTAACAGTTAATTACATTGATTGTTAATTATTGTAAAACTAATTGTAATAATATTGATTTAATATTCATTCTCAATAAAAGTAATTCAAGTTAAGTCAGTGTTTCGATCAATTCATCAATTATAATACAAGAAAAATCTCAAAAATTTAGTATCCTGCCAACGAGAATCGGAACCAATTGTTAATTAATATAGTAAAATCCTTTTGATAAAACGCAAAAATCTACGGAGTTGGACCCTCAATTTCATATAAGATCTTATACTTTACAAAAAATTAATTTAAAAAAAAGACAAATTTGCATAAATTTTAGAATTTTAAAAAATCATTTTATTTCGAGCTTAAGAGAAGGAAATAAACTTAACAATAGAAAATTACCTCCTCTTACTCTAATGACTGTCTCCAGCCTTCTAGGCATCCTTTTAATTAAGTTCGCTACAATATCTTGTGTTGTTACCTCCCATTCCTGGACTAGATAGAGGTAGATTGTAAAGGCTGCCCTGGACGGGCTACACTTTGACCATAAGATCCATTGTGATGCCTTAAGATGTGAGGATGTGACTGAAGTGGAAGGAATTTATGAGTAAACTAGGAATTGGTAGGATATGCGGCTGCAGCCGACTATGATAGGAACTATGCCGATATTCATCTGGAGTTCGTGAAGGAAACTGCAGAAAACCTTCTCAAGCATAGCCGGCTACTTTGTTCTTGTCATTACGCCGACATTTTAGTTAATCAACCGCCCCTTTTTTTATTTTTATAATTGACAAACTGCCGATGTCGGGATTCGAACCCATAACCTCCCAATTTCCAAGTACTGCATACTGCACAGACATAACGCCTTAGACCGCTCGGCTACTTGGACTGGTATTCCTGGACTAACGCTATTATGTACACTCCCATTCAAAAAAACAGACCTGAACAGACCTGACATTTATTTTCTTACAATTCATAAAACTCCTCACGTTTGTAACTCCCTGTAGAATGTATAATTTTATTATTTATATTCACCAAATAAAAAAAATATTTAACACAGGTATAATTGGCAGATGAGTATCAAAAACTGTTCTATCGCAATTTTTTTTATCAATCCTTTCTACATGCTGCACTGATTGAACGTACATATGCATTTTTCCGTGCAGAACTTTGGTCCCAATTTTTTACAGAAAATTTTTTTAAATAATTTGAAAACATTGTTTTCGAACGGAATAAACATTTTTCATATTGTTTAAAGATTTTGTGACTTTTTTAAATAAAATTAATGTTTTAGAATGTATAAGTTTTTAAGTATAAAAAAGTCACTAATTTGACCATTTTCTACCCATTAAACATCCACCAAAATACGTTTTTAAAACGAAGGGTTTTCAGATTCAACATAATAAAGATAAACCTAAAATTCCAAATATTTCTATTGTAAACAATATGAAAAGAAATTTTTCCGTACGAAAACTGTGCAAAAATTTCATTTTTACTATTCGTGCAAGGAACAAAGAAAAAATTCAATAACAAAAATCGTATCAGAATAGTTATTGATAGAATCCCTCGGTATCATCCTATTCGACAGTATTAAAAAACCTGTTTAGGATGGATGACTCATTCATTTGTTCTATATTTTATATTATAATATTCAGTATTGTTTATTATTATTATTATTTTTAAAATATTGAAATTTGGTATAGTAAGACTCTTCATAAAATGGTGACATATCTCGTCAAAATTCAAATTTTCAATTTTTAACAGGGATACGCGTATGGAATTTTTTTAAAGAACTAGTTTTAAGGACACGGAACATACTTTTTTATCCTTTTTGATGAATAGATTTTAGAAATTACCCGAATAAAAGTTGTTTTGTTCTTAGAGGGATACCTTATAGAAAACTCATTTTTCTCCCAGACCATGATCGTCCAGGATATTTACAAAAAATCTATCTCTATTGACCACCAATAACATCTTTTTATTCTTAATAAATTTTTTCTAAAGACTATAGTCTTAATATATAGATAATATAATTGATATTAACATATAGATAATATAGATAATATAAATTATATTGATTAATATAGTCTTAATTACTCAGGTTTAATAAAAAAGGGTTCCCTTTTGGAAAGCACAAGTTGGTTTTAAAATAACCTTGAAGGTTATTGTTAAGTGAAAGTTCATTCAGATCATTTTTACCAAAAACTAAATAAAAATTTTCTTGAAGAAATATTCAGGTGCCTTGTTTAAAATTAGCGTTCTGTACAAATCTCAAAAAATTAATGAATATTATTATATATATTTCAAAAT
The DNA here is from genome assembly GCA_963920215.1 of Nineta flava. Classification (NCBI taxonomy): domain Eukaryota; kingdom Metazoa; phylum Arthropoda; class Insecta; order Neuroptera; family Chrysopidae; genus Nineta; species Nineta flava. Next base: position 50,719,938 of record OY986043.1, on the reverse strand, counting down.
TTCGATGTTGTCCAGTATAGTACGCGTATACAAAAATTTTATATACGCGTGTATATTAAACAGAATAAGCCTATAAACAATATATGTAATGTAAATACATATAAAGTGTTATATCTTCTTCTTACATATAAAAATTAAATATTATGTTGTATCTGAAAAAAACATTTACTACAAGAATAATGTTTGGCAACCATTTATACAGAAGATCTATCAGAAATTCAAAATTCCAATTCAGCCGTTTTCTGACCGGTTCAAAGTTATAGCCTGTCCAGATCTCTAATATAGTTTATAATTTCTCTAGAAATACCTGCAATAACGAAATTTGTAAATACATTGTTTAAAATTTTAAATATACAAAATTGACGTTTCGAACTGCCAAATTTAGAAACAAATAATTATTTGACATAAATTTTGTATGCCCTCTTTATAAGAATTTTTTAAGCCTGGAGAACGTCGGGTATTTCAGGTAGTTGATAAATAATAAATATCGCCGCAAATATATAGAATACTTGCAAATAATTTCAATAATGAATCGTGTGTTTTTAAATTTATAATTAATCCTCTCTAAAGCTAACGAGCAAAGATCCACTGTAACGATTACTTAAACGAAAAACTTTTAATGGTTACTATCTAAGGACCAAATACTCTAGCGCATAGTGCATAAAAATGATTAATTAGATCAAGTTAAATTAATTCCGTTAAAAAAAACTAATTTAACTTCATTAAATTAACTTTACTGTCAAAATTTATGACATAACATGCCTGTAATTTACGAAATTTATTGCATTTGAACATCTTTATAATAAAATTTGCTAGCATGATGCACGAATCACAAAACGAATACAGACAACTGTCGCATATAATAATAAGTACATAAGTTTTAAACTCTCTTTCCTTTATCAAATTAACTTTTTAGATAAAATTGCATGCTCGCGTTGTTAATATGTCTCAGGAAATACCTGAAAAATAAATTTGCGCGATGTACAAGTTCAAGTTATTAAAAATATTCCAACAAATATAAAATAAAATTTTTCGAATAACCTAATAAACCTAATAAATAAAAAAATAACTGATTACCGTATGGTACGAAGTATAAAGGAGAATTGTAGGTATTGTGTTCAAAACATAATACAATATGTAACTATTCTCAATACCCTTGACCTTTCGCATATAATTAGTGTTCTGCACGACCGAATTAGCAATTACTACACAATAATGATTTTACTGCTGATTAGTTAAATTGTTATTATTATGTTAAGAGATAGCAAAAGAGGGTACACATCGATATATTTTTTGATTAACACCGATAATAATCACGCTAGACATTTGTTAACATTTACAAATGGATTTTATTGTAAAATTAACACTCTGGCATGCTGCAGGAGTGATTTAAAATAAATATTATTTTTGGAAACAAAATAAAATGAATTTAATGTTTTTTTGGAAATTACCAAATTGTATCATCCATTATTATCCAATTTTATTATCCAATTTTATTATCCAATTGTATCATCCAGGGTGTTTCTAGGACGAATGGATCCTGAAACCACTGAGGTTCAGGTTAAAACGCACCTGGAAGCAAAAATACCAAATGGTACATTCGAAGTGTGCAAACTCAAAACGTTAGGCACAATTGCGTGCTTCAAAATAGGAACAGAAAAAAGCTTGGAGGAAATGGTTTATGATGCAAGTTTCTGGCCGAAAAGAGCAATCATAAAGAGGTATTTTTTTACAAAACAGAGACCTGCTAGATTCGCCTAAATCTAACACACTGGTGATATTGAACCTTAACTTACAGGATTTTCGAGGCAAGGCTAATCTCCTAGAGTTATAACTTAAAACGTTTGCCATAGACTATATTATTTTCACCGAACATTCGATGATAAAAGATGAAGTACTTCAAGTAAATTTGAAAGGATATAGTTTATCAAGTGATTTCTCTAGAGTTACCTACGTCAGAGGCGGTGTTTGTATTTGGGTGAAAAACAATATCAGTGTGAAGATATTAGACTTGGCAATTTATTGTCAAGAAAAAGACTTTGAAGTGTGTGGTATAGAATCAAAACTAGAAAATAGCCATATGTTTTTATGTTTTTGGTGTCTATAGATCTCCCGCTGGAAATTTCAACAATTTTTTGCTAAACTTAAATAATATGCTTCATAGTTCATTTGACACCAAGTAAACTTCGAGAATATCATTATATTGCTCTTGCAGGCGATTTCAATGTAAATTTGCTCTCTAATTCGAAAGAAAAACTGCTACTGCTGGGTCTACTGGAGAGCTTCAATATTCTACCTACCATATCAGAACCCTCGAGAATATCATCAGTCTCTGAGACACTAATAGACAATATATTTTCTAACGCACCATTTGAATACGACACGAAAACTATTAGTACATATTTGTCGGATCATGAAATGCAATTAGTTAACTTCAAATATAAAACGTACGACAAAAATAACTGTAATCCTATCTATAAAAGAATTTTCTCTGATTCTAGCATTAACTACTTCACCTATCTGCTTGAAAATGAACATTGGTTAGACTTGAACCACCTGACTGATATTGATGAGTTCACGGCTTTTACTAGTACTATTTCTTATTATTTGAATATAAGTTTTCCTTTCAAGAGAATAAATGTCGGGAATAACAGGAAAAAATGGTTAACCGCGGAAATAATCAAATCAAGCGATGACCTAAAACTATTATTTCAAAGGCAGAGACAAACACAAAATGTCGAGTTGACTGACCTTTATAAAATAAAAAGAAAAGAACATATAAAAATTGTCACTAAAGCCAAAATCAATGCAAACAACAAAATGATATTATCATCTGATAATCAAATGAAAACTGCTTGGTCAATAATAAACAAACAAAAAAACCGATCTATGAGGGAAGAGACTAACATTGAATTAAATGTAAATAACTCGATTATACAAAATAGTGAGGATATTGTTGTGTATTTTAATGAATACTTCCTTAACCAACCATTAGATGCAGCGGCAGGTATCCCACAAGCTCAAAAAATTCCAATTTCGCAGCAGACTTTACATTCAGTGTTTATGTATCCGACTAGTAGGGATGAAATAATAACAATTATCTCTGCTCTAAAAAATTCAAATTTAAGCGGAATAGATGAGTAATCCAATAACATCTTAAAAAAGCATAAACATGCACTAGCTGAACCACTTCAACACTTGATAAATCAATGCTTTGCTGAGGGTAAATTTCCTGAAAATTTAAAATGCTCAGTTATTAAACCTATTTACAAAAATCAAGGGGAAAAAACTTGGTAGTCAACTACACACCAATCGCGCTAATTTCTCCCTTTAATTAGTAAAATTATAGAAGCAGCAATAACAAAACGATTTACTTGCTTCTTAATAAAATTCAACCTACTATCACCGAAGCAACATGGATTTACAAAAAATAAGTCCACGACCACTGCCTTAGTGGAGTACGTTGAAAAAGTTCGCAAAACAATTGATGACAAATTGTTGACTACTACTGTGTTTTGCGACTTAAGTAAGGCATTGGACTGTGTCAATCATGATATTATTTTGGAAAAACTTGAAAGGTATGGCGTTAGAGGTATAACCCTTAATATAATTGAAACATATTTAACAGAGCGACGTCAAATCAGTATCTGTGCCTGACAACACCAAATCCGATATGAAGCTGTCAAAAATTGGAGTGCCCCAAGGAAGTGTGTTGGGTCCCCTTTTATTTTTGCTCTACGTAAATGATCTGCCAAACTTAATTGGACATACTGATCTCATTTTATACGCAGATGACATTTCTGTCACCGTCACAAGTGATAATCTGAGAGACCTAGAGGTTAAAGCAAACGCGCTGGCTAACATGGTTCCATACCAATCGGTTGTTATTAAATGTTAGTAAGACAAATTTCTTACAATACAAAACTAAAAATAAAACACATAATGTGGATACTCCTAACATCATTTGCTCAAATGAACCAATCTTAAATGTCACGAGTATGAAGTTTCTGGGAGTAATCCTGGATAAAAATTTAACGTGGGCTAACCATTGCAATGAATTGGCTAAAAGTTTGAATTGATTAGCGTATCTATTTAGATATTTAAGAGAGAATCTAAGTAAAAAAACATTAGCTATGGTATACTATTCATTCGTTCATAGCAGACTTAAATATGGAATTTTGTTATGGGGGTCTTCCTCTCAATCAACACAAATTTTCATAAAGCAAAAGAAAATATGAGTAATTGTTGGTGTTGGCCAGCAAATTTCTTGTAGACAATATTTTAAGGATCTGAGAATCTTGACGCTCTCTAGTATATACATTCTCCATTGAGCCCACATAAAGAAGAATATTCATACGGTAGATCAAAATAACTTTAATCACACGTATTATACAAGACATGGTAGCGACTTAAGAGTACCAAAGCACAACTTAAATGTCTTCGAACATGGTCCATCTGACAATGGCTTAAAATTTTTCAACAAGTTACCATCTCTATAAAGCTTGAATGTAACCAAGGGAAGTCTGAAACCGCCTGCAAGAACTTACTGCTGGATCATTCTCCATATAATGTGGACGAATTTTTTTTCTACCAACCTATAATGTTAGGAATATATGACGAACCAGTATGTATTATATTTGTACATCATTTCTGGTCTAATAAATTGTTATTATTATTATTATTATTAAATCTCCTTGAACATATTCTGGATTAATAATTTTTATTTTACACGTTTCATTGCTTTCGGCAGGTTATAATTTTTCAATAATAAAATTACTATTTAAGACAATTCCTTGAATACAATTAATTATTACACGCGACGTGAATCAATCAATCAGTATGGAACATTAAATTATTTTTGTATTATTAAACAAAATAGACTCACCTCCCAATGATCAAATAGGAATTGCATCACAGCCATGTGTCATAGGAAGCTATGTAAAGCCAGATCGAAAAAAAATTTTCGTCGAACATGCTGATAAAGTATAGGGTGCAATTCTTATTGGATCATTTGGAGGTGAGTTTGTTTTATTTTAACAATAAAAATTTAATATTCCATACTGATTCATCCCGCGTTTAATAATTAAATGTATTCAAGGAATTGCACTAGAAATTTAATCGTAATTTAATTATGGAAAATTCTAACTTACCGGAAACAAGGCATCTTAAAGGCGAATGTTGTGGAATATATAAATTTTTGTTTGTGGATTATTAGTACAGTCATTCAAACTGAAAATAGGGTATCACCTCCCAATTTTGACGGAAAAGACCGATTTGGATGAAACTTGAATAACTCTGAAAGTATTGGCTTATCGAGAAAACTTTTTGCTTAAAATGTATTCCTCTATCGATTCCCATATTTTCAAGTTTTGACCAAGTTTCATGAAAAGCGGTCTTTTCCGTCAAAATTGGGAAGTGAAATGGTTCAATGACTATACTATTTGGAAGTAGTGAAGTTGTAGAACACTTTAAATTAGGGATTGGTTTATAAATGCTTATGGACGATATAAAAGTTTTTTGGTGGGTTATGAATGCAGTAAATATAAAAATCATTAGAATATTGGTTGTGACTGGAATGTTAAAATTGAATTGATTTGTGAGTAGTCATGGATGAAGAATTTTGTAAAATCGAGTACAAATCAAATATTAATTTAAGTAATCACGTGGCTATGGAAATGACAGTTTTACTCAATAATAAATTCATAATTTGTTATTGATATGATTTTATATTAAAATTTGATGTATAAATCATCTATACATAGTATAAAAGGAAGTCGCCCTCCGCGTCTGTCTGCCTGTTTATCCGCTTCTTCTAACCACCCAACGAATTTTTTCTGGAAAGTTTATATGTTTAGTACATCCTATTTAAAAATTCCCTGAGAAGCCGGGTCGCTAGTAATCAATATAATACCAAGTGATTGCGTTACCAAGGTTTATTATTCAACAACAAGAAACTAGCCACCAGCTATCGAAGTAGTGTGTCTCCCCGTGTTTCCATTTCATGATTCTTGCAAATCGCAGCACACTTACCCTACCATATCACACCTCAACGCCTTATCTGTTAACTTATTTTATGGGCTCTTCAACTTGTTGATTATTTTGTCTTTTTTCATTTGTTTTTGAGTTTTTTTTAATATTTCTTGAAATGTGAATGTTATGATGCATTTTATCAAAATCTTTAAAAACTTTTGGGTAGTCATCTAAAATTTTTTTGGATTTCATTAAATACTTACAACTTATGTCGTCAACTTGGGTTATAATATCCCGTTTGGTATAACCTTTGAATCCTAGAATTTGTGGAGAACTATTCTCAACAACAAAGTTGTTCACAAGTTCTACAGTAAGATCTGTATATTGAGCATTCAAACTTATTTTACTCAAAATGCTAAGATTTTGCTCGCCCTGTGTAAGTTCTCAGCCATTGAGTTGCATATTATAAGCTCTCCTCTCAATTCCTAACTTTGAAATGACTTTAAAATTGATTACATAGTTGATTAAAAAGTTTGTGTCTAACCATGCATGATTATATATGATATATGGGTTCATTTATGATTATGTATAATTATATATACACTCATATTTATGGTCATACATAGTTGGATCTGATACCATATATGATTATATATACCTATACGTATATATATATATATATATATATATATATATATATATATATATATATATATATATATATATGTATATATATATGTATATATATATATGTATATATGTATATATATATATATATATATATATATATATATATATATATATATATATATATATATGACTATATATGTAGGTATATATAATTAGATCTGATCAGTCCTGGCTATGTCGGCTACGTCAGTGACTATATATAATTCTGTATGGACCTAGATATAACCATAACCATATATAGCCCATGTCTAGTCAGGCCTGATCAAATCTGACTGAAATAAATTCATATGTAGGACCATATATGATTATATCTGATTGGATCCAACTATATGTTCATCTATAATTCAATGTGTTTATATATAATGATTCAATATTACTTTATATGATCAACCTGATCTTATTAGACATGGTGAATATATAAACATAAATTAAAAGCAATAACTATAAACATAAAAAATTTTAATAATAAAAACAAATCATCATTTTTTTCCTATGAATAGTAAAAAATGAAAACTGCTTTTTTGATTCAAACTATTTCAATTATAGATTTAAAATTTTTAATTAATTTTTTTTTTGGAGGAATAATTTAAAGAATTATATCGTAGTTTCAAAAAGTAAATTTATAAAGACTATATATACACATATTTACACATATATTTGTTTGTGTGTAAATATGTTATTATTTGTTTAACACTTGATAATAAATAACTTTAAATAGTCTTTATAAGTCTTCAACATTAATTCTTGTACAGTCTAGTGGTTAGCACTCTAGGCTTCTACACGAAGGAAAATGCGTTCATATCATATCCCATACCTTAAAAATAATTACAAGTTAAGAACGTTCCCAAGAAAATCAGTTTTATTCAGATTCTTCTGTAATTTTGAATATATGTAGTTAAAAGTATCTTCCACACGTAGAATATTTTTAATGGTCCTTACGGTACTAAATTTGTAAATATTGGTCGTGTTCGGCCGAAGTAATCTTAGTAAGATAGTCAGATTATCTTACTTAGTCGTCGGCCGGGACACTTTATGCTTACTAAGAAACTTTTCTTATGCCGCCATTTTTCTTAGTTTCTACGTCACGGGCAGTGTTGCCAGATATCCCGTTTAACGGTAGATCTACCGCTTTTTTAGTATTTCTACTGTTCTACCGTTTTTTTTAATTTTTTGAATAAATAAAAAAATTTTGAATTTGTGTCATTTTTTTTCAATTTTTTATAATAATAATTAATTTAAAACTCTCCAGTCGTACAAATACAAAATCAGTCATTACAGACCATATTCCATTATTTGAAATAATGGAATATGGTTCTGTAATTACTTTAAGGTATTATTTTATAATGGGATATTAAACAATAAGTAATGCAATATATAACAAAAAAAAGAATTAATATTATTTAATATTTGAAGAAAAAAAATTCTATAATATATTAAATACTAATGTAATATAATTTTAATTTTTCTGAATAAAAGTATTTATTTCAAACTATTTAAATTGGAATTTTCACTTTTTGAATCTACCGCTTTTTTTCTTAATCTTCCGCTTTTTAAGAAATCGGCTGGGTCATATAGAAGTTCCTCCATTAAAATACTCCTAATAAAATTATCCATTTTATTAAATTTTTATCTCACTTATTACAATAATAAAAATTGTCAACACATGAGAAATGTTCTGAATTTGATACATAAACAAATAGTGTCGCGAGTCCGATTTCTTGAAAAACGGTAGATCTAACAAAATACAGCGGTAGATTCAAAAAGTGAAAATTCCAATTTAAATAGTTTGAAATAAATACTTTTATTCAGAATAATTAAAATTATATTACATTAGTATTTAATATATTATAGAATTTTTTTTCTTCAAATATTAAAAAATATTAATTCTTTTTATTTGTCATATAATTGCATTACTTATTGTTTAAAATCCCATTATAAAATAATACCTTAAAGTAATTACAGAACCATATTCTATTATTTCAAATAATGGAATATGTTCTGTAATGACTGATTTTGTATTTGCACGACTGGGGAGTTTTAAATTTATTATTATTATAAAAAATTGAAAAAAATGACACAAATTCAAAAATTTTTTTATTTATTCAAAAAAAAAAGGTAGATATACTAACAAAGCAGTAGATCTACTGTTAAACGAGATATCTGGCAACACTGATTAAGAAGCAAAAGAAAGTGTGTCCTGGCCGAAACTGGCTGACTCAGATGCTCAGAACATCTTACTAAGATTTCTTACTTCTGAGTTCGGCTGAACACACACATTGACAGTTAAAATTTGTATGTTTATCATATAAAACATACCCCGATTGATGTTGTCACACACGTTTTATTAAATATCAAGAATAATTTTCTTTAGATTCTTTTAAAAAACTGAGAATAAGTAATTGAAGATATAACAAATATATTTCTACAAAAATAACATAAGCAAGCGGTATTAGTTATCTTATAAATATTGTTTAAATGCTCAAATTACAAAAAAATTCCATTATGTAAACTACAATAGATTAAACAGTGTTATATTTTGCCGCTGCTTGCGTACGTAGAAATTCAAAAATACGTTCCTTGCGTCGTTTCTCCGATCCGGTAACATGTCATTCTAACTTAGATTATTTTTATACTGTTGACATGCTGTAAAATTTTTGAAGGTTATTTTTTTTTATTGGATAGTGCAAATATGCAAATAAAATAATAATGAGTTCGCGTTTGAAGAATGGTAGATTCGTAAAAAAAACAGTGATAAAATAGTTAAAGCTCTTCCGCGTATGTCTGAGGCAAAAAAAATTGAAACAACACTCAATGAAACAAGTTCTGAAATTCCCGATGAAAACTGTATAGTTACATTGGGGGAATTAGCAAAGAACCTCAAATGTACCGGCTGCAAAAGTCTTTTAGACATGGAAAAGTTAAAAGATTTTAAGAGAGAAGGACTTCATATTTACTTCTAAATAATATGTGAAATTTACTAAATCTTTTACTAAATGTAATTTAGTTAACACTGGGCTGGTTAGTAATGAAGTTTGAGATATCAACTCAACCGTAGTCCTAGGTAAGTTTGTAATATTGTACTTAAAATTAAATTAGATGATAACAAGCTGCGAATAACCAAAAATAAAAACATTATCGCAAAAGTCTTAGATTTAAAAAAAAATCAAAATTCGCCAAATCTAAACTGTTCAAAAAAAAAAGTAATAAGAAATTACATTTTAATAATAATACATTTTAAATTATATTACAAATTATACTTCAAAATTGATAATTATCTATTATTTATTACGTTAACTTAACGCTTAACTAATAATCAATACAACAGAATATTTGATTGATTATAAAAATTAATTTTTTATTTACAAAAACCTACAGCTAACCTATCGTAGAAACGACGCATTGAACGTATTTTTGAAGCGGCAAAATATAACACTGTACTTCAACATATATGTGTACTATATTTGATTTGATCTATTGTAGTTTACATAATGGAATTTTTTTAAGTTGAACACGACTGCTCTTTGGGAACGTCCTTAAGTTGTTTAATAGGGGGTAATTCACCTTTAATATCACACGGACGTACAAACATACTATCAAGTCAACGTCTTCTATCTATACCCCATTAGAACGCCTTTTGAAGGTCGTAATAAGTCATATGCATCATCACGTGCATCTCGGGAAAAAATTATTTTTTCTGATCATATATAATTACACATGATTATATATAATCGCCTATATATGATCAGATGCAAAAATTGGCCACATCTGATTAAATATAATCTAGAGCACGGTAGAGCGTAAGGCCGAGTTTAAGGGACACATCGAACTTTTCACTACTGTGCTATTACTTAAGGAAATATTAGAACACTGTTTGACCGCGAAATATCTTCTGAACGAAAAGAGCTACAATGTCGAAATTTCGAATTATCGATACTTTACGGAATTATAAGAACCCGGTTTTTTCAATGATCGTTAACGAAGTAACCGTTTAAAAGTTATTTTACTTCAAAAACGCCAAATTAGCGGTAAAACCCCCAATTTTTGGTAACTAATAGATCAATATTCTACGACACTTCCAGATATGCTGTAAAGTTGATATTTGGCATGTAGATAGATATAGTACCCAAACCGACGGGAAAATTGCGAAAACTGGAAATTTGTATCGGAAAAAAGGAAATTTTTACAATTTTCGTTTTAATCAAATTAGCATTAGAACGTATATATTTATCTAATTCCTTGATATTTTAATAGAGTCCTATCTGATTGGATGACACTTAGGTATTTAAATATTGTGTGTGTTCGGCCGAACTCAGAAGTAAGAAATCTTAGTAAGATGTTCTGAGCATCTGAGTCAGCCAGTTTCGGCCAGGACACACTTTCTTTTTCTTCTTAATCAGTGTTGCCAGATATCTCGTTTAACAGTAGATCTACTGCTTTGTTAGTATATCTACCTTTTTTTTTGAATAAATAAAAAAATTTTTGAATTTGTGTCATTTTTTTCAATTTTTTATAATAATAATAAATTTGGTTGAAATTTATTTCGTAAGTTTTCCCTTAGTATGTTATAAAATTTTATATAACGCGGGAAGTTATTTTTTCTGATGATTTCAAATATTTTAAAACTTGCCGCGTTATAAATTTTTACAATTTTCGTTTTAATCAAATTAGCATTAGAACGTATATATTTATCTAATTCCTTGATATTTTAATAGAGTCCTATCTGATTGGATGACACTTAGGTATTTAAATATTGTGTGTGTTCGGCCGAACTCAGAAGTAAGAAATCTTAGTAAGATGTTCTGAGCATCTGAGTCAGCCAGTTTCGGCCAGGACACACTTTCTTTTTCTTCTTAATCAGTGTTGCCAGATATCTCGTTTAACAGTAGATCTACTGCTTTGTTAGTATATCTACCTTTTTTTTTGAATAAATAAAAAAATTTTTGAATTTGTGTCATTTTTTTCAATTTTTTATAATAATAATAAATTTAAAACTCCCCAGTCGTGCAAATACAAAATCAGTCATTACAGAACATATTCCATTATTTGAAATAATAGAATATGGTTCTGTAATTACTTTAAGGTATTATTTTATAATGGGATTTTAAACAATAAGTAATGCAATTATATGACAAATAAAAAGAATTAATATTTTTTAATATTTGAAGAAAAAAAATTCTATAATATATTAAATACTAATGTAATATAATTTTAATTATTCTGAATAAAAGTATTTATTTCAAACTATTTAAATTGGAATTTTCAATTCAACAACAATTCATTCAACAAATTCAAAAATTTTTTTATTTATTCAAAAAAAAAGGTAGATATACTAACAAAGCAGTAGATCTACTGTTAAACGAGATATCTGGCAACACTGATTAAGAAGAAAAAGAAAGTGTGTCCTGGCCGAAACTGGCTGACTCAGATGCTCAGAACATCTTACTAAGATTACTTCGGCCGAACACGACCATTGATTGTATTAGACCATATCAGCGTAAAGAGCCATGTAGAAAACACAATGAACTATATTTTGACTAAAAACTTCTTTAACCGATAGTAGTGACCATGTTGGTGTATACAGCAGTTGTCGTATAGCAATTAAAAGTTAAGCAACGTTAGTTAAAATCAGTAATTGGATGGGTGAACATTGTGTACAGTTTTTTTTTTGTAATTTTGTAATAAACATTAATTTATATTCTCATTTTAACTTTTTTATTATATTTTGCATTAATGCATTGATCAATTATTATTTATTACTTCAATTGTTTCAGTGCAACTCCCCGGAAAATTGGAAAAACATACTCCAAAATTACGTTTTTCTTTTCTATAAATGCTAGAAAGATAGAATTTTCACTAATCGACCCGAAATAACGTCAAATTAACAGAATATTTATTAAAATTGCATTACCTACATCGCAACTACACCGAAAATGGGAAAAACATCCCTAAAACTGACCTTTTCACTTCTATTCATGATAGAAAGATCGGTTTTTTTCCATTCGACGTGGAACAGTTTCAAAATAACAGAATTATTTGAAGGAAGAAAATTTTTCCATCACAACCCTTCGAACTTGGTAAAAACAACCCCAAAACCAACTTTTTTGTTCTATACATGCAACAAGATGCAGTTGTTTGCAATCGACGCTTAATAGCTACAAATTAGGAATTTATTTCGAAAAACTTAATATTTTTTATTGCAACCTCCCGAAAAATCAAAAAACACCCCCCAAAATTACGTTTTTCAGTTCTCTATATGCTGAAATGATGGAATTTTCACCAATCGACTCGAATTATAGTCAAGTTAACAGAACACTTTGAAAAATTTCATTACCTACATCGCATTTCACCCCCTCCTCCCCAATTACTTGAAGTAAAATTGCCATTTCACTTCTTTATAAAGTCAAATTAACAGATTACTTTGAAAAATGTCATTACCTATAACGCAAACCTCCGAAAATTGGAAAAACACCCCTTAAACTACCTTAAGGGATTTTGATCAGAGTGATAGAGAGTGATTTATGTATTCTAAGGAAATTCGCTAAGTTGACGCAGCTCCTGCGTAACGAATTTTTTTTTGTGACGTGGAGCCAACGGGTCAAGTCATTTCTTCAAAGACTGTTACGTTGATAATCAATTGTCTGTAATAAACGATTAGTTTAGAAGTCATAATCGAAACAAATCAAGTAACATCTTATATATACTAAATTTTATATAGTTATTTTAATAAAAAATATATCACTCTTATTTCACATTAATTTGTGGCGTTTTAATAAAAGGCCTATGATCGATGAATATTATTATCAATAATCCAATGTATAAAATTTATGCTTTCTTTTCAGTTTTCTTTGGCAATAACACTGCTTGAATATTTGGTAATATACCACCTTGAGCAATTGTTACACCAGATAATAATTTATTTAATTCTTTCTTCATCATTACGAATTGCTAATTGAAAATAAACTTGTTTATTTTTAAACAACTTGTTTACTTAAAAAAAGTTACAATGTAACAATACAATGAAAGAATCAATGTTTTCTATTTGGAGTATTAAGACAAACTGATATATCAAATAAGCTTGTGAAGACTTAAATACCTATTTATATATATATAATAAATGCTTATCCAATCAAAAAGGAGGCGGTAACCATGTCAACAAATCAGATCGATATATGCTTCATATGTTATTTTAATCACAATTAAAATTGTTAAATTTTCCGTTTGTAAGAAAAGTAAGTTTTCGAGAAAACCTTAATAAACTTTGCTTCTTAATAAGTGATGATATGGGATAAAGGACCGAGCTATTTACAAAGTAAATAGATCCAGACTTCATATAATAGTTGCTCCTTAAAAAGTGATCATATGCGAGAAAGGACCGAGCTATTAACAAAGTAAATAGCTCTAGACTTCAAATAATAGTTGTTCCTTAAAAAGTAATGATATCCCATAAAGTTTCGAGCTATTTACAAGGTAAACAGCCACCCAATAAATGATACATGATTAAAAAGACGAAAAAAAATCCGTTCTAACTAAGCCATAGCCAACTATACTTCCCATTTTTCCAAAACACAACTTTAGGTCAAATCTCGAAAACCAACCTTTTTTCAAACTTTCACAATGCCACTGGATTATACCAAAAAAAATGCCTTTAAAATGTAAAAATTATTTTCATCTAGCTATAAAAACAACCGAGATATTCACAATTGTTTAAAAGCCGAAAAATCGAACTTTTGCTTATAACTCGCAAACAAAGAATGCTAGCAAATTTTTGTTGACACCAATGAATTAGTCTCAAAAAAAGAGATCAAGACTGTGCCATCCATTTTGTTCTATCTCTTATAGTTACCGAGTTACCCCATAAAACCATCGAAATTGGCCCACTCTGTAGAGAATTTTGTACCACAATGTAAGGTTATTCAATTACGAAAAAAATTGCGAAAACTGGCAATTTGTATAGGAAAAATGAAACATTTTCATTTTAATTATTTTAAGACTGTATCATCACTAAAATACTATTTACAAAGTAAATAGCTCGGTAAACTAATTCAAATAAAAACATTTTTTACAAAAAAAACCTACCCCAAAAAAACATATTTAAAAAAAAAAACAAAATGCATGTATAAAAAATATTTTTAAAACTTTTATTTAAACTTAATTATAGTAAAACTAATTTTCTACAACTTTACTTCGTATGTGTTTATCGATTTTTTTTTTCAATACTAAGAGAGATCAATACCTAACACATATGAGATTCTATTGTACAGAATCTCATACATGTTAGGTAAACAATTGTTACACATTTAATTGTTTTATTAATAAAAACACAAAAATTGCAGGACAATTTTTAATGCGTGTTACCTCAGAACTCCGTCATTTATGAATCGATTTCGAATTTTTTGTTTTAAAGGGTTTGATTTCCCATTGTCCCCATTATTATATAACAACCATACTATATTCATATAGTATGGTTACATATTCATATCCATACTACGGTCTCCTTTGTATATGTGAATCTAAAAAGAGTAAAGCATCGCGAAGCGTAAAGAAACGCAAACCATACGCGAAGCATACGCGAAGCATACGCGAAGCATACGCGAAGCATACGCGAAGCATACGCGAAGCATACGCGAAGCATACGCGAAGCATACGCGAAGCATACGCGAAGCATACGCGAAGCATACGCGAAGCATACGCGAAGCATACGCGAAGCATACGCGAAGCATACGCGAAGCATACGCGAAGCATACGCGAAGAGTAACAAAACGCTACGCGTTTTGTGCGAAGCCTTCGTCTTCGTATATTTAACCCTTTCAAAAAGGATTGATATCCGACCAAAAACATAAATGTAAGAAAGGGCCGCGTTTTCGGGAAAATCCTTAATGTAATAGTTCCTTCTTAAAAAGTGATGATATGAGAGTAAGAACCGAGCTATTTACAAAGTAAATAGCTCTAGACTTCATATAATAGTTTCTTAAAAAGTGATGATATGGAAGAAAGGACCGAGCTATTTACAAAGTAAATAGCTCTAGACTTCATATAATAGTTGCTTCTTAAAAAGTGATGATATGGAAGAAAGGACCGAGCTATTTATAAAGTAAATAGCTCTAGACTTCAGATAATAGTTGCTCTTTGAAAAGTGATGATATCCCATTAAAGAGCCGAGCTATTTACAAAGTAAATAGCTCGGTAAACTATTAACTTAAAAAATGAATGAGGGGTAAATTGATTAAATGTAAGAAAAAATTTGGTTGAAATTTATTTCGTAAGTTTTCCCTTAGTATGTTATAAAATTTTATATAACGCGGGAAGTTATTTTTTCTGATGATTTCAAATATTTTAAAACTTGCCGCGTTATAAAATTTTAAAAACATACTAAGGGAAAACACGAAATAAATTTCAACCAAATTTTTTCTTACATTTAATCAATTTACCCCTCATTAATTTTCTTAGTTAATAGATTACCGAGCTATTTACTTTGTAATAGCTCGGCTCTTTAATGGGATATCATCACTTTTCAAAGAGCAACTATTATCTGAAGTCTAGAGCTATTTACTTTGTAAATAGCTCGGTCCTTTCTTCCATTTATGTTTTTGGTCGGATCATATATAATTAGACAAAAACTTTTTTCATCGGGATAACCCATTTTCAAACATTGATGTATAACCTGTTTTGGTGGATATCTTCGATATCAATCTTTTAAGGTCCAGGTCCTTAGCTATATTTTTGTCCTACACTATGATGCATTGTGGCCCTTCAAGTTGCATTTATGGAAAGTCCAGTTTAAGAGTATTTATTTCTGTCATGTTTTAAGCCACATTCAAAACATGTTTTTAAATTTTTAGTGCCATTTCAGCTGTTAAAATTAGTATTAATAAAATGAATTTATATTGACTTTCTTTTAATAAATATAATTAAAAAATGCAAAGAGATTTACGCCTAGATATCGGTATTTCGATCAACGCAATCATCGAAATTAAGCCTAAAACTACAAATTTAAAACTTGGTAGGACCATGTCGTTGGTGGAGAAGCTTAAGTGCATCGATGAAGGGCTATACTATATCAGCGATAACTACGTTACTGGCAGGGATATACATGCCGAACAGAATAGCCTGGAGAAGCCAGACTAAGAAACCATGTAAATCCAAGCTACGGTGCGATTCATTGTGCCTAGAGAAATAGACAAAGGCTAGGGCAGCAGGGTTAATTGCTGTCACGAACAATCCCCTCGGAGCAACTGGCGAACTCCAATGTGCAAATTCCCTCCCCATTAAGGGGCCAATGGGGTAGTATACCGACCGATTTACTCGTGGGACCAAAATGGATACACACAGTAAAAAAACAAACTCTGGGCAAGCTAACCTCTCCGAGACACCAGCGGATCTAAGGTTGATTCAAGACCGAAGGTTAAAATTTTTCCTCGGGTTTTAATCAAGTCAGCCTCAGACCACTAAACACATTAGATGGCCAAAATGCCAACTCTTCAAATGCTTCAAATAAACCTCCTGCGCAGTAAGGCAACCTCAGCTGTTTCTGTCAAAATGTGCTGGCAATTGGATTTTCCATAGCCTTAGTCCATAAACCTTTGGCTGTAAAACGTAAGATTCTTGGACTAGGAAATGCTGGAGGACAAATTATTTACAATAAACCTCCAGAAAAACCCTTCTTTGCATTTATGCAAGGACCTTACAGCAGCAAAACTAAAATCGATGGTGAACGGAACTGGAGTAATCATCGCTTCGGTCTACCTACCCTATGATATATCTACTCCACCACCAACAACAGAGATGGAAGACCTGATATAGTATTGCGGGGCAAAAAACCACCAACTGATCATGGGATGCGATGTAAACGCTCATCACACTGCATGGGGAATTACTAACACAAATGCAAGAGGTGAGCACCTCCTTGATTATATTATAGCTAACAACTTAGATGTAGTTAATCAAGGTAACAAGCCGACATTTATTAACAAAATTCGGAAGGAAGTCATTGATGTAACACTGAGTACTTATGAAATCAGTGGAAAAATCAAGAAATGGCTAGTATCCGATGAACCATCTGCATCGGATCACAGACAAATCTATTACAATGCGAAGGTGAGAACGGACCAATGTAATATATATATATATATATATATATATATATATAAAGTTCAAACTCGCCATAATCCCGAAAAAAGTTAAAACAGTATTGGACATTGAGCTTACTGCAACTGAGCTTCAGCATGCAATAATTACCTCACTCCAAGAAAACTGCCCGGAGGTCTCAAAAGACATCAGCAAGTCAACTTGTTGGAGGATTGAGGGCCTAAGGAGTCAAAGCCAAAAGGTTCGCCAACTATGTAAGGGATCAAAAAGGAGAGGGAACTGGGAAAACTACCATGAAGCTCTTACTGAATACAAAAGGTCTCTGAAGAAAGCCAAAATAAACTCATGGAGAAATATCTGTCAAGATGTTGAAAACACATCTAAGGGAGCAAGACACCATCGTATCCTAGCGAAGAAACTCACTCACACCATCGGGTCACTGGGTAAACCCGATAGTGAATATACCAGCTCCGCGAAGGATACACTCGAGACATTTTCCGGATTCGGTAGCAGTGGACAGTGAAAATCCTTCTCAGAGCAGTTTAACCAAGGCCTTCTTTCGAGGACTGGAGAAGAGCGGCAATTACCATTAACCGCTCAAAGATCGAATGGGCAATAAACGCATTCGAACCCTATAAAGCACCGAAGTCAGACGGGATATACACAGTGCTTTTACAAAAAGAAGCAGAGCATCTTTTAACTCTGCTTGGTCACATATAATAGAAGACTAATAGGATTTCATTTGGCTCAGAGGGCATTGTTCAGAAATCTGCTTCATGTCAACCAGCACGCGTATGGGGTGGGAAAATCCTGTGAATCAACCCTCCACAAGAAATGCATCAAATTGATGCATTGATGGATTTCGAGAGTGATGCTCTAGAAAGATTTATTGAATATGTAATGGAGTCGGACGGCTGAGTAAGGAGTAATTGGATTCTACATGTTATACGATAAAGATAACAAGCGATTCAAATCGATTGTAGATGCAATTTTTGTGTTATATACGCGAATATTATTTAGTGTTTTTATTCAATTTATTGTTCATTATTGCAGATATTGATTTTTACCATTAATTGATTGTCATTTACTTCATTGTTGCAATCCAATAAATTGTAATTGTTAAAATTGTTACTCGTGGTTTTAATTAAAAGAACCTTGTGCGTAAATAGGCTATGAGTCTTGAATTAGGTGGTATGTACTTCGAGTATTTAAGTTTTTAATTAAGCATTTCATTTTTTATCGGATACACGAGAGACAAAATAACCTGCAAAAGATGTGTTTGAAAGACAGAATGAGTCAAATGAATGCAGTTCTTTGTAAATTAGAATTGAATCATTTATGTGTAACACCAGGTGAATATGTGTTAAGCATGTCGAGAATTCGTTATACGATCAAAGAAGTTGTAGTATTGAGAGCAATCAAAGATATGCAAGAAAAAAGTAGCCTACCGCTCTATTGCCAGTCAGCTCACTATATAGACGAGGCTAAGAGGCTAAATATATACATGAAGCTAATAGGGAAAAAGATGAACAATGGCGTATTTTAGCATGTACCGATTTATGTTACCTTGAAGTTATTACCGAATTGTTTTTAATATTAATAATTTTTTTTAATAAACTTACGACACTGATATATTACAATTTAATATAAATAGGATGAATCTGTAGATATTTTTAACAGTTTGAAAATGGGTTAATCATTCGAAACATGTCACTATAAACAAAATAATTTTAATAAAATAAGCGAATTTTGCAAAAAGAAAAATTGAATGTTGAAATTTTATTTCATTTATAAATTATAACATGGACTTCCACAAATAATCGCTCTCTAATATAACTTAAAAAACAAAAGCCACGATGTTCCATAATAAAAATACATCCGTATATCAAATCGTATATTTATCGATGTAAACACCAATCAAAGGTAAAAATAACATAAGTGGACAACACAAAAATAAAATTAGTATTTTCACCAAATTGAAGCCAAGTGGAGGATTAACATTACTTTGCAGGATGATACAACATAATTTATGGTTTTCCACTGTAAAGATGTGTCATGAAGTGGAATTTAACTTTAATTTTCCTGTATCCAGTGGCTTAAGTGAAATTTCAAGACCCTCGATAAGCGAAAAAATTTAATTTTCTAACAGTAGATTTTTTACGGCCTGGAGAAAACTACTTCAAGTATTTTGCAATCTGATTTTTATTCCTGCGTGAATAAAAATATTGCATTCATAAATTATAACTTGGACTTCCACAAATTATCGCTTTCTAATATAACTTAAAAAACAGAACCCACTATTTTCCATTATAAAAATACATTCGTATTTCGATTCGTATCTTTATCAATGTAAACACCAATCAAAGGTAAAAATTATCGCTTTCTAATATAACTTAAAAAACAGAAGCCACTATTTTCCATTATAAAAATACATCCGCATTTCGATTCGTATCTTTATCGATGTAAACACCAATCAAAGGTAAACCAAATTAGTTTGAACCAAATTAGCAACGAGCAACATATCTCTGACTCCATATCCCAGAGATAGTTACGATTAGCTAATTTATACTGATGATGACTACCTAGTTGTAGTCGTAATAAATATTTATAAAATACAAATAATTGTTCTATCAATTGGGGCAAAAAATTTAATTTCAAAAAAACCTAGAGTTCTCTATGATTATCTTAATAATAATAATCTTTATATCCATGCATTTTGCTTATGCGTGTGGTAGACTCCGAAATGGATTTGTTAATTCAGAAAGATTATTAAAAAATTTGCCAAAATAATGTATGGTTCCTAAAAAAGCGTTCTTCAAAGTTCCTTGACGCGAATTGTAGCGTTTAATTTTTAGATGTCGTCAACCTTTTTTGGATCAGCTTTGTACCCATTATCTATAAATATATGACCCACAAATTTATTGTGTTTTTTTCATATTCACATATACCTGTGTGTTTAGTGCGAATCTCTGTTGAGACGATCTATCCTTGTTTTGCAAGTTTTCTCAATTCATTCCTTGAGGGTGCGTGATAAATATATCGTCCAAGTACCACTAATGCTGGTTTTTAGAATCATGGATGTTCTACACTAGTTTTTTGGGCCTACGCCAATCTCAAATTTTTTTATCTACATCTCTTCCAATTACTGCTTTAAAAAATCTATTTGCACTTCTGTAGGTTCAATATTAGTTTTGGTCGCTATTATATATCTACCTGTTCTGACCATTCTTGGGCCATATCAATATTTATTTCAACTTTTGTGTATTTTTCTTAGAATTCTGTTTGTGGATCTTTCTTTTGGATGAATTTCACAATACAACTTTCTATGTCACAATTTATTTTTAATTGTTTGGGCAAACTTTCGCATCTCTTTTAATCCATTTTTCATCTATATTGATTGGCAAGCCGATGGAGACTAGATGTGAGACTGGTATGCAAAACAAAATGCATGGTCCTATCAACATCCGAAGGAAAAATACACTCCTACAACCTCATTATAGACCAGAATACCTTTGAAGGAGACGCTCTATTCAAGTACCTCGAAAATACAATAGAAAACGACGAAAAAACAACGAGAAAAATCAAAGACAAAATTCAGGCAGGAAATCGAGCTTTTTTCGGAACCATAAATCTGTTCAAAAGCAAGCTTATCAGCTTATTAGAGCGACCAAGATAACCCTATACTTTTGTACCTTGGACCCTATGCTTTGGAACCTCTCAAACCTTGGCCAGACCTGTAGTAACTTACGGAGGTGAAACTTGGAACCTTGCCGAATACAAACAGAATATCTTGCGAAAAATCCAACGGATAGTCATCAGGAGAATAAATGGACCAATCAGACAAAATAAATTATGGACAAAAGAACATGGGAATTGACAACATCCTTAACCATAAAGACAATCAACTCATTTAAGTTCAAAGAACTCAGTGGTTAGGCCACGTAGACAGGATGGATTAAACACGCATGACCAAAAAAATTCCCAATGCCAAAATGTATGGCACTAGGAAAAGAGGAATAGCATGTCTTCAATGACTTGACTGTGTCAGCCAAGACCTGAGGGCAATGGACGTGAGACGTTGGAGCAACAAACCCAAGGACAGAGCTAACTGCTATATGTATGGTGATAAAGATGAATAAGACGTGTTAATTGAAAAAAGGCCATTCTAAAGGGCCCCATATACGGTACGATTGATCTGTCGAATCCATCGTTTCAGACCGATCGAAACGACGAATGGATAGTGTATATGAAGATCGTTAACGATTTTCTTAATCGAAGGGGGTACCGGTCATCGCAACATAAATCCATGCAATCGTGAATATCGTAACGATGAATCGACAGTGTATGGCTCTTTGCGATCAACGGTGTTTATCTCAGCCTGACTCTGGCCGCCGCACGCGCCACATGCCTTGGCTATGTGGCGCGTATAATTCAATCAAATGAGCAATGATCATTTGATTGAATTTATTGATTTATTCAGAGACCAAGAGCCTATATGAAAAACGAAACATAAAGAATCTCACAAAAACGTAAAGATAATATTATGTTATGAATACTTGTTGAAAAAATGAAAGAAATAGACAATACTGCCGATTTAAACAAAGTGAAAAAGAATATTAATAACTTCAGAACAGTGTTTCGGAAAGAATTAAAGAAACAAGATAACTATCCGGAACGAGTGTCCGGAACGAGTGCCGATGAAGTTTATACGCCTTAACTTAGTATTGAATTATTTTTAAAAGGGCACGTATTGAATTATTTGAGCACGTATATCGTTCCGTTTCAAACATGTAACTGATGATTTCAAACATGAAACTGATTGATCGTAACGACCAATCCTTTCGTGTGTGAGTGGTAATCTTTGAGCAATCTAACGTCACGATATCCTTTCAGATTGATCGTAACGACGGATCGTTCCGTACATGGAGCCCTTTAGAGTGACTCTTTGTTTGATGTTATTCAGTTACAGTCAGATGTCGACATTTCCTTTTTAATTAATTTGAAAATCATTTGATTTAATTTTGATAATTTAATTTTGCGATTTCAGTTAAATCTAAATTTAGAATAGGTCCAATATCCAAATTCGTAACTTGTTAGTCATATTTTTGCAGGTAAAGGCTTCAAACATACTGTAACGTACGTTTTAGGGCGTTACCTGTATACGCACTATGTTCTTTTAATTAAACCCACGAGTAACAATTTTAACAATTACAATTTATTGGACTACAACAATAAAGATAACAATCAAGATAACACACCAAGAAAGTCTTCATTGCACTGAAAAAGGGTACTAGGATAATTTTAAATTTAAAAAGACTTTGATATTTGGATCGAAACGTATTTTAATTTTTTTTATTTAATTACAAATATTTTATATTTATTTATTTATAGTTTTGTATATTACATACAAATCGAAATTTATTTATATATCTTGAATTGACAATTTGCTCTTAGTAATTTAATAATTTGTATCAATCTTGGCTTCATTCTGATTTGTATGAATTTCAATTTATTTTAATTGTATTTTACATAAATTAATTTTTTTTGTATCTTATTTAAATTAATTATTTTGTATTTTAATAAAATTTTATTTTTCTTTGACCAGATGGATCACATTACACTATCATTACCTATATTCGAGAGGAATTTTCTTCGTAAAATTACCGGCTATTCTGATCGCGGTTTTCCAAGATCGTTAAGGATAATATCGAAATAATTCCCTTAAAAGTCTGCCGTAGACGCATATTCAACATACTCAACATACTACATTGAGGCATTCTAATACAAATTATATACACTGCACAGCAAAAAACGCGGCACACTTTGAAAAATTCATTAAAATTATTTTCTCTGGAAGTTTTTTGGCGTTTCAACTACATTTTTATAAATGTATATGTTTTTGTGGTTATGGTGGTAAAATTGTACAAGGAAACCTTTTAATTTACGAAAAAAATTAATTTAAAAAAAAGACAAATTTTCATTAATTTTAAAATTTTTAAAAATCATTTTATTTCAATATTTTTGGAAGAAATTTAACTTTTAACAGTGGATATTACCTCCTTTGACTAAAATGACTGCCTCAAGCCTTGCAGGTACCCTTTTATTTAAGTTAGTTGCGACATCTTGGGTGATTACCTCCTTTTCGTGCACTAAAGCTATTATGAGCCCATTTGAGCTACCAGGAGGGTTAAGTCATCCTCTTATACGTCGGACAAGTTCATCCCAAAGATATTCTATGGGAGTTTACTCTGGGCAATGTGGTGGCCTTTTCTAAATCAGAATTTCAATCGTTTTATTTTAATGTACACCCTTCGAAATCGTTTTTTAACTGCTTTTTGAATGCACTGCACGGCAAAAAAAAGCGGCGCACTTTGATAAATTCATTTAAATTATTTTCTCGTTACTTTTTTTCTTTACTTTTTTGAATTTCAACTACATTTTTATAAATTTGTATATGTTTTTATCCTTATATCAACAAAAACATATCAACAAATTTATAAAAATGTAGTTGAAATTCAAAAAAGTAAAGAAAAAAAGTAACGAGAAAATAATTTAAATGAATTTATCAAAGTGCGCCGCTTTTTTTTTGCCTTGCAGTGTATTAAAAAACAATGAAGATTATTATTTATTTATTTATTTTAAGTAATAAAAACAATCAATATTTGCAATAATTGAACAAGAAAACAATATTCGCGTTTATAACACCACAATATAACTACAACGATCGCACGTATCACGTCTAGAATACAATTTGTCACTCAGCCGTCCTATTCCCTTATATACCCAACATATCATTCTAGATCGTTTTTCGATAAGCTCGTTTATCGATAACCCTGACCGCTTCCGAATATAACTTTATAAAAATTTTCAGATTTTGCACTATTGTTCGCGCTATTCGGTAGCACTATCGATAACTAAAGACCGTTTTTCGATCAATGTCCATTTCCGAATAGTACTTTCTAGAATGTTCCATAGCAATTGTCTTATCCCAATAAATTGCCCGTTTCAACTCCCGACGCCAGTTGTAACGTTTTAGCCCAACATACGCTTTGAAACAATTTTGACAATTAGCGCTGTTTTTCTGCTTGGTATTCATTGCCAATCTAGTCCTTTTGATTTCCAACGATCAGTTTTTTATTTCTGCTTAAAAGAGCCGATTTTAAGTTATCATCCTATATTTCTTTTACAATTGTATTAATGCATGGACGAAAACATGTCATTTTTCATTTTTTTTTATGAGTTGGAAGATGGAAAAAACGTAAAGAAACAAATTTATTTCGTGAAAAGACTGATAACTTTCGAAAATGTCATTAGTTGGCTGCTACATTTGTAGTGTTTAGATATAAACCTCCCTAAACCCAGTTTAAGTCTTAAGGAGGGCAGTCGTAATGTTCTATTAGCGCATGCTATGAAATATATCCATAGTATAAAAGGAAGTCGCCTTCCGCGTCTGTCTGTATGTTTATCCGCTAACTCCTTTTAAATCACGCAACGGATTTTGAAACGATTTTCACCATCATGTAGATATTTTTTTCCGGAAAGTTTATATGTATAGCACATATAGTCCTAATAGCACATATAGTCCTACTTTCATGGCTTACGTATTTCATTTTAAGTTAATACACCAAAGTTGCGTATCACCTTAGTTACATATTAAAAATTTTTTTTAAACTCTCACATGTGAGGTGTTGTAATATTGTGCATATAACCATACATTTGGCTGTTGTATGTTATCGATTCTCCGAGTAGTAATTAACCGTGCAAAGCCGGGTCGCCAGTATTTTATAAAAAGAAATGTTTAATGAAGGCAACTGCAAAGATAAAGTTGTGGTCACGAATACTATTGACACTCAATAACAAAACTAAAGTGCGAAATTATTTTACAAGATAATTAAAATTATACTGAAACAAATGAATATAACTGACTTAATTGGTTAATTACCAAGTAAGAGTAATTAGATGTTAAATGAAATTGCAGCGAAACTAATCAGTTAAAGAAATACAAAGGAACAAACTAACAAACAAATTTCATCTCTTTATACATTAGTACAGATACAGATAAACATGTCATCTGTACCAGTTCTGACCCATACCCTGCCTCCGGGGGCTAAGATTACTCTTTCTTGCGGGGTCATAGCAAAAATATATTGCTTCACTAAATGTTCACTAAAAAAAAAATCGTGACTAAAATTAATATGAATCTTAAAAATTATATTTTATGATCATAAATTTTTAGATATTATCGCTTAACTGCCAAATAAATCAAAGCTTAAAAACGATATTTTATTTAACTAGCAAGGTTTTTTTAAATTGACTATCTGCTATATTTGAAATATTTATCGAAAGCTGCTTATAAGCGTCAATATACACATATCCGTCAGAGTACACTGTAGGTGCTTAAGCGCAAAAGGGCTATTACTACTCGTATATATTTCAATTTTGAAATAAATTCACTCGGTTTTCGAAGAAATGTTTTGAACACAAGCTATTAGTGTTTTTATAAGGCAAATTTTGTCCGAAATAAACTGTTTTTAATCGAATAAATTTGGTACAAATCAGTCATAAAAATTTGAATGATGTATACATCAAACGACTTGTACAAAATTTATTCGATTTAAAAAAATTTATTTCGAACAAAAATTGTTCTTTATAAAAATACAAATAGCCTGTGTTCTAAGCATTTCTTCGAAAACCGAGAGAATTCATTTCAGATTGATTTAAAAATTTGCTCAATGTACTCACCATATTGTTACTATTACGGATAAAAGTGTTTATCCGTAATATTAATACTATGGTATTTATGTAGACTATAGGCGTACAGTGTTTTTAAAAATTGTAGCGTCGCGTTGTAGGGTTTAAAGTCGAATATTTTCACTCTCAAATACAAAACTTTAGAGGTCAATGCTCGGAAAGCTAAATCTAAAAGTTTAAAATTAGTTGATGACAAAATTTTGCATCAACGTCATGAAAACGTATCACAGCATTTGCATTTAAAATGTTGCTATCAAATCCATAAAAAACAACTGAGAATGAAAATTTTTTAAATTTACTGATGATAATTCTAATGTCGTAGTACCTATAGTGTAGTCGTGTAGTGTATATATAGAGAATAAACTTTTGTATTTTTTGCGCGTTTTTTAAGCTGATCATGTAAAACTATAATCAACACTTCTAAATAGATTATTTTATGAACACCTATAACAAAATTTGTTTTCCCTCGATCATTATTTTCATCCGTAACAAAGTTGGAACTAAACTTAATATACCCTTGTATACGTTATATATACCGAGTATAAAAATCATTATTTGACATAAATTTCCTATGCACTCTCTATAAGAATTTTTTTAAGGACAGTAACGTCGGGTATTTTAGCTAGTTATACAAAACAAAACAAGTATAATATAGTGAGTAATAGATACTAATTTCAGTTTTACAAAATGCATTTTATGCATAGTAATGTTCAGAGGATAGACGTGGTCATATGCCACTTTGCCCTAACAAAACCATACATTCTAACAGTAGTAAGCGATCATAAGCTTTAGGGCTAAGACCACGGCTATCCTCTGAGCATCACTATGAATATGTATTAAATGCATTAAAATATATAACGTGTAAGTTGTTTATTTAATAGACGGTAAATATTTCGTAGTTTGTACATAAAAATTTCAGATGAAAATATTTTCTTGTTTCATATTTTTTAGAGCGCGATTTTCAGTAGTCGGGTTTTAGTTTTTGAACTTATTTTTTAGTTAAATTATTTTGGGGTTATAATTTCCTGATAAAGTTTTGAACATACATACATATATACCCACATACATACATATTCAATTTATATCCCAATTATTCCCAATTATCGGGTGCATGCAAGCGAAGCCGCGGGCAACAGATAACTTTATAAATATTTTTGAAACTGTGCTAATTAAGCCCTTTCATTTGATACCCAACACGGCATCATTTTTTTAAAAAAATTTTTATTTCACGACTTTGTTCTCTAAAGGGCGCCATATTCAATTTATCACATAGCCTTTAACTAGCGGGCGATCAAGACGCTTCCAACGATACCTCATTTGCCTAATTATGATAAGTAGTTTAGAAGTTATAAGGTTTAGAAATTATTTCAAATTATCGGGTGCACGCAGCAAGGCCGCAAGCGACAGCTAACTTTATACATATTTTTGAAATGTGCTAATTAAGCCCTTTCATTTGATATCCAACACGGCATCATTATATATATAAAAAATTTATTTCACGACTTTGTACTCTAGAGGGCGCCATATTAAATTTAATGTGACATTACATAACCAGCAGACAATCAAGACGCTTTCAAAGATACCTCAGTTGTCAAATTATGATAAGTAGTTGAGAAGTTATGAGGTGACAGATAAACATACAACATGGTTAAACACATAACCCTTAAATAAATTAAAAATTGTTTTTAAAATAGCAAATGCTTGTAATTAGATCCCAGATAAAGGCAATAACAGTTTTTTATTTAAAAAAATTTATTTTCACTCACTATGGAAAATGAGAAAATCAAAAATTCGATATTAGTTTTTCTCTACACTCCAAAATGACGCAAATAAATGAATATTCAATGTATTGTGCGGTTTTAATATTCTACAATATTATTTAAAATTATCTACGTGTGCAAATTAATTTTTTTATACATTTAAATGAGTTTACTTACCCATCTCTATCAAATGCCGAAAAACAAGCATTCATTTTACTGAGAATATTTGTAGTATCTTCGAACACATCGACACTAGAATCTCCTGGTGTCTGAATAAAACATGAAACTACATTGGTTATGTTGTTGTCGGTCATGGTGCCTACCACGTAATGGTACTACTTAATGTGACGTACTCTTATTTTATATAAAAACGGTCTATTGTTCTGTTTCAATGCACTATAATTTCATTATAAATCGAATCAGTGACGTGTTTACAAATCTTGATTTATTAAAAACTTTCAATTTTCTAATGCTTAAATGTAATAGACGTTAAATGATGAAGCATATCATGTGTAAATACTATGCAGACGCTTTCATATGTGCTATAAAACCAGGGCCGGTTTTAGGCACGATGCGAATGATGCACTGCACTGTTTTTATAATTTTAAAATTAATTTTATTTTAAATAAAATATATTTTCATTTGAAATACCAAAGAATACAGATATACATAGAAGATCATGAGTCCACATTTCTGTCTCACAAGTTGTGACTTACATTTCAGTTGGTAGTCTTGGGTAGTTCACGAACATACGAAAGCCCGGTAGTGTCATGTGTGTAGCAATGGTAGTACACCTCTCATCGGTAGCAAGGCTGTCGTGTATAAGTATGTCATTCATACAGTGCGTTCCATTAATCACTCACAACAATCATGCTCACGACCGCGGTTTTTCCCATTCCACTTGCTTGCGAGCGTTAACCCATAAACCCAAGTGGAATGGACTATGGGGCGTTTTAACAGTTGATGTAAACATTAAAAATTGTGAGCTTGACAATAAGTCAGAAGCTTAAAGAGGTTATGTTATAATTTGTAAGCCTTAATAATAAACTTTAACACTTATTGATCAACTTGATTCATATTAAAAAATATATACAATTGAATTTTGTATAATAATATTTTAGTGGAGTATTACGTTTAAAAATAATTTACGTTTAAATATCATCAAAATGTCTTGTTAAATGATATTTGTTGGTGCATCGCAATAATGCTAAAATATCTCTTTCCGAATCAAAGTAATTTTTTCTGTTACCATCTTTAACTTTTAAAAGTTGCGCCGAATTTCTCAACATCCACTTCTACCCACCTCTTCAGATGGGTCTTTGTGAGCTCGGCGTGAGCGAAAATAATGACGTCATAAGTGACGTTTTCGCCGCGACCATAACGACCGTGGTAAAGATGTGGCAAAGACGTGGCAAACATATAATTTTTCTATTGTTAAATTGATTTTTTCCGACATTAAAACAAAATATAAACGTTAGCACAAAAACTGGTTAGGAAGAGAAACGTTGTTTATGCGACCAAACTTATTTTGTTTGAAATGATTTGAAGAAATATATTTTTTGTGTAGTATCTACACATACATATTTGTTCAAGAAATAGGTATATACAACACATTATGTACTCGCTCTGTTCGATCACAAATTTTGTATTTATAGTTACGCCGGTCAAAATAAACAATAAATTAACAAAACATGATGTATCTCTGATTTTTTAGTATGTTATTTGGACCCATTAGGGCTATGTATACCCAAGTTTGTAACTCTCAAAAAGTTGTGGAAAATTTTTTACACACGAAAAACCGCGAACTTCTTGGACTTGTTTCAGATTCTGCTCTATATCTCCTAATCCATGCATTTTTCATCGAAAGCTCTACACATTTTTTAAGAACATTAAATTTGTGACAAATTAAGCCCAACCGGAGCTCTGTAGGTCAATTGGTTTTTGATTTAATTATCAATTTTTGGAAAAATGTATTGCTTAAATTTTTCAAATTATTAATTCCTTGAAAAGTCATTAATTAAATTTTTTTATTTTTTTTAAATGTAATAAATAGTTTTAATAATAAATTTAAAAAAAAAATGCGCAAATTAAATTTGCTAAATTATAAAGTTTTCTCAAAAGTGCATTAATAAAATTATTTTATTGATTAATTTTTTTAATAATGCAATAATTAAATTTTTCAATAAAATAATTTAATTAATGCACTTTTGAGAAAACTTTATAATTTAACGAGTTTAATTTGCGCATTTTTTTTTAAATTTATTATTAAAACTATTTATTACATTTTTCAAAAATTTAATTAATGCACTTTTCAAGGAATTAATAATTTAAAAAATTTAAGCAATACATTTTTCCAAAAATTGATAATTAAATCAATAATGAATTATCAAAAAAATGAACTTTTTGCAACTCTGGTTTCAACCTAATTTCCTTAATTAATTAACTAATCTATCTAATAAAAAAATGTCCCAAGACTTTTCGTTCCAAAATCGTATCCTCTACCTACCCTCTTATGGAACTTACTACTTCTAGTAGGCAACTTGTATATATATATAATATAGTTATTAAATTATAATTTAATATTAATTCATAATTATTAATAACCATAATATATTGTTATTACCCGAGCATAGTTAGAAATAAATAAAATAATTTTAAGGCTGAGCGCCGACTACCATGGGACAGCCCTGCATATAACTCAATATCATAATAATAATGGTGGGAGCTTTTTGTAATATTAATCGTTAGTTAAGAATAATTATATACATATATATATATATATATATATATATATATATATATATATATATATATATATATATCTGTATATATTATAAATATTAGTGATGTAACGAATGTTGGATTTGTCACATTTGCGAATGCGATTATTTATCTCCAATATTCGCGAATGAGAATGTTGACTTTCAAATAAGGCACGCACAAAATGTTAGACAGGTTTGATATTTCGTGTCATGGAGACTACACAATGAGACCGAACTCAAACGGGAGAATTGACAAAATATGGCAACGTAATGGTAGAAGTTACATTTACTTTTTGTGCCACTAGCATCGCTAGTTGTCCATCCGTACCGAAGTGAGTATAGTATAATAAATAGGAGTGAAGTATATGTTTGTCATTTTGTTAGACTTATTATTAATAAATAAAAAATTTATTTTTACTTAATATATTTTCATTTTATAATTATTTTGCGAATTTTTAACTATCACTTACTTCAACTAATTACTTTATTTCATTTATTAAAAAAAGTATTTTATTGGAAAAATACTTTGGTTGCAAATAATTTTTATAATACTACATAAATGCATCATGTTTTTGAATTCAAACTCGCGCCGTATTCTCTCTCCACTGTTTCCGGTGTGGAAGGAACACTACTTACATCTTATTTTTGTCAATTATTTGTTCACATGGAGTTCGGTCTCCTTGTGTAGTCTCCATGTTTCGTGCAATGTTTAAACCGAACATAGCCCAGCCGATACAGGTTGGATGAACGAAGTTAGTCACACAACACTAGTTCATTCGATTTGCTTTTTAGCGAATTTACTCCAAAGGAAATGCAGCTATTGTTTTTGCACCAATGTTGGAATTTCGTAAGAATTTCTTCAAATGCCCATCGATCCTACCTATTAGATGTTAAAAATCACTATCGCTAAAATTTGTATATATATATATATATATATATGTACTTTTTTTTAAATGTCTTTGGACTCTCTAGTTTTATTCCGATTGGAATGAAATTTGGTATTTGAGGCATTTTCGGTATTCTAAAGGTCAAGTTCGTTGGGTAAAATCGAACGAGGGGAA
Organism: Nineta flava; assembly: GCA_963920215.1. Classification (NCBI taxonomy): domain Eukaryota; kingdom Metazoa; phylum Arthropoda; class Insecta; order Neuroptera; family Chrysopidae; genus Nineta; species Nineta flava. The sequence goes on along the minus strand of OY986043.1, from coordinate 50,687,859 downwards.
AGGAGGTTTAGAGGGAGGGGGAAACACAAAATTTGACTATCTTCCTTATTATTGAAAAATCGAAAAATTTATCAGGAGTTAAGTTGTAGGTACTAAGTTTTACTGTAATTTTGCGTCTTATCATTTTTCTGTTACACTAATATTTACAGAAATGTTTACAATTAAAGATTGAAAGTTAAAATTCTAAATATCTCTGTTCACATTAGAGTTTGAGAAAAATGATCAGGTAATGAATTGTAGCAAACTTGATTTTCTACAACTTTTCTCCTTATACATTTTTCGATTATTCTAATATTAAGAGAGATATTTAATATTTTGTGTTTGTTTGACATGAATACATTAAATATATTTTATTGTAAAAATTTTTTATTGTCGTTTCCATAGTAACTATAAACTATAACCGTTATACATCGTTCTATTTTGGCTATTAATAAATTTAATTTTTGCAAATACTTAAGTCGTATCAGATATTATATTTCATTTTGATCACACTAAAATTATGACCGCTAGAGAGTGATTTATGTATTCTAAAGATATTCGCTAAGTTGACGCAGCTCCTGCGTAACGAATTTTTTTGATTTGAGATTAGTTTAGTATTATTGCATTTGTCAAATTTAACTGTTATTCAAAAGTGACAAAGTAATATAAAAACATGAGTAAAGCACGAAGTTTGAACTTATTTCACAATTTATGACACTAAAAATGTGAAATACAAGTTGTGTGATAAAAAATACTCTCGCAAAGGAAGGACCACTAGTGCTATGCGAAATCACCCAAAATCACCTCATTTTCTTATTCAAATATAAGTAAATAAAAATATAAATCTTATCAGTTTTATTATTATTTCATATCCATCCATACATAATTTCCCTTTTGTTTGTAAAATACATTCGCATCGTTTTTTTTGCGAAAACGAATGCGAATGTCAAAAAATATGCGAATATTCGTTACATAACTAATATATACCGTCTGTTTTGGAATGCTTTGCTAATAGAGAATCAATGTTAAATATTTTTTACTATAGTAACTACACAATGCTTCATAAATAAAAATAGTGGGGGTAGTCTGTAGTGTGTGTGTGCATACGTAATGAATATTATAAATTAAGTGGGCATCACAAAATTCCCACTCTTGTATGACATCAATCAAACATCATACCACAAGTAGTATAAGAAATAAGTATGTGTATGTATGTATGGTTTTATAGTAAATATTTTATTTATTTATTTCAAATTGATTCCCTATTAGAAATTATTTTGAAAACAGACTGTATATATGTGCCCCTCATATGACCTTGAACAACTACTGCCTGACTTTTCATTGTCGGAGTAGCCAGTTAAGTAGTATAGGGCTTATTCCGTAATGGTAACATCAATAAATTATAAGTTGGCATCACTTAAAAAGGAGGGGTAGGGATGGATGGATCTGTGTTCCACCATCATAAACATCATCAATCATAAATCTTCTGCTGTAAGAATCATGCAATGACTGAGAAACAAAAAATTAAATAAAATTGAATAAAAACAAAAAATTATATTTTATTTTGTTTAATAACAGACTCGGCCTTGCGCACTACCGTGCTCTAGATATGATTAACTAAGTATAATTTATAAATAAATAATAAAAATGATTCCTCTATCATTACAATAGCATACGTCATACGACTTTTGATGATGTTTATGATGGTGGAACACAGCACCATCCATCTCTACCTCTCCTTTTTAAGTAATGCCAACTTAAAACTTATTGATGCTATCATTACGGAATACACTCATAGTATCGCAGGTCGTGCAGCTGCTCTGTTTTTTTGGAGTTAGTCAGACCTGCTTGCTAAACGTCGTCGAACAACAAAAACATCTTCATCTTTTGACATCATTTTTGATCGATTTATGACAGTTCCAACAAACCAACATTTTCTTGCAAATAGCAATAACAAATCTGGTTTTATTTCAATGCTACGTGACAATTTTTAAGCTGCAAATATTTTATGTAAACAAGCTAATAATGACGCTGATGTTCTCACAATTGAAACAGCAATAGAACAATGCAATGGAACAAATACAACTGTCGTTTTTGTGAAGATATTGATTTATTAATAATATTGACTGCATGAACACCAATTGATAATACCTATTATTTACTTGTTTAAACCTGAAAATCTCAAGTACAATAAAAAATATATTCGTCTCGAAGTTTGACTGCATATCCAACATGTCGAGATCATATTTTATTTGTACATGCGATAACGGGCTGTGACACCACGTCTGCAATTTTCAAAAGAGATAAAACAGCAATTTTTAAATTATTTAAAAAAGAAATGATCTACTGGAATGTGCACAAATGTTTAAAAACATCGACTCTTCTCCAAGCTCACCATAAGAAATGGAATTAATTTCTTCTTGCTATATACAATACTCCAAAAAAAGTTAATTGTATAGATAAGTATAGATCACTGACCTCCACTATTTCATATATGGACTAACTATCCCATGTTATAAAAATGACCCGATTTTTGCAGCAGAAATAAAGGAATGTACAGCAGAAATAAAGGAACTATGAATATGAATTAAATTATGAGTCATATATATTAGGCGCTAAATATGAAACTTTTATATAAATAAATTTTTAAGATAGGCCAAGCTACAGAGATTTTTTCATGTAAAAATTGTTAGAAGAAAACTAACTGCGCCATTGTTTGGAGAATAGTTCCATATGATATTGTGAGATGTTTTTCACTAGACTTTATTATTTATTATTTATAAATTTTTTATTAACAATTTTATGCAAAAAATTGCTGTTATTTTAGTTTTTTGCTTATAAAATTAAAGCTATCAAAGTAATCGCACTACCACAACACCACTATATAGTATTACTATATACATGCTTCTCCTTGCCTGCTGGTCTCCCCCACTCTTCAACTACTCTCGCGTGCTCGGTCGTTTCTCGTGATGTTCAGCTTCATTTCTAATATATTTTTCAGCGTTTTAATGCAAAACCAAGATGAATATTTTGAATATTACTCTGATAGTTTTAACTTTATAAACAAAAAAATAAAATAACAGCGATTTTTTTAATAAAATTGTTATAAATAATAAAGTCGAGCGAAAAACATCACACAATATCATATGGAACTATTCTCCAAACAATGGCGCAGTTGGTTTTGTTCTAACACTTTTTACACAAAATGCTCACACCAAATCTCTGTAGTTGGCCTAAGATTGAAACTTTTATTTTGTGTAAAAATAAAACAAATGATGTATCATAATAAATTTGTCAAAGTTATTTGATTTTTGTGATTCAGAAATATTTGTCAAATTCGTTTGGTTTTCATAATTAAATAGTACGTGAAAGTGTTTTTTTTTTTATAATAAAGTTATTAAAATAATTAATTGAAAATTTTCAATTAACATGAGACAATGTGTATTAAGTTAAGTTCATAATTTACAACATGAATACAGTTTTTTATAATTTAAAACACTGACAAATATATTATATTTTTTATTAGTCAGAAATTTTTATTATAAATAAATGCTATTTTTTATTTATCCTCGTAAAATTTTTTGTTTAAATTTTTTTCATAAGTGAAAACAGTTTATAATTTAAAAAATTTATTGATAATCATAAATCTTCATTAATCTTCGCGCCAGTTGTATATATGATTAGTTCTCGCTAATAAACTCTGTACAAATAGATGGCTCTAGTGTACGATAAATTAGGCTTTTTTTTAAGTTTTATGCCATAAGAATAGTTAGTCATATAAGACGGATGGAGGTCAGTATTATAGATACTTATGTTTAGTAAAAAAACAAGTGAAAATAACAACTGAATTAATTGCTTAAATACCCGGTATATACTGAATTTATTAAAGAAAGTTTCAAACAAAAATTGTTTGTTTTTAACAAAGGTACATTTTTTGTCTTTAAATTTTTGTTCTATCTCTTACGGTTTCAAAGCTAGGCAGTTTTGCCCAAACATGGTCCTATTTTGCCCATTTACGGACTTGACCTTACTTTTCAACTATAAAACACAAAACAAAATTTCAGCTCGCTATCTATTTTAGTTTTTGAGTACCCTGATATATATTACATACCGGGTATAAAAATACACAAAATAATAAAAAAAAAGTCAGTTAGCTTGTCTTCCACCAACATCTGCTTCTGTATACCAACACTTATATCGTGTGTATTATCAAATTCAAGCATGGTTAGGCAAAGAACTGGATCCAGAAGACTAGGGTTGGAAATTGGTAGATAATAGAATGAAACCAATTAAAACATTACGTCCACCTGCTCCGGAAAAGCTTCTTGATACTATTTTTTGTAATTGTAAGAATGGCTGTGGAAATATTTGTGTTTGTAGAAAAGTTGGATTGTTTTGTTCCCTAGTATGTACCAATTGTCAAGGCCAGTCTTGCTCGAATGTTGAACTTTGTGCAACAGATGATACTTATAACAACAATGACAAAATAAGTGATACATCTTTATTTTTAGAACAATGTACAGAAATCGAGGAAGAAGAAAGTGAAAATAAAGATATTGAAAGAGAATTTGTAGAGTGCCTAGTTGAGTAACATTTTCAAATAATTATTGTCAATTAGTAATTTAAAAAAATTTTTTTTCAATAAAATACCGTGTAATGGAACTTTTTTGATAACAAAAGATCGTGGATTATACCTATTGGCGATACTACGTTAAAAAATTGCGCCAAGTACACAACCTCGTGGTTGGTGCGGAAATGTGTGCATATTACGTTCAACTTTTACAATCGCGATATTTCAAAAACGGTGACTCGTAGGAAAAAAAGTATGAAAACATTTTTTGTAGACAATTTCACGATCTACACTTTTTTTGAGCCGTTTATGAGATATAACGGTTCTACCGTTAATGAGATATATGCGAAAAAGCGATATTTTTGACCGTTAACGTTGAATAAAATTTTTAGCAGAAGTCGGATCGATGGGAACTTTTGATATTTTATTATTAATGGTGTACTTAACGTATATACCAATTTCCAGCTGTATTTTTTTAGATCTAAATCTTAATTCGACTGGAGAATAATTATTTTTTATAGATAATATAAATTATAAAACATTACTAAGTCAGAATCTCCGATCTAATGTGATTATAACTTAAATTTATTAAAATAATATTGGAACGGCATACTGCTTACATGCCATATTTAATAAATAAATCATAATGAGTAAGAATGAGCATTTTATAATAAGTATATTCGACCATAAAAGGACACAATATCAGAATCTGACCCTGAGCATCAATGACCCTAGTACAACCCAATTTAAAAATTTGTGAGTATATCAGATGTTATGGGTGTATTTGGCCGAACTACGTCCTTACCACCATCGTGGCGTTCTTCCTTTAAAATTTCACAGTTGATTTGTGCAGAATCTACCCAGTTTTCTAAAAAATGTTTTACACAAAAGTTAGTAATATTTTTATGACGAACAACTTTTATTCGAGGCATTTTTACAAAAATCAAATAGATTGGGCCTAAATAAACTATGAAATAAATAAGTCTGCCATGAGAAACTAATATACAGGGTGCCAAGATATATGGTTCACTCATTTCTATCATAAACGACGGGAAATTTCGGAAAAATAAAAATCATGGATGATTAGGGCGATGAGGACAATAACTTTGCAGTTATCCTATTAAGCTAATATTTTGCAGCCAAAAAATTGCAATAAAATACCATTATTTTTCCAGGTTTTCCATTACTAAAGAAGTAAATTTCTGGTACTATAAAATTGAATCACATCGTGGTTTGGAAGGCTTTATACGTGTCACCGCGTGATATTCATGTATAACAAAGAATCGATATTTCAACGTTACTTAATCAACGCCGAACTTTTCTCTTGAATTGAATTGATAGATCATAAACCATTTTTTCGATATTGATGACGTCACTAGATTCAAAAATTAATTTTTTTACTATACCATTTATCAATTTCGAGATACAATACCCATGATCCATGTACTGTCCATCTCAAAAACTAAAAAAATATATCTCGGTTTTTCAATTAAAATTGAATTGCTACACTAAAACTTGATTTGAAAAAAAATGTCATCAAAATGAGATAAAATATAAATGAGATGGGACACAAAACGAAAATCAAATCATTAAAATAAAACAAGTGAAAATAACAACTAACTCTAATTGCTTAAATATCCAGTATACACTGAATTTATGAAAAAAATTATCTTACAAAAGTTGTTTATTTTTAAAAAAAGAACCTTTTTTGTCATTAAACTTTTGTTCTATCTCTTACGGTTTCAAATATAGGCAGTTTTGCCCATTTTACCCAAACATGGTCCGATTTTTCCATTCACGCACTTGACGTCATTTTTTAGCCCTAAAACACATACAAAATTTCAGATCTCTTTTCGTTTTTGAGTAATCGTGTTGACGGGCGAACACACATTTGCGGAAATCACTAATTAGGCCATTTTATGAACTCCTATACCAAAATTTTTTTTCTGCGATCATTATTTTCAACTATTACAAAAACGGAACTAAACTTAATATATCCTGGTATGTATAACAACCGGGTATAAATATCAATTTTTTTACTATCGCAGCTAAATTTTGTCTATATATGTATTTGTCTTAGGTGTCTGAATTGGCTGAGTGTACAGTTATAGGGGCCTACGACAATTTGATAAAAATTTACAACATTAAATAACGGATTCAAAACTCGGCAATGGAAAACTAAAGTTGAAACATAAATCGTCTCACAAAAATTGAATATATATAGAAGCAATATTCTAACCACATGACAAACTATAGCCGAGTTTGGAATCCGTCCCGTAATGATGTGTATTTTTATCACATTTTTGCTAGTCTCGACAATTGTGCACCCAGCCAATATACATCATATAATGCGGACGCATTTTAATTTTTGATGATAATTTACATAACTAATTTTTAGTTAGCTCAATTAGATTTCCCGTGACTATAAACAAAATTTCATGACATTTCCAGGTTATCCAAGGGTGTTTTTTAATTTCTATGCTACCAGGGACTCAAACGCTTCCAAATTGAGTAAAAAAACTTCCCTGAAAATTTGAGCTCTTAATATCAACTCTAAGATACACCGCCTTCACACCAAAGTTTCTTATGGAAATTACATGCGAAAAACTTATTTTGTTCTTTAAAACTCTATGAGTTAGTGACGAATAAATCTACAGTAATGATTAGATACTTTTGTAGAGAATTTAACGCTCTACAAAAAAGGTTTCTTATGTTTTTTTGCTAAGTCTACATGTTCAAAAGTTATTCGAAGTCAAAATTTATATAAAATTATTTATTTTGTAAATATTAGTATATTTACAAATTAAACATTTGTATAATGAAATATATTACGTACTTCTTGTAGGTTATTTTATTTAAGATCAATATATAAATTAAAATTTGACCTCGTATAACTTTTGAACCAGTAGACTTAGTGAACAATTGTAAGAAACCTCTTTATAGAGCGTTAAATTCTCTACAAAAGTATATATTTTCATTATTGTAGATTTATTCGTCACCCAATTCTAAAATTTTAAAGAACAAAAGAAGTTTTTCCCATATCATTTCCATAAGAATCTTTAATGGGATAGCGGTGTATCTTAGAAAAGTTTTTTTTTTTATCAATCTGTATTTATTCTAAGGAAATTCGATGACGTTACTCCTTGAAATTACAAAAAAAAATTGTGAAATTGATTTCATTTTAAATGAATTGAATTAATATTAACCAATTATAATAATAATAATGGGGTTTCACCTTCGTTTTTGAGACACGACGGTCTATAACAGAGGCCAATTATCAAAACAAGTTATGGGAAAATTGCAGTTTAGCACCTCTTGCCAAAAAAAAGGTGTATATTTTGGCCTCTGGATCAATAAAAACGGGGGAGAGCGACATTTACATTTTTTTTTTCAGAAAAGGTGAAAAACTGCAAAAAGGTCGATATTATATTATTTTTTATATTATGGTCAATGACTATTCCAACCGAGTACTGCAATCTGACACTTCATCGATCATACAGAGTTGGTCGAGTTTTTCGGCCTCCGCACTAAAAGGCGTTCTATATATTTCAGATAGTTATCCTATTGAATTTCAATAGTTTTTGCCATATAATCTGAAATATATAGAAGGCCTTTTATTGCGGCTCCTAAGAACACACAAACCCGACCAATTTGAGATATTAACAGATGTGAAATATTCTAGTACTCTGTTGAAATAGTCATCGACAATAATATCGTAATAAAAAAATACGTTTTCTGCAAAGTTTTTCACGTTTGATATAAACAATTGAAAATATCACTTCCCCCCCCCCGTTTTTATTGATCCAGAGGCCCAAATATACCTTTTTTAGTAACAATCTTTTTAGCTTTGAAATTGTTTTTCTCCAACAGTATTTCATTATTATGTTCAATTTCTTCGCGTAATATTCTTATTTCTTCTTTATTCCAGTCTCTTCTAAAAACATAGTAAAATATTGGTATATGAAGTTCAATTTTACATCTAAAAATATGTAAAGTAAGAAAATTTATATTTTTCATTTACATAATTCATGGTGTACTTGATTACATATTATTTTGTAAATGGTATTATTAAAATCATAATACATGTCTTATTTCTTCTTTATTTCAGTCTATTCCAAAAAACATAGTAAAATATTGGTAAAATATGAAATACAATTTTACATCGAAAAATATAGGTATGTAAAAAGTAAGAAAATTTGTATTTTTCATTTACATAATTCATGGTGTAATTATTGCTTACATATTATTTTGTAAATTGTATTTTTAAAATCATAATACATTTCTGCTATATTATTAATCCAAATAAATTTTCTACTTGATTCTAATACAGCTATCATCACTTACAAATTATTTTAATAATTGAAAATTTTACAATTTATATAAAATTTGAGGTTAGAACCACTGGCTTAAAGGTGGGTTCATGAAGAATAGATAAATAGGAGATTGAACGACATAGGCAATTCGTCTGTTTTTGTGTCCTCAAAAACGTGTAGAGATCATAGTTATTATTTTCGCCACTAGCGGCAGTGCGAATCTGCCCGTACGGAATTATTATTACATATTAAAATCAACGGTTATCACATCTTACCAATAAAAATTGTAAGTATAAAAATTGTTTAATTTTATAAATGTGAAAAAATGGGACGATGTTGTACAGGGAAAGCATAGATATACTGTTATATATCTATGAGTGGAAGGTTGTTTAAGGTTAGGAATGCGTGTCTGCATTTACGAAAGGAATATGGTCTGTAATTACCGGTTGTCATCTTCTTTCTTTATCTAATATATGTTAGTATTGTAAACATATATTTGTAATTATTAATTGCAATTATCACTATGATTCTTCATCTTTTAATTTATTGCAGATTATTAAGAATTCTCTATTATTAATATTTATTTAATTATTACTTGATAATCGAAAACAATTTTTTATTATCTATAAAACTAAGACTTCTTATTAACTGAATGAAAGTGATTTCTTGGCGCCTACATTTAAACATTTAAATTCCGTACGGCACTGAGACCAGTGACCCCTACTGATAAAAGATAGTTACACCAATTCTTGACCGTTTTTTTAACATTACGTTCGCTCTCCTAATATATCTATTCTTCATGGGTGGGTTGTTCCAATCTTCAAGTAAAGTATCCGGTAGCTAACAGCAGGATAAGGTTTACCCGTCAGTTAAGTGCGTGCGCGTTGTTACACTGTTATTTGCCTCACAGTTAGTTGCCCAACGATACGCATGTCGATTCTTACTTCTAGAAGTATTTGTGGCGATGTTCATATGTAATTGACTTGTCAAAACCATAACCTAATTTCAACGGATTAGTAAATTAATACACAAGTAAACACAACAAAAATATTTGGTAATTTTTTTATTATTATGGGTAGAGTCAAATTTGTTTCAAAAACGGGGTTTCAGGCAGGTTGCTCGGAACCGGAATTTTTTTTAAATCGATTCATTTTGACATCCTCAATATGTCCCTAAACTTTTACGGTCCAACTCGTGACGGAACAGGGTCTTAATTGAATTTGTTTATAACAAAACAGCGTTTTTTCTTAACAACTTTTTTATAACTAAAAATTTTAAAAATGACAAATGAGCCCATGAACATTAAAATCGGTGAATTAGAATTAGAGAAAAAAATTCCTAAAGTTCGAAAAATGCAAAAATTTTAAATTAAAATAAAAAAATATAAAAATTACTTCATTTGTTTTAAACTTTGGCAAAGAATGGTCGTGGTCGGCCGAACTAAGAAGTTAGTAATCTTAGTAAGATAGTCAGATTATCTTACTTAGTCGTCGGCCGGGACACTTTATGCTTACTAAGAAACTTTTCTTATGCCACCATTTTACTTGGTATCTACGTCACGGTCAGTGTTGCCAGATATCCCGTTTAACGGTAGATCTACCGCTTTTTTAGTATTTCTAGCGTTCTACCGTTTTTTTGAAATTTCTTGAGTAAATAAAAAAATTTTTGAATTTGTGTTATTTTTTTCAATTTTTTATTTTAATAATTAATTTAAAACTCCCCAGTCGTACAAATACAAAATAAGTCATTACAGACCATATTCCATTATTTGAAATAATGGAATATGGTTCTGTAATTACTTTAAGGTATTATTTTACAAGCGTAGCCCCTTGAAGCATGGAAGAAGAAGTGTGTGTCATTTTCTCATGTTCTGATAACTGCTGTACGACCTCGATATTTTGTTTCCTTCCTTCTGATTGGAATTGGTACCTACTTTTACCGAAAATATGGATACAAACATCTGGTAAATATGTGCGCTGCGATGGTTATCTGCGCTGGTTAACTTATAACTGTTTTTGGTTATCTGCCGTTTTTGAGAGAACCGCTGGGCATACAGATACTAGTCTGATTTCAAATGAAAGCTCATTAAATTTACTACAAGTTTATCACATATAATATTTGACGTGAGATGCGTATTTTAGAAGATATTTTACGAAATAAGTGACCATTTCAAAAAAATTTCACTTTTTGGAAAAAATGGCCTATTTTCTAAGAACTGTATCTTGGGAACCAATAGTTGTATAGAGCTTGTTTTGATTTCAAATTGTTGAAAATTTAGTCTACTTTAAAAGTGTATAGAATGACTATACCGGTCAGACCCTTCCCTCACTGAGATATTGAGCAAAAACTGAAAAAAGTCCGAAAATTTCAAGGTTTTTGGGTACACCGCCGCTCGCACAGCACTTTGAAAATTGCAAATGTGGTTTTTTAATATTGGTTTAGATCCTAACAACATATAAAAAATTCAGAATGACCGGACCTTTTGCAAGCACGACCACCTTTTCATGTTTAACTTTATTGAACTATTACAATTACAACAAATTGTCAACACACGAGAAATGTTCTGAATGTGATACATAAACAAATAGGTTATGATCAGTGTCGCCAGATCCGATTTCTTAAAAAACGGTAGATCGACCAAAATACAGCGGTAGATTCAAAAATTGAAAATTACATTAGTATTTAATATATCATAGAATTTTTTTCTTCAAATATTAAATAAATTTATTCTTTTTATTTGTCATATATTGCATTACTTATTGTTGAAAGTCTCATTATAAAATAATACCTTAAAGTAATTACAGAACCATATTCCATTATTTCAAATAATGGAATATGGTCTGTAATAACTGATTTTGTATTTGTACGACTGAGGAGTTTCAGGACTTTTAAATTAATTATTATTATAAAAAATTTAAAAAAAATGGCACAAATTAAAAAATTTTTTTATTTATTCAAAAAAAAAGAAGGTAGATATACTAACAAAGCAGTAGATCTACTGTTAAACGGGTGATCTGGCAACACTGATTAAGAAGCAAAAGAAAGTGTGTCCAGGCCGAAACTAGCTGACTCAGATGCTCAGAACAAAATTTTATTTATTCTGACTATCTTACTAAGATTTCTTACTTCTTAGTTACCCTGACTACGCCTTATTTTTAGTATCTACTGCTATAGTCATCACTATGACTCACTCTACTAATATTTGCTATAACGCTAGACGTCAAAGTTTGAGAAAGAATACCATTTAAAAAAAGATTCAAGTTTAGCGGAATTATTTGAATTTTGGATACATTTTGCGAATTATTTTAACATATTTACTTTTGTAATTTTATATGAATTTCATAAAATTTATTTATATTTTATTACAATGGTGCTCCACCAATGCTTAGTTCCAAATCGTGGAAGAAAACAACATGCAATGTTTCTACATGTTTTTCCCATAGATTTTTATAATTTATAGATGTAACTGATTTGATGTCAAGCTAAAAAAAAAGTGCAAGAGAAACCGAAAGGAATTTGGACAAACATCGTTATGTTGACGCTTAAGTATACACAAATAAACAAATATTAAATAAATAACTTCGACAGAAGTAAGACTGTCTAAATAAATAAAAAATAAGAATAATATGAAAAAGTTGGCTATTACGTCACAGTCGTCTTTGGTGTAGCGGAAGCATACTGGACTAGATATCCAGAGGCCCGAGGTTCGATTCCTGGTTGACGAGTTAATTTTTTCATATCAGTGTTTAATTGAATTAAATAAAGTCCATGGTTTCTGTAAATTTTGGTAATTAATTTTACATCTTAAACGATTTACCAGGGTTTGACCTAACCTCTCTGTCAACCCATGGACGTTATTATCTGTCCTTTTAAAGGACAGTCAACTGCCGTATACAATATTATATTATTACGATCCTAAAACGTTCTAAATTTTGTAGAATTAAGTGCTGGATATTGGTCTGATAGTAATATTTTGATTTTATTTTTCTCAATGATTGGGGATAATAATTTTATAAAATCATTTGCCGACTGAAATTTTGACGTTGAAGCATAATCATATCTAGAGAAATGTTCCGTTACTATGAAAATATTTGTGTGTAGAATTATAACCTGAAAAACCTCATATAGTATCTATCGACATTATTTCAAATGAGTTATCAGCTGGACCTAGATGCGAAAGTAAACCTATCTTCCTTTCTCGTCGAGTTTTGTTTCTTTTACGTATTTGGCAACTATTACAATATGATTTCATTTCTTCATACAAATTAGGGAAATAATAATGACTCATAATTTTTTAAACTATTTTATTTGGACCAATATGGCCATAAGAGCAGTGAATTTTATCAACAATAGTTATCCCGAACTCTTCCGATAATCCTTTCTTTATTATGTATTTTAACCATTTTCACTTCATTATTATTTATTAATTTTTTATTCTCGACGATTTCTCGACAGAGAATCAGCTTCTTGATTATTTACTCCTGGTAAATAAATTATCTTGAAATTAAATTGATAAAGATAATATATCATATCTCCTAGTTCTTCATCGGTACGTGATTTAACTTTTAAATTTTCTAGAGGTTTATGATCGGAATATACAGTAAATCTAATGCCTAATAACCAATGTCTCCAAAAATGAAGAGCTAACTTAATTGCTAAACACTCCAAATATATAGTTTTTTTCTTTTTTTTTTTGTGCAGCATTTAACTTTTTTGAAAAATAGGCAACCGGGAGTAGCTCTTCATTTTCCTGCTTTTGCTTCAAAATCGCTCCCAATTCTATTCCTGAAGCATCTGAATATATAAAAGTTTCTTTTTCTGGGTCAAATATTGCTAAAATTGGACTAGAAGACAAATAATTTTTTATTTTCGAAAAAGATTTCTCGCATTCATCAGACCAAACAAATTGAATATTATTTCTCAAACGATTTTGTAAAGGCTCGAATATATCGGAATATATACATGTTAAAAATTTACTTTACCCAATAATTGACGAACTTGTTTTTTTTTGAAGGTTGAGGAAACTCATTAATCGCAATAAGGTACAAACTGAATTCGTACAAACCGTATTTAAACTCAAAATAAGGCGAACAAGAATTTTCAATTCATTTGGCTTCTAGTAATATAGAAATCTGCGATTCAATTTCATTTTGGTCCGGTAACGAGCACCTATACGGTTTTTTAGACACATATTTGCCTCATGTTTTTGAACCATGCCTGTAAATGTAAATGTTCCAAAAATGTCGAAAAACGCGAACTTCAAATTATGTTATAAATATTTTTACCTTCTTTTTTTTTTATTTCACTTATTCTGTATAATCTATTTGTCTCTTCATATATTAGAGTCAAATTAGCTTCAAAAAGCCGGTTTCAGGCAGGTTGCTTGGAACCGCAATTTTTTTTTATTGATTCATCTTGACGTCCTAAATATGATTCAAAATTTTTATGGTCCAACTCGTGATGGAACAGGATCAAAATTAAATTTGTTTATAACAAAAAAGCGTTTTTTCTTAATATCTTTTTTAAAACTAAAAATTTTAAAAATGACATAGAATATTATTCAATTCTATATAAAAAAAGAAAATAAATGAGCCCATAAACATTAAAATCGGTTGGTTAGAATTCGAGGAAAAAAAGTATTAAAATTCCCAAAGTTCGAAAAACGCAAAAATTTTAAATTAAAATAAAAAATATAAAAATTACTTCATTTTTTTATAACAATGGCAAAGTATGCCTTTTATATGTTAAAAATAATGTGCCCAATTTTAGCCCCTAAAAACATTAGGTCCCCGACAATTAATAAAATTCCATGTCACCTATTTTTATAAATAAAAAGGATGCATTTGATTGGAGACGATTAAATCTTTTTTTAAATGGAAGGTCTTCAAAATATCTATAAAATGAAAAAGAAAATTATTTTTTTAACTGTATTTTTACCCATTATTTTTCAATTTGTTTATAACGAGCTATAAAAAATTGCGGTTCCAAGCAACCTGCCTGAAAAATCCTTATTTGACTCTACTAATATAATTTAAATATGTTTAAAATTTCATCTTGGCATAATGTAAATTTTTAAATTTTTAAACATCCAAGCCTAATATAAGATCAAATGAAAACTTTTCATCTTCCAAAATAACTACTTCTACATCTTTTTGAAATTACTAATTTACTAATTACTAAAATTACTAATTTTTGTACCACTAACTGTCTATAACGTCTGCTGTTTTTTAACCAAAGAATATTGAGTCTGTAAAGGTACGGCCTCATGCTGTCGCTCGTTTTCAGCGACAAATTAAGGCACGTGATACAATTTCGAATTCTCCGCCACTTTAAGAATTGAAGCGACAAGTCGCAGCGTTGCTCAGCGTCAAACAGCTTCAACATGGCTGTTTGTTGTAAAAATGCGAACCCTCTATTCCTAACCTAAAATAAATATATATCAATAATAAAGTAAATAATAAATACCAAATCGTCGAAAATCAATTAATAACTCATAATAATAGTTGTAATTTTGTTGTTTATGTTATTCAAAGATTATATATCGATTTTTAGACCCGGATTTATTTCATCGTTGGGGGCGGAATGGTCATGCATGTGAAGTAAATAAACCTCTGCATGGCAAACAGTCTGGCCTCGAACCTTCAAGTGGTGCCCCTGTTCAAAACTAATCGAGGCTATGGTGTCCGAACTGGCGGAAAACCTTTATCACACCGCAACCTCTTGGCATTGCAGCAGTATGTTTTTGCGGATGTTCAAGAGAATTGGGGTGCTTGACTTAACCGCCTGGCACGTGAGGATGGGGACCTCTATAAAAAACCTCCCCTAATCCTAAGATCTGGTATTGTGCCGACGGGATGCATGACTAAGGGAAGTTAGTAGTAAGCGATTCCCGCCCTAACACCGGGCTGCCTCATGGTGTGTATAAAGCCAATTTAATGTATTATTTATTCACTCATGGGTTCAAAAATGATAAACGAAATAAATAATCCCAAGTTGGAAGGAACTGGAAACAGTACACCTCCATCAACTGAAACTGAAACGGTAACTCCACCCGCAGGAACGCCGCAAGGCCGACTTGGAGGGGTAGGTGAAGTTTCACCGAGGAACCTAGGGTTCACATCAGTGGACCCAGGTTCCCAAACAGACACCGAGATCTCGGTAAATATGCAAACTACTGAAACGGTAACTGGACCCGCTGGGACGCCGCAAGTCCGACTTGGAGGAGAAGGTGAAGTTTCACCGACGAACCTAGGGTTCAAATTAGTGGACCCAGGTTACCAAACAGACACCGAGATCTCAGTGAATCTGCAGGCGCTACAGCTGAAAGCTAAACGTCCTAGAGGCGCAAAGCGAAAGCGGGTAGCCCAGCAGAGAGCCACGACTCAAGAAGCAGCTGCAGGAAGGGATGAAGTTCAAAGCTCACCCCAAACTGCAGCTGGCAAGACTATGGTGGAGTCGACCCCTGTCCGTCCACAGAAACGTAGTAGGATAGTAGGAGACACACCACCATCTGTCACACAGGCACAGAAACGGAGCAGGATGGCTGATCATGCCTTCGCTTCGGTTGCGAGGAACCTACCTCGTGCCGTCATTCGGGACGAGGCCTCGACGACCGAGTGGACAACAGAACAGGTCGGAATGCTCCGCGGTGTCCTTGAGCGGGCGATCGACGAGTCCCTAGACAGGGACGCAACCGTCGTTCCCCGCTTTGAACGCTTCACCTCGGGACCAAATGGGCTCGAAGTGATAGCCACGGACGCTGTTTCCAGGGACTGGCTTATAAAGATAGTACCGGAAATAGTCGCTTGGGAGGGTGCGAGGTTGAGTGCACCCATCCCTCCTCCTCGCATCGTCCTTAACAAGATGTTCCTCTGGATCCCAGGGGTGCCGACATCCAGGGTGGAGGACGGAGTTATCCTGAAGAGGATAACCCGCCAAAACCAGGGTATTGACACCCGGGATTGGAAAGTGTACGATCGGACTGAACACCCAAAGAGCTCCAGACTGGTACTTGGGATGCAAGCCCGATCACATGCGAAACTAGCCGGAAGGGGGTTTCTCCACTTTGGTCTTGTTCGTGCCTCCCTGTCTCAAACAGGGAAGGCGCCCAGCTAGAGGCACCTAAACCGGAAGCACGGCAACCGGCAAAGCCAAAGACTTTTGACAATGCCAAAGGTGCCGTTGCAACACAGGGTTTATAGGGGGTGAGACCGATAGCGGCCGCAACACTTGGGGCGGTTGCCAGAGTCACCTTCTCAGATCTAAAGGAGAAGAAAACTGTGGCTGGTGGGGCGGTGGCTGGTGCTCAGGAATCTGAAGCATCTGCTACTATTCCTTCTGCCACACTTTCCGTAGAGGCTGACTCACTGCCATCAGAGTCCGCACGTAAAGATGGATGGAAGTCCGCGAAGAAAAGGAGGAAGAAGAAAAGCGGGCCCAAACCACCACCAACTTAACTATTAAAGGTAAACTAATTATGGTGAGTTTCATCCAAATTAATTTACACCACAGCGGAGCAGCCGCAGCAATTTTGAGCAAAAGGCTAGCTTCCGACAATATCAACATTGCTCTGGTGCAAGAACCATATGTATATATATATATATATATATATATATATATATATATATATATATATATATATATATATATATATATATATGCGAACTGCATTAGAGGTCTAAATGGGTCGGGGATTAAAGTTATTTCCGCGACTAATAATCCCAGAGCTTGCCTGGTGTACAGGGGTCTTGACGCAGTACCTATTCCGCACCTGTGTGGTAGAGATATTGCAGTGGTCTCGGTGCAGGTTAATCTCTTGGGACAAGAGAGGGAGGTGATTCTGTGCTCAGCGTATTTTCCGTACGTCTCCTCCTCCAATAGAGGTGGAAACTGTGGTCGAATATTGTGAATCTCGGGGTTTGCCATTGATCCTTGGCTGTGACGCAAACTCGCACCACACGCAATGGGGCAGTTCCGACATAAATGCTAGGGATCGGGCTCTCCTGGAATTCATTTCGGCCAACGGTCTGGAGATTGTCAATAGAGGCATATCTCCAACCTTTATAAACAGAATTAGGTCAGAGGTCATTGACATTACTGTCTGCTGCCCGAGGCTGCTACAGTTTCTGTCGGGGTGGAAAGTTTCAAATGAACCTTCCCTATCTGATCATAGACACATTGTCTTTAATATGCTCACCAAACCGTGTACCGTAACCTCGTGTAGCAATCCCAGACGCACTGACTGGGATGCTTACAGGCGGGAGCTCTGTGGGCTACTTGCCGAAGGTGTGAATAGGTTGCACACGAAGGAAGATGTAGAATCTGCGGTTAGTGTACTTCAGGATGCCATGATTTCATCGTATGAAAACAACTGTCCTGCAAGTGTTACTACCGGTTCTAGGGATGTTCCGTGGTGGAATAGAAATCTTGATAGGCTACGCCATGACACTAGAGTATCCTTCAACAAAGCGAAAATGACCGGTCTGGACTCGGACTGGCTAATCTTTAGGGAGAAGCAGCGAGAGTATAGAAGGTCAGTGAAAAATTCGAAAAAAGACTCCTGGAGAGAGCTTTGTGGCAACATTAACATGATTCCCCTCTCTTTAGAGTGCAAAAGGATAATATCCAAGGATAATACTGCAAAGTTGGGTTGCCTCGAACTAGCAGGTCAATCCCTTACAGTGTCTGAGACCATGATGCATCTACTGTCCACGCATTTCCCTGGCTTTACCATGGGAGAACCGGACGATCAGAGACGTGATAGTGGAAGGGCTAACAGGGAGGCCACGGCAAATCTCATCGTAAGCATTACAAAAGTGATATGGGTTGTGGCTAGATTTGCTTCTTACAAGTCTCCGGGTACCGACGGCACCTTCCCGGCACTGTTACAACAGGGCTTGGATATAATTGTTGGAAGGCTCAAGGAGATCTTTAAAACATGCATAGCTTTAGGCTACATACCCAGGAAATGGGAAGAATCCCGCGCGGTATTCACTCCTAAACCTGGACGCCCAAGCTATGGCGACGTAAGAGACTTCAGGCCGATAAGCCTGATGTGATTTGTTCTCAAAACACTTGAGCGGCTAATAGACAGGCATATTCGAGATACGAGTCTTGTAGAGAGAGTGCCAGTTTGCTTACCAAGCCGGCCTTTCTGTGGATGCTGCACTTCACCGACTAGTAGGGTCGATAGAAGGTTCGCTCTCAGAAAAGGCAATGGCCTTAGGGGTTTTCTTTGATATCGAGGGAGCATTCAGCAATACAACGGTTGGGCCGATTCGCATTGCACTAATTGAGCGCGGGGTAGAAGACGTCTTGGTAAGATGGATCTGCAACATGCTCGAAGTGAGGTGCATTACCACAACTTTAGGGGGACAATCGGTTAGAGGCTTTGTGGGTAGAGGGTGTCCGCAGGGTGGAGTTTTTTCGCCATTACTGTGGTGCCTCGTCGTGGATAGCTTACTAACCGGTCTCAAGGAATTAGGGATATTTGCTCAAGGCTACGCTGATGACATATCCATACTTGTCAAAGGCAGAGACGAGGGCACTATCTATGATCTGATGCAACAAGCGCTCTCGTACGTGGAGCACTGGTGCATTGACAAAGAACTCTCTGTCAAACCGGAAAAACCGGGCTGTGTACTGTTTACTAGGAGATGAAGAGTTGCTCAACGGATGATCAGCATATCTGGCATTCAAATTACACAAACCGGAACGGTTAAGCATCTGGGAGTCATCCTGGATGCAAAACTGAACTGGAGTGATCATTTGGATTGGAGACTAACCAAGGCAAATAGTGTCTTCTGGATGTGCAGGAGAGCATTTGGACAGTCTTGGGGACTCCAACCTCACATAGTGCACTGGTTATTTACAATGATTGTAAAGCCAATACTCACATTTGGCTGTGTAGTATGGTGGACAGGAACCTCTTTGGCTGTAGCCAGGAAAAAATTGGATCAACTGCTCAGAGTCGTATGCCTTAGTGTCACTGGAGCCATGCGAACACCTCCTACTGCTGCGCTGGGCGCGCTTCTAGGTATTCCGCCGATTCATTTAATGATTGAGGCGGAGGCCATGACAGCGGCCTATCGACTTAGGAGTTGCAGACAGTGGCAGTGTAGGACAAACACAGGCCACGCGAGTATAATGAACAGGTTGGAGACTGTGACTCCACTTGTGGAAATGGCACAGGATTCCACTGTTCCGACTCTTCGTTTTGACCGCAAATTACGGGTAATCGTAATTTTTCACCCCTTCCCGGACCATATCTTTATACGGATGGTTCAAGGGCCGGAGATTTATCTGATGCGGGGGTTTATGGACCTAGGATAAAGGAATCGATTCCTCTGGGTCAATATGCAACGGTTTTTTAATCGGAAATCTTCGCTATGTTGAGAGGTGCCCAGATTTGTAACACGAAAGGATACAATGGGGCACATATCAGTATCTTCTCAGATAGCCAGGCAGCACTTCGGGCTCTTGAGGCGTCAAGATTACAATCGAGGATAGTCTATTAATGCTTCGCGGAGCTGAACCGCCTGGCACTGAGTAACACAGTCAGGCTGATCTGGGTACCGGGTCACTCTGGCGTTAAGGGGAATGAAGTAGCGGACTCGTTGGCACGAGAGGGGTCATCTCAAGCGCCCCTTTCACCTGAGAGTATCATTCCCATAGCAAGATGCTCCGTAATTTACCGAATCAAGGGGTGGCTGAAACAAGCTCACCTCGATTACTGGGACTTTGCGCAGGGCATGCGACAGGCCAAGTTGTGCATAAACACAGCTAGGCCATTCGACTGTGCTCGATTGAAACTCAATAGAATGCAGTTGAGAAGGGTGGTGGGGCTTTTGACAGGACACTGTCGATTGAACTACCTCCATAACTTGGGGATCTCTGATGATCCCACTTGCAGGGCCTGTATGGAGGACGATTAAACCTCCATATTATATGCACCTGCAGAAGTTGCAGGGTGTCAGATATAGAATGTTTGGGTCCGAAACTTTGGATCCATCAATCCTGGGAGCAATCCCGGCGGAGAAGTTGTGAGCCTTCTGTGTGGCGTCTGGCCTCAACAGAATCCTATAGCTTCATCTGCTTAAAATAGCACCTCTCACCCGGAGGCGTCTCGCCTTCGGGTGACAGGTTGTTCTCAAGGAGGGCACAGAGTACCCCTTGGTCTAGGTGCTAGGGACCCGTATGCGGTACCCCTCTTTCTTATTATTTCATCGTTCGTTTTCGTTTCTCAGCGACAAAGTTCAGATTTTTCAGCTTTATCGCTACAACTCTTGAAGTGGCGGGAAATTCGAACTAGTACCACGTGACCTAATTTGTCGCTGAAAACGAGCGACGAGCGACAGCATGAGGCTGCACCTTAGACTTTATGATTTATAACCACTGACCTCCACTATATGGACTAACTATCCCATGTTATAAAAATGACCCGATTTTTGCTATACTAGAGCCATCTATTTGTACAGCAGAAATAAAGGAACTATGAGTATATTTAAATTATTAGATAGGCCAAGCTACATAGATTTTTTAATGTAAAAAGTGTTCGAAGAAAACCAACTCGCCATTGTTTGGAGAATAGTTCATATGATATTGTGAGATGTTTTTTCACTAGACTTTATTATTTATAACTTTCTTATTAACAATTTTATGCAAAAAATCGCTGTTATTTTAATTTTTTGCTTACAAAATTAAAACTATCAAAATAATCGTGATGGTGTCACTGCCACTGTCCGATTCATAGTTTTCGACCTGTGGCTATTTTAATTTTTTACTATGCAATTTTCCAGCAGGCCTGAATGCTACAAATATGGTCCGATTTCAATTTGCAAAAACGATTTCGAAAGTAGAATTTTCGTACTTCAAAATTTTTATCTTGGTTTTGCATTAAAAAAGAAGAGAAATATGATAGAGAAATATGTTAGAAATGAAGCTAAACATCACGAGAGACGACGAAGCGCGATTTATGTCCGTCGTCCCGAAGGTTTAGAAAAAAAATGAATTTATTTTCTAAACTTTACAAACACTTTTATTACAATAGTTAAATAACAATTTAATTTCACAAAGCACTATATAAAATAAAATAAATTGAATATAATTATTTTGTAACAAATGAACATAAAATCAAACAAGACGAGCACAGGTCAAAATCTTTTGAATTAATGTTGTTTTCCATCCTAGAGTTGACCCATTATATACTTTGTTGGTTGTGACGTCTGAAGTGACTAATATATATTAAAGATGATACTTTGGACTGTTGATGGTGATAATGAATATATTATATTTGATAAGTGATGGTTATAAGCGTATGGTTATGCATGATTCATAGATCATGTATGTAAACGAACAATATGAATCATGTTCATGACGAATATTATATATCTGACAAGGGATGGTTATGACTCATAAACCATAATGTAGATCAACAATTATTTTATGAATCATGTTCAAAGGTTTATTACTTTATGATATGAACGATTCAAATATTTGTATTTTTTACTTATATGGGATATATAATTCCTCCCGACGCAGATTGAAATTATCCTTTTAATAGGAAATTTCAATTATATTTGATTAATGGGTTAGATGGTTTTATCAAGTTCTTGGCTTCTAGAAGTTCTATCGTAGTTGCAAAATTATTTGATTGTTGGTCCATTTGTACGATAACTCTGTTGCTGTTGGTACATCCATGCATTTTCCATGAAACGAGAATTGTTATTAATAGTATTATAATGATAGTGACTAAATAATATTTCCAGTTCATATAATATAGATATGTTAAATTGTTTTCTGATTCGATGTCTTCTGTATTTTCCAATGTAGTATCATTCAATCCATGTGAATACCATTTAGTATGATTATTGGTGTAGTTTATTTTATTAAACAAAATTAATTCCATTTCTGCTTCAGTACATTTTCTCACTGTCCCATACGTAATACCGAATAAATTCAATGTGAAAAATTCCAATTTGATGTAGAGTTTTCCATGTATATTAGTTAGGTTTTTATTACAGGTAGTTGAAATGTTTATTGGAGAATCGGTGTTGATGAGGAAATTATCAATTAATTCTGTTAATATACTATGTTGTTTTACTCTCATATATTGGCAATGGCTTGGCTTATTTTCCAATATGTTGATTTCGCAGGTATTATTTTCAATTGGCAGAATAGGTTTTATAATGTAATCATGTTCTATTAATTGAAAGTCTGTACTTGTTATGAATGCAAAATAAGAAGGATTGTAAATGATGTGATTTGAGTTGATGGTGATCATTTTACCGTTTTCGACTAGAGGATGGATTCGTATTAATTTAAATTCTAAATCGAAGAATACCGGTATTTGTATTGCAAATATGATTTTAGATTCATTAATATATACTTTGAGTTGCAACAATTCGTAGACATGTTCGACATTATATAATTTTATATGTTTTTCTAAAGTTAGCATGATAGTTTGTATTGAATATTTAAAATATATCTTGGTATATGTAATTTGGCTAATTGAACAGATTCTATGATATAATTCAAATGGTTATTTAAACGAGCAATTTGGGTTTGAATAATATTTAACTTTATTATATTATCTAGTTCTAATGAGTCTAAGCTTTTTGTAATTGCTATTAGTCTAGTAATATCCTTATGCTGATTAGCTATTTCAGTTGTAAGGGTTTTAAATCTATCGATCATTTGGTAGTTCAATGAATGTTGTTGGTTACTGTTTTTTTGTAATATGTTATTATTATTTTGGAGAATTTCGATTTGTTTGTTTATTTCTTTAGCATCTTCGCTATCCATATTACCGGTAATGAATTTGATTCCGGATCCTAAGAAATTAGCAAGGCCTCTTTTGGTACGTATAAAAGGGCGCAGACTACTAGTTTTATGATACAATTCTTTAGTTTGTGTGCTTAACTGTGTTATATGGATGTTGTGTAAAGACGTGCTATTAGTTACGAGGTGACGGAGAATGTTAGAGATATTCAAAGTGGTATTTAATAAAGGTTCGATTTCTACTATATGTATTAAGTTATTATAATGGGAAGTTACTTTTGGGATTCCTAATGTTAATGCGAATAAACCGTGATTATTAGAAACGTCAATTATTTCTATTCGTTGTCCGTTCGTCAAGGTTAATCTGAAATAAAATGATTTCTTTTTAATTTTTATTTTTCTTTTATGATATTTTTGGATTTTTTGTCTGTTCTTTGCTTTAATATGTTTATTGTGATTTTCTAGACATAACTCCTTCGAGTATTTTGGACTTAATTTATTTCGTCGATTTTCTTTTACAAAAACAGGTTGATTTATTGAAATGTCGGGTGGGTCTATACGTTTCTCTTTTATATTTTTCTTATTCAATAATTCTGCTTGTTTGTCATTCGGGATTTTGATGAAGTTTTTGATAAATTGCAATTCCTCTAAATGAATACCATTGTATTCAGTTATAGCATTTGCATTATTTGTTTTTAATGATATCAATTTTTCATCACGGATTCCTCGTATTACCTCTGTAGTGGTTAATTTAATAGAACTGTGAATGGCGTTATTATATGCAGTGACCACTAGCTGTATTTGAGTCGAGGGAATGTTTTCCTGGCTATCAATACGCCTTCAATCAGTGTTGAATGAAAACGTTCAACCGGAGAGTCCCCTGTTGAATTTCGAGCACAAGTGACATGGTTTTCTATATCATACAGGTTCAGGAAATTTTTGAAGTCATTGGCTTCAAATTCTGCACCTGGATCATGTATCACCTTTCGTGGTATACCGTGTAGATTTATAATTTCCAATAAGGCGTCTAATAAACTTTTCGTGTTTCTATCTTGTAGGATTTTAACGAAGGCGTATTTACTAAATTTGTCTATGGCAGTTAATGTATGTTTTTTGTCTAAATGAAAAAGATCTATGTGTAAAATTTCGAATGGTCTGGTAGCTTGTTCTGTCGGGGTGTATTTTATCTTAGGTGGGTTTCTATCGTATTTGTTAGTTTTACAAATTTCACAATTGTTAATAAACATCTGTATTTTACTTTTCATACTATCAAAATAGAATTCGCGTTTTAAATGTTGGAAAGTTTCTTCTATATCTCGATGCAATGATTTTTCATGATATTTTGCCATGAGTTCGATTTGTTCAATTCAGTTTCTACATCTTTTAATATTTTTACGCATCTGACTAATTTCATAGTTGTATTAAAATTTTTGACGTAACATTCTTGAAGTTTGATGAATATATCATCCGAACAATACACGGCATTGGTTTTTGAATTTGTTAATTCGTCTTTTAGTATTTTGAGGAGGGTGGATTCATCCTTGTTAACGATAGTAATCGTTATTCGATATTTCGTTTTAAACAAGAGACTATTCCAGGCCCATACAATTGCAAGAAGTTCCTTTTCTATGGTAGAGTAATTGCACTCTGATTTGTTTAAAGTTCGTGAGGCATATGATATTGGTTTATCTGATCCAATTTTTCCTTGTGATAACACAGCCCCTATAGCATAATTACTAGCATCTGTAGTTAATATAAATGACTGTTCAAAAGCAGGGTACTGTAAGATGGGGTCTCTCTTTAACAATGTCTTACACTTTTCAAATGCTTGGATATATTGTGGGTCGTTTTAATTCACAATTTTGTCCTTTTTTAGTTGTATTATCATCGGTTGGTGACTTTAGCAAAATCTTTGATAAATTTCCTATAGTATCCTATCTGTCCGAGAAAAGATTTTATTTACGTGATTGTTTTAGGTATAGGGAATTTGTCGATTGCTTCTATTTTTTTTGGATTTGGTCTTATCCCATCGGTTGTTACAATATGTCCAAGAAATTCTATTTCTTTTCTGAGAAACTCACATTTATCAAGTTGAGTTATGAAATTGTGTTTGCTTAATTTGTTAATCCATAACTCTCTGGAAGGTAGCGGGTGCGTTCTTCAAGCCAAAGGTCATTCGTGTAAATTCATAGTGACCTTGTTCCACCGAAAATGCCGTTTTAGCTATATCCTCAGGTTTCATTTCAATTTGGTGAAATCCTGATGCTAAATCCAGTGTAGAAAAATAATTACACTTACCAAGTTTATTAAGGATATCCGTTATGTTCGGCATAGGGTATCTATCATCAATTGTTTTTTCGTTCAATTTACGATAGTATGTGACTAAACGAAATTTCTGTTTTCCTGATGCGTCTACTTTTTTATTAATAATAAAACAGGGTGCACTCCACGGGGAGTTTGAGTGTCTAATGATATTTTTATCTAATAATTTGTTTTTGTATTTCTAATTTCTGTGTAAATGGTAATCGGTAAACTTTTACATATACCGGTATGTCGTCTGTTAGTTTAATTTCATGTTTAACGTCCGAGGTGAAGGTCATTGGTCCTATATTACTCGGGTCATAGAATATGTCTCTATATCTAGCACATAAATTTATTTAGTTATTTTTTTCTTCACTATTTAGATGATTTATTCGTAAATTGTTTTTTGCGAATTCGAAATCGTAAGTGTCATCTGAGTTATTATTTATGTTATTTAAAACTTTATAATTATGTAGTTTTTCTGCGAGGAGGGGTTGATTAACTATTACTGTTTGCGGTTGGTTAGAATTATTTTGAATCATTACTGATGCATTATTATTTTCCGCTTTATATAAACCGTCAATTACTGAAACATTTCTATTCAAAAGGATTTGTTGAATAAATATGTCACCGTTTTTTATAGCTACCGGAAGTGTTACTTCTTTTTGTTCATTTGCTAAAAGATTGATTGTTACGAATTTGTGATTTTTTTTCTTTTTTAATTTGATCCTATTTTGGTTGAAAGAAATTATCTCGTTTTGACAATCGATTACAACATTGAGCGATTTAAGGGTATTACTACCTATTATGGCGTCAAAATAATTATGGAAATCAAAAACTAATAATTCTATCGGTTGTTTATTATTAAATTCTGCAATGTAATCTACAATTATTTTTTCGGTAATTAAATGGGTTTGTAAGGCTGTAGTAACTTTTGCCTTAACTGGATATTTGATACTATTTATGCAGTGTTTTGGTAATATAAAATTCGCATCGGCTCCCGTATCAATTAAAATTTTTAAGTTGTTAATAGTTATATATGGGAGAGTGCTTTCATTAATATTATTAAATTCTACGAAACCGGTCGTTTTGAGGCTTCTAACTGAAAATGTTCATCTTCTGGATTTTCTACTTGATATTCCAAACTATCATTATTATGATCGTCCGTGGGTTCGATATCCTGAGCTATATATTGGTCGTAATATTCAGAGGGGTATTTATAATTATAGTCGTTACTATATTCTAGTAATGGTTCGTTAAATGAAATGTCGGTATCTAAATTGTTGTGATGTAATATTTGACGTGTATTACCACTAGATATATCCATGGGTGTTGGTTTATAATTATTAGTATTATTTATTAGTCTATGGTTCGTATGAGTATTTTGGGTATTTGTTGGTTGTAAATATTGTGAAAGTTGCGGTCTAGTCTACACGTTTCGGTTATATGTTTGTGGTCGAAAATGTTGAGGTGTAGAAAATGGATTTGGTTGGTTTGGTAAATATTTAGCTGGCTGTAGATTAGCTCTATGTACAGGTAAATTTTTACTTTCGAAATTTGGTCTGACTTGATAATTGTTTGGGGTGTTGTAACCGGTGAAGCAAAATTACGTCTAGATAATTCTACTTTATGAGGCGGTTTGTATACCGGACTAGTTTTATGTATTGGTCTAGTTTCAGATATATACAAATTTCCTCTATTTCTTTCGTAGCATGATCTTTGCATGGCTAATTCATTAATACATAAGTCATAGGCTTCTTTTAAAGTATTAGGTTTAGCAGCACGTATAGTAGCACTTAATTCGGGTTTAAGTCCCACTATAAATGATTCAAGTACAGTACTTAAATAGGAATCAAATTGTCCTCTGATGTAATCAGCTGAACGACCTTCTTTTTCTATTGTGTTTAAATAATAAATTTTGGTATTCATTAGCGTATGAATAATATTGTGTTACGTCCCTGTTTCCTTGTCTTAATGTGTTTAGAACCGAAGTAATGTGTGCTTTCGTTCGTTTGTCTGAAAAATTTATTTTTAAGCAAGTTTTAATCTCTTGCCAGGTATCAGGGTTACCCGCAGCTATAATAGCATGACTAGCGTCTCCTATTAATTTTTCTTTAATAAATCCTATGAGGACAGGATTTTTTGTTCATTAGGGCCACTGAGTACGTGGTCTCCCATTAGAATAAAGGAATTTAATTTTCCAGCACACCCATCATAGGTGGCCATATTTCTGATAATCTCCATTGGAGTTATTACAGTTGGTAAAGTCATGTTAGTTTTTAAATTATTAGGTATACTTGATGGTTTAGGTATACTTAGGTATACTCGATGAAGCGAGAGGTGCACTTGGCAATATTTGATTGTCGTCTGGTATTTTAATATTTTCTATAATTTGTGTTAAATTTTCGATTTCTGAATCGTGCGATGTGATTTCGATTGTGCTTTCTGATTCTGATAATGAGCTTAGGTATTGTCAAAAGCGCCTTCTATATCAAGAAACGCGCACATGGTCAGACTTCTGCAGCCCTGTTCCAGTTCTCTTTCGTCGCTCTGCCTGGAGCCCTCAAATCTTCCTGCCCCTGAGTAGGAGAACTGCCGGGGAAGTGAGTCTCCAGGAGTAGAAGAGCCTTGTGCTCCTCGTCCTCCGTGAAACTTCCATCTGGCCTTTTTAGTGCTTGTGCCCCGGTTTGAGTGTCTCGGGATAAAGCTTTGTGCAGTCTGGCCGCTGCAGGGACAGTGGCGTTGTCTGCACAAAACACTCTGAAGCTGTTCCGTTTAGCTTTACCAATCTCCTTGTTATACTCGGTCAATTTTGCCGAGTAACTGTCCCAATCTCCACACAGTTTTGCTCTATTGAAGAGCCTGCGAGTCTCGCTACGGAGCCTCGAGAGATTGGTATTCCACCAAGGCACCTGCCTTTTGGTTTTGTTGACGATCAGTGGGCAACTGAATCGATATGCCTCCATAATTGCCTCATGAAGTTCGTCAACAGCCTGTTCCAGCACCAGAGGTTCCCTGACTTTGGAGTTCACTAACCTTAGATTGTCTTCCAAGTTGCTGACATAATTATTCCAGTTGGTCTTTCTCGGGTTCCTGATACCACAGGGTCCCGAGGTGATCCCTTCTAGTTCAAATTGAATGATTCTATGGTCAGACAGGGATGGCTCCGATGAAACTCTCCATCTCCTGATCCATTGCCCCGTCGACAGATTACACAGAGTGATATCTAACACTTCTTCTCTAGCTCTTGTTACGAAAGTAGGCGTTGTGCCTACATTTAAGATTTTGAGATGGGATGTTAGTAAGAATTCTAAGAGAGACTCACCTCTTTTGTTGCAGTCACGACTCCCAGGTGTTGTCTTGCGAAGAGACTCGCTATAACTGAAGATGCCCCCTTAGAGTGGCGGGCGTTCAGTTGGGCAATCTTGGTGGTGTCGTTAACATTCATTACTCCTTTTGGAAGGAAGGGCTTGCCCTTCCCTCCTCAAGAATCCTCCTCTCCCCCCCGTCTGAGAGCAATTCTTCTCCCTCCGGGGCTGCTTGCAGAAGGTCGAGGCTGAGCTCTTCCTCGCGTGCCACTTGCACCTGCTCCACCTCCATCTCTGGAGCTCCGGTGAGTTGAGCCTCCTCTTTCTTCTCTACTCTGCCAGATTTGCCCCTCTTCAGTCCATGCACAGGGATCGCTCCGAATCTGTAATAGACATGGTAGCCCTGCTCCTTTATCTTCTCCGCAGATAGGTTGTCGATAAGAAATTGGGTCAGCTGCCCCATGGCCTTGACATCCTCCTTTGTACTAAGCGTCTTCCAAAGGGCTACCCGGATGTCCGGGTTTTGCACCTCGAGGAGACGAAGTTGAGTCGCAGTGTCCGTGCCTGCATTTCTTGGGAAGAAGATACTGATGGTCTCACCTGTGGGTACATCTTTCCCCACGGCGACCTTCAACCCCGGTCCATCCCAGTTCTGTAGCTTGGGAGCTTGCTCCCGAAGCCACTCTACCGCTTCCTGGGTCTTGCATGTGATGACCACCATGCCACTAAGGAACCGGATGTTTTCAAACGTTAGTTTCCCAACGTAGGGCTTCTCTGCTTTCAACATGGCTTCAACCAGAGCTTGCTCTGCCGAAGTCTGCTCTTCGCTGGACAGGTACTGCCCTGGGTACCCTTCCGGCAGTATAGCCACCGTGGTGTTGCTCAGTGCTCATACCTCCCCATTGTTTCACCTACAAGCTAGAGGGATGGTCCTCGGCTCGGCCTTTCTTAATACTCTCCCTGAAGGGGGGAGTCGCATGCGAGGTACCTCGCTTCTGTGCTCTGGGCGGGGCTGAGAATTTGGGAGCCTCCCGCTCAAGGGCCGACTTCCTATCCTCTTCAGGGGCCATGCCCCGTTTGAGGGATCGGAGGTATCACTTGCATTTTGCTCCACTCAGTCCCCTTCGGAGTGGGTCATCGATTGCCCCAGGCTGTCCGCTCGGGGGTAGAAGAGTCTTTTCTCCCACCGAGGTGGGAGTTTTCGGCGCAGAAGTTGTGCTTCTGCCTGTCGATGAGGTACTGGAGCTAGAGTGCCCGCCTCCTCTTGCTCCGTTCCCCACGGCTTCTCGGCTTCTTAGGACGGTTGCCCGGTCGTATACCCGGTTGTACAACCCTGCTCTCGATTACAGGATGGAGCTCATACTCCATCTGATCGACGAGGTCTGTAGCGGTATTTTCCCGCATAAATTTTTTTAAATTAAATTTAAATTTTTTGTTTGGATCCATATTGGTTCCCACGATTAATTAGCAGGGTAAATAAGGTCCACCTCGGCAGAGCTCCACATGCCGGGGTAAGGGGTTCATACTATGGGTTGCCCCAAGGTTCCCCAAAGGAATTGTTTACGGTACACATATTTTACAACCCCATACCATTCAGCCCTCGGCACGATGTCTCCCACCTTGGCTTGGGTTGGCCTCGTGAGTCTTAGTCTGATTATTCATTTGGAACCTTTCCAGCAAGGGAGTCCCTACCAGTAGATAGTGTTTTACTATCTACGGCTGGCATAGCCCCCAAAATCATCACAATTCACAAGCCTGACCGGTACGACAAACCGCTCACGAGAGGGTCAGAGACAATGTATATTAAGTTAAGTTCATAATTTGTAACATGAATACAGTTTTGTATAATTTAAAACACTTTGACAAACATATTATATTTTTTATTAATCAGAAATTTTTATTATGAATAAAAACTATTTGTTATTTATCATAAGTGAAAACAGTCTATAATATAATTAAAAGAATTTACTGATAATCATAATAAATATTATTTTAAAAAAACTCATTGAAAAATTAAGATTTATTTCTGTTTAATCTTCGCGCCAGTTTGATATATGATTAGTTCTCGCTATAAACTCTGTACAAATAGATGGCTCTAGTGTACGAAAATTTGGGCCATTTTTTAAGTTTTATCCCATAAGAATAGTTAGTCCATATAGTGGAGGTCAGTGTTTATAACGGTTATCGTAGCTACCGTATCATAAATAGCACTAATAGTTTTTGAATTATTAAGCAGAACATTAAGGCCAATCGAAGGTTCATATATTCGGGGTGAGATGCACATAGAGGTTCGCAGTCCAAGATAATGTGGCTGGATGTTTCTTCCTCCTCGCCACACAATGTGCACATAATGGACCCGTTATGGAGTCCCATTGTGTACAGATGCTTCCGTACTGACTTACTGAGCCATACTTACAGAAGTCCACAAAAAAACACCAACTACAAGAGAAAGGATTTATAATTATAGATTGAGCCGAGCAAGAAGGATTGTGGAGAATGGGTTTGGCATTCTAGCATCTCGTTTTCGTATTTTGGGTAAACCAATTCAAGTTAAAGAGGAAACTACGATAAAGATCATCTTATGTGCATGTACATTACGCAACTCGTTACGTACCAATGTAGCAAATACCTATACACCACCAGGAATAACAGATTATGAAGACATCATAAACTTTCAAGTCAATCTGGGGCAATGGAGGTCAGAAATTGATGAGTTACCAAGCATCCATCGCTTGCGAATCAATAATAGATCGAAAGCAATAGCAAAGAAAATTCCAGATAAATATAAAAATTATTTTAATGGCGAGGGAGCAGTTCCTAGGAAAAATAATATGATAGATAGATTATAGAGGCTGCCCTGGAAGGGCTACAGTTCGGCCATAAGGTCCATTGTGATGCCTAAGCAAATAATATGATTGTATGATTGATTACAAATAAAACTTACCAGATTACTTGTTGTTGCTTTAGATTAACTATTTTCATAATGTAATCCATAGCATCAAACCATTTGATGGATGGTTTATAGATCGCATTGGTGCCACATCCACTTTTTTTGCTTTTTTCAATTTTCAGAAACTCCTGGTTATACGTAAAACGTAAATTTTTTATTTTTTTTGTAACTTCATTTGTGTCTTTTAAACTCAATTCCATGCGTATCTGTTCAAGCGACGCTTTACGCAGAACTCTGTTCTAATAATTAGGATCCAAACAATTCCATAAGTTGGTTTGATCCTTGTATAGGTCCACAAACTTTAAATTTTGAAGTTCATCTATTTGCTGTCATTTTGTCTGTCGAAACAAGTTTATCTACGTGCAGCAGCAGAAAGTGCACCCGTAGTGCGCCTTACCGTACGAGCTACTGTTATTTCGTTAAAAACGTGCGCGTTGACGTCCGCGTCGCATGTGAATGGCGTGGTTGGTGAAGGCACGTGGCGAGTAGAAACAAAAAATGTTGTAGTAAATCGGATGCGAGCTGCTGACCGACTCGCACATAACAGTAATTCGCATGGTGCGGTTGCCAGTTACACGGTGCAAGTTGATGCACTGAAGTAACTCGCCTCTCCAGCTCGCATGCTAGCTCACACCGTGTAACCTAGACTTAAGGCTTAATTTTTTTTCATGTAGTTGAAGTGTAGTACTTGTAGTTTTTTTACATAGTATAAATCAATTATAAAAGTTTCAGGGGGAGGGGAGGGTCGAGGGTCCTGAATTAATTATTTGATGTTAAAGTATCGAATTTTAATGCATTGCTCTTATGGAGAAACCCGTGAGCGTCGACATATTTTTATAATTTTCACTTTGAATAAAAAAAAACTACGCAATAGAAAATAGAAATATTAATAAAGAGATTGATCCAATAAAATTCCGGTATGACGGGCCTAAAAAAAGAAATTTAAGAGATGTCGGGTATAAATTTTATTTCTGTCGGCGGTTAGCTTAATTACCCGAAATCTCTGGTTTTTTCTTAAATATACTTTTTTAGGCCCCGTATGACGGGCCTAAATTAAATTTTAATTTTAATACGAGAAAAAATAATAAACATTTTTGTGGACTTTTATGAATGTACTATAAAAGATTTTAAAGAATTTTATAAATGGACTATATCTAGTGCTCGTACATCCTTAAGTAAAATTAATCAAGTTAAAATCTCATTTTTGTAATTAATGTTTTCTCTTGATTGATTGATTAATATCGGGGTAAAAATTATTGCACTTCGACCTTACGGTCCATTGTGCTCCCCCTTCTACCTCAGTCCGACGAGACTCGCTTCTCCCATATGTTGGCAATAGCCTAGAGCTTGCTATGTGTTCTCTTTGTTAACATATTACTATCGCATAACCAAGTTTCCACATCGTCGATAAATTGCTAATTTTTATTTTTCATTTTATTATATTATTATATAAACAAATTATTATTTCAAAACGAAAATAATTTACAGTTTATGAAGAAGATGAATTAAACCTAAACCAGGAGATGAAGACATATATTTTACATCTATTGATTTGAAAAATGCAGTGTTATCTAGATGAAAACTTTAAAATTGAACAGTTACATTCAGAATTGACAACGAAAGATCAACGTAATGAAAACCGCAATAATAATAAAACATTTACGCAATAAAACAATTTTTTATTAAAATAAAGAAAATCAGTTTTCTTACGATTCTTCTGTAATTTTGAATATATGTAGTTAAAAGTATCTTTCACACGTAGAATTTTTTTTAAATAGCCCTTACGGTACTAAATTTGTATATATTAGACAGTTAAAATTTGTAAGTTTATTTATAAAACTTACCCCGATTAATGTTGTCACACACGTTTTATTAAATATCAATAGTAATTTTCTTACGATTTAAAAAAAAAAACTGAAAATAAGTAATTGAAGATATAACAAATATCTTCTACAAAAATAACAAAAACAAGCGGTATTGTTATCTTATAAATATTGTTTAAGTGCTCAACTTAAAAAATTCCATTATGTAAACTACAATAGATCAAATAAAATATAGTTGAGGTACAGTGTTAGAGCAGCAAAAAGTAACACTGTACCTCAACTATATTTTATTTGATCTATTGTAGTTTACATAATGGAATTTTTTTTAAGTTGAGCACGACTGCTCTTTGGGAACGTCCTTAAATTATAGTTCCACATAAACGAATTCATACTGAAAAAGAACCATATTATGTGGTGAATGTAATCAAACATATATACCAAAATAGTCGAGTTCTATTTAAAAATTTAATTAGACTATCAAAGTAGGTTAATTAAAAATAAAAAAATTCGTTACGCAGGAGCTGCGTTAACTTAGCGAATTTCCTTAGAATACATAAATCACTCTCTAGCGGTCATAATTTTAGTGTGATCAAAATGAAAAATAATATCTGATATGACTTTAGTATTTGCAAAAATTAAATTTATTAATAGCCAAAAAAAAACGGTACAACGATTATAGTTTATAGTTACTATAGAAACGACAATCACAATTATTTAAAATAAAATATATTTTATGTATTCGTGTCAAACAAACACAAAATATTTAATATCTCTCTTAATATTAGAATCGAAAAATGTATAAGGAGTAAAGTTGTAGAAAATCAAATTTGCTACAATTCATTGCCTGATCATTTTTCTCAAACTCTAATGTGAACAGAGATATTTAGAATTTTAACTTTCAATCTTTAATTGTAAATATTTCTGTAAATTTTAGTGTAACAGAAAAATGATAAGAAACAAAATTACAGTAAAACTTAGTACCAACAACTTAACTCCTGATAAATTTTTCAAATATTAAGGGAGATAGTCCAATTTTGTTTTCCCCTCGTCCGATTTTACCCATTAACGAACTTGACCTTTAGAATAACAAAAGCTACTCAAATACCAAATTTCATTCCAATGGGAATAAAACTGTGACCGCTAGAGAGTCCACTGACATTTAAAAAAGTACATATGTATATATATATATATATATATATATATATAAATTATATTTTCGATCTCGAAATGTATAAAAAAAAATACTTTATTTAATTTAACAAAAATACAATATTATAATTTATTTTATTTTAAATACAATAACAATTATACAATTTATAAGTTATCGCTAGTTCGCTACAATCAAGCGTGCAAGAAGCCAAACTTGTGTAATGAAAAAGACAATCGTTATCAATTTAACAATGGCTTATATACTAGTTTTTGGTATTTTAGAAAGTGTCGTACTGATTAGAATGTAGTTTAATGTTAAGGACGTTTTTAGAAAGTTATGTTTAAGTAATGTGTACAAAGTACGTCATTACATGTTTGTAGAAAGTTATGTTTAAGTAATGTGTACAAAGTACGTCATTACATGTTTGTTTTACAATGTCCTTGAAATAGAGAGATAGTTATTTTATATAAACTAATACACATTCCAGGATCTGTAACTCCTCCCTCCTTAAGATGGAGCTTTGAACAGAAAGTTTATTGGGGCTTTTTGTGAGAGCTCCACAGGCTCTTGGGGTGCTGAAGGCGTATACTTTGTCGTTTCAATAATTCTAGAACGATTCTTTCTATTTTTATAATATTTAAAATAACTAAAAATAATATTTGTAGAAATATGAGTATAATGTTGATATTCGATGGGTTCTAGTTCATTCGTGTTTTCAAGAGTTTTTAAGTTTAATACATCCAGTGTAGAATTGTTGGATAATTGATAATTTCTACTTATAATTTTTAATTATAAGTAGAAATACTTGATGAGATAGTTCCATAGATTATACCATTAATAATAACCATACATTTGTTATAATGAATATACAGTTTTCCAGTAAATTTGGTGATGTTTTTGCCACAGGTTGTATTAATATTTATAGGTTCATTAACGTAAGCTATTATGTGGTTACTTTCGATTTCTTCTATAAAACTCGTTTCGACAGTGTGATGTAGCGTGCATTGCGCTGGTTCGTTCTGAAGGATTTTTACTTCGCAAGTGTTGATTGAATTATTTTGTAATTGTAATTGCTTACACATATAGAGTTGTTCTATCTGCTTGCTAGGTATAGTTACGAATGAATACTGCTTTTGATTAAGGAGCAGGTAATTGGATTTTGGGATAATTATTGTATTATGATTTGTGGGCAGAGGTCTTAGCCTGTAGGTTGTGTATGATTCATTGGTCATTTGTGGGATTTGTACAACAAAAATTAGGTTAGTATTGTTGAAATACGCTTTTAATTCTAGGATTTCGTAAATTTGTTCGTCATTATAATTTTGAATGATTTGTGGAAGTTTGCTTTTAACAAGTGATAATTCATTTTTATTTAAATTGTGTTTTGATAACAAGCCAAGTTGTGCCAATTGCACTGATTGGATAATGTTATCTACATGATCGGTTAGTGTAGTGATTTGGGTTTGTAAAGAAAAGTAGACTTGGGTGGCAAGTAGTTGATGCTCGATATTACTGTAATTTTTTATTGATTTTGATATAATTTGTAATCGCGTTTGTTCTGTGTTTATGAATTTAGTTATGTTCGAGAAACGTTGGATCATTTGAGAGTTTAGTTTATGTTGATTGTTGATTGAATCTTTGATCAAAAGAGAGTTGTCTTGTAAATTGTGTATCTGTTTGTTTATTTCTAGAGCGTCGTCATTGTCCATATTTCCTGTAATTTTCTTAATTACACTACCTAGTCCGTCTATTAATCCACGGGTATGTCGGTGATTTATTTTAAGAGAGTAAACTTTATCTAATAGATTTTGAACAGACTGTTGAAGATCAGGGTTATAAAAAAATGTAGTATTGGCTTCTAATTTGGTTAAAGTATTCTTAATTTCTAAAGTTGTAGTTTCTAAATTATTTAGGTCTACTATATGGATAAGGTTATTAAGTAGTAACTAGGATTTTTCCTAAGTTAAGTGCTAGTAGTCCCTGTGTATGCGTCAAGTCATGGAATTCTATTTGTTGGCTGGTCGCCATTGCGAACCTGTAAAGAAGATTTTCTAGTTTTAATTTTGGATTTATGATACTTCCTATTCTTATTGGTTGTAAAGGCTAATTTTTTATCCTTTTGTACTTTAACTATGTTAAAGGTTGGTAGTAACTTAGAGTTTCTTTGGTTTACTTTTACGTAGGTTGTTTGTCCTTCTACTAGTGTAGGTGGGTTATTTAAAGTTTCGTTTTTCTTTTCGATTCTTTTGAGTAAATGTTGGTTATTTTGTGTTATTAAATCTTGAATTAGCTTTGATTCATTTAGATGATGAGAATTGTAATCGTTAAGGGCGTTATTAGTCTTAGGTTCAATTAATGAGTTTTCTCTAATACCATTGATTACTTCAAAAGGAGTTAATTTAGTAGCAGAATGAATTGAATTGTTATAAGTCAAGACGGCTAATGTGACCATTTCGTCTAGAGATAAGTTTTCTTTCTTAACTCGTAGTACTTTTAGCGTTTCTACAATTGAAGAATGAGATCTTTCAATTGGTGCGTTTCCTTGTGATGTTCTAGCACAAGTAGTATGGTTTTCAATTTGGTAGATGTGTAAGAATTCTTTAAAATTAATGTTTTCGAATTCTAATCCGGGGTCATGAAATATTTTAGATGGTATTCCGTGTCTAGCTAAGTATTGTCTAAAACCTTTTAATACTTCTATACCATTTTTAGATGGCAAGGGTATGAGTTCAAGAAATTTAGAAAATTTATCTATGATAGATAAGTAGATAGATTTTTCAACAAAGAATAAATCTATATGTAGTATTTCCAAGGGTCTTGTTGCTTGTTCGGTTTGATTTTGTTTAAGTTTTAGGGGATGTCTTTCATATTTTGCTAGAGCACAAACTTCACATGAATTTATGTATGTCGTTATTTTTTGTTTCATATTATCGAAATAATATCGTCTCTTTAAGTGTTGTAAAGTCTCATCGATGCCTCTGTGTATAGATATATCGTGATAATCTTTTATGAGTTGGGATTGTTCGTCTATGTTTTCAATGTCTTCAAGTATTTTAGTGGAACGTATTATTTTATAATTTTGGAAGTATTCTTTATGAATGTTTGTTAATTTAGAAAGAGTCTCGTTATCTGTGTAGACAGCGTTTACTTTATTAGGTGAAAAGTATTGTTTAATAATGTTCGTGATAAATTCATTTTTAAAATAGGGGTTTTCAAATACTTGTCGTTTTCTAGTATTTTTAAAAAATGAAAGATTTGTGTGTTTGTTACCGATGGTTTTTTCAAATACTATTTGATTATTGAATTCATTTAAGGTTCTTTCTGCGATAGGTATGCCTTTATAGAGGTTTTCGTCGGCTGAATGTTGGGTAGATACTTCAACATCAATAGACTGAGTTTCGTTGTTATTGAGCTGTATACGAGATAATGCATCTGCATTGGTATTTTGTTTACCAGGTTTGTAGTCAATAGAAAAATCATACTCGGAGAGTTTGATCATCCATCTTGTTAATTTTGAGTTAGGTTCTTTGAGGGAATGAACCCATTTTAAAGGCTTGTGATCGGTTAAATTTCTAAATTTTCTTCCGTACAAGTAGGGTCTGAAAGTTTTACATGCCCATACAATTGCTAGTAATTCTTTCTCTATCGTGGAGTAATTACATTCAGATTTGTTAAGTGTACGTGAAGCGTAACTAACGGGTTTATCTGAGCCAGGTGTTCCTTGGGATAGGACAGCGCCAATAGCGTAGTTGCTAGGATCTGTTGTTAGGATAAATGGTTTTTCAAAATCAGGGTATTGTAATATAGGATCATTACTTAAAAGTGTTTTACAGTATTCAAAACATTCCCTGTATTTTGTATCATTTATATTAATGACTGTGCCTTTCTTTAGACATTCTGTCATAGGTTTAGTTATTTTGGCAAAATTATTAATAAAGCGCCTATAGTAACCGATTAATCCTAAGAATGATTTGATTTCTGTCACTGTTTTCGGTATTGGGAATCTCTTTACAGCGTCTAGTTTCTTAGGGTTAGGTTTTATACCTTCCGTAGTAACTACATGTCCTAAGAATTCGATTTCTTTATGGAGAAATTCACATTTGTCAAGCTGTACTTTAAAATTTGATTTTCTGAGTTTGTCAAATACTTTGCGTAACATGCCAATATGTTCGGTTAGTGAAGATGAGTAAATTATGATATCGTCCATACAGACTAATACTCCTTTACCTATGTACTCACGTAACATATTGTCCATTACTCTCTGAAAGGTAGCAGGAGCGTTCTTTAAACCAAACGTCATTCGAGTGAATTCATAATGACCATTGTCTACTGAAAATGCAGTTTTTGGGATATCTTTCGGATTCATTTCGATCTGGTGGAAGCCACTGACAAGATCTAAAGTGGTCAAGTATTGACTTTTTCCTAGCTGGTCTAAAACGTCTGTTATATTTGGTAGGGGATATTTGTCATCGACAGTTTTTTCGTTGAGTTTTCTGTAGTCTATGACCATACGCCATTTTTGTTTACCTGACGCGTCGGCCTTTTTGCTAACTATCCAGATGGGTGAGCTCCAGGGTGAGTTAGAAGGTCTTACTATATTTTTTTTCAACATCTCGTTTATTTGTCGAGTCACTTCATCTTTGTGTATATAAGGGTATCTGTATGACCGTGTATACATTGGTATGTCGTCTGATGTATGTATAGAGTGTTTAACATCTGAAGTGAAAGTCATGTCTTGGTCTGGATTATGAAATATGTCTCTATAATTAGAACAGAGCTTAAGGGTATTATTTCTTTCTTCGTTGTTCAAGTGAGATGTACGTAGATTATCTACAGCGAATTGGTAATCATATGCGTTCTTGTTTTCAGTGTTGTTAAGTCCTACTTGTCTAATTTTATGAACGCGTTCCGCACGGATTGGCTGAGAAATTATTATTTTTTGTTCTTTTTATGAGTCGTTAGTCACAAGTACCTTAGCAATGAAGTTATTTGCATCGTATACGCCAGATAAGATTTTTATTTTATCGTTAATTTCAACATGGGGGATTAACACGTCGCCATTCTTTATGTTGGTTTTCATGGAGATAAATTTTTGTTCGTTTCCGCTAATAACGTGAATTTGGGGCCTATCGAGGGGTTTTAAGTGTAATTTGTTTATGATTCCATTTAGATTTATAGTATTTGAATCGTAATCGATGTTTGCTTTAAGTTTTTGTAAAGTTTCGTTACCGATTATTCCGTCAAAGAAATGATGGAATTTAAATATGAGAAAGAATATGGGTTTGTCATTATTTAAATTTGGTAAATAGTCGACTCTGACTTTCTGCGATATTTTATGTTCTTTCAATGCAGTTTTTACGATTGTATTAGTTGGAATAGTTGTTGGGAAATAAATGAGATGTTTTGGGTCGAGAAAATTGTTGTCAGCTCCAGTATCGATTAAGAATCGTAACTTAATATACGATCTTAATATACGGGAGAGTACCGTTGGTTTTGTGGTAATTTAGCTCTAACAGTCCGTAGGATCGGATGTCGAGGCTACATTCGAAAAATTTTCATCTTCATTATTTTCTAAATATTCGTTCGTATCGTTATAAGGATCGGGTGTTTGATCGTACGAAGGGTCATAGTATTCGTTCTCTTGATGGTAGTAGGTTTGATCGCAAATTTTATCGTCAGTTTCGGTATTATGTAATACTTTTCTTGTACTACCTGAACTAATGTCCATTGGGGTTGGTCTAAATGGTTGTTGTTGTTGTGGTCTATAAGTACTGTTTATGGGTTGATTTTTATAAAAAGGGTTTTGATTGTTGTACATTGGGGAATTTGACTGTTGTGGTGGTTTGAAATTACTATTATATGAGTTATTTTGAGGATTTGGTGGTGGTCTAAAGTTATTGAAATTATTCACGGGTCTCTGCATGTAATGCGGGGTGTAATTAGCTTTTTGTTGTTGCATTATGGGTTTTGAGTTATAAATAGGTCTCCTGTGATTATCTGAATTATAACTAGGTTGCCTATTGTTAATCTTAAATCTGTCTAAATTCGATTGCTGCATACTTAACTCGTTTAAACATATATCGTATGCGTTTTTGATTGAGGATGGATTATTAGCCCTAACTATGTATCCTAGTTTGGGATCTAAACCTGCAATGAATGATTTTAGCACAATCATTACGTTCATATCTGTTTGTCCTAGTATATAGTCGGCGGGTTTCGATTGGTCGATTGAATTTAACAATGCCGTTTGTAGATCAGATACTTCTGCGAAATAATGTTCTAAGGGCTTATTACCTTGTGAAATAGTATTAAGCCGATGAAGTATTGTTTCTACAGTGCGTCTATCGGAGAACTGAGTTCTTAAGTGTGTTTCGATAGTTGTCCAGTCTGCTGGGTCTCCTATGGAAACTAATACATCATTCGCTTTGCCGATTATCTTATTTCGCACTAGGTCTGTGATTATTTCTTTATTTGAAACATCGGTTGCTGCGTTAACTATTCTATTTGCATTACGCAAAAATCGGTTTAAAGTTCCAGAGGAACCATCAAAAGTTGAAATGTTTTTAAACAAATCCATTACAATTAATGTGGAAGCCATTGCTGTAATTTCGTTACTAATATTAAGGCTGAAGTTATCGTTCAATTTAATTGATTCAACTTGCTTTGCTATTTCGTTTAATACTGGTATAAAAGTATTTGAATTATTATTTGTTAAATCCACAGAGTCAGCGTCTGAGTCTGTGTTTGAAGAGTCCGAATCGTCTGAGGAAATCGATTTTTATATTTCAACAGGGGAAAATTTGGATTTGCGTGTTTTGGGGAATTTGGGCATTAAGGATATTATAAGCAATAATCAAAAGTAATGTTACTCACAGTTGGATTAAGAACAACATCCACATTATGTTTTAACAATTTAGTGTTAATTGATGAACCAGAATTAATTCCAATTGCTTCAATATCCACTTGAAGTGTTCAACAATTAACCACAATGCTGCTTACTTTCCAAGACACAATTTTTCGATTGAAAAATATAATATTTATTTGTTCAGTAGATTCGATCCATTAAGCATAGAAATGCATTCGTAAATTTCACTAAGTCGATTTTTGTACTTTTTAATGTGACTTTACGATGGACGCTGATAGTGCTGTAATAACGACACTATCCTACCGGCTGCGCCAATTATATTTTCGATCTCGAAATGTATAAAAAAAATACTTTAGTTAATTTAACAAAAATACAATATTATAATTTATTTTATTTTAAATACAATAACAATTATACAATTTATAAGTTATCGCTAGTTCGCTACAATCAAGCGTGCAAGAAGCCAAACTTGTGTAATGAAAAAGACAATCGTTATCAATTTAACAATGGCTTATATACTAGTTTTTGATATTTTAGAAAGTGTCGTACTGATTAGAATGTAGTTTAATGTTAAGGACGTTTTTAGAAAGTTATGTTTAAGTAATGTGTACAAATTACGTCATTACATGTTTGTTTTACAATGTCCTTGAAATAGAGAGATAGTTATTTTATATAAACTAATACACATTCCAGGATCTGTACCTTATATATATATATATATATATATATATATATATATATATATATACACAAATTTTAGCGATAGTAATTTTTAACATCTAATAGGTAGGGTCGATGGACATTTGAAGAAATTTTTACGAAATTCCAACACTGGTGCAAAAATAATAAATAGCTGCATTTCCTTTAGAGGAAATTCGCTAATAAACTAATTCATACTCCATGAAAATATACACATTAGAGTTTGAGAAAAATTATAAGGTAATGAATTGTAGCAAACATGATTTTCTACAACTGTACTCTTTATACATTTTTCGATTGTTCTAATATTAAGAGAGATATTTTATATTTTGTGTTTGGTTCTTTCTCTATGCCCTCCCCCCCTTTACCCCTGACATATGCCATTTATTAATCAAATTCGCCTTGCAAATACAAAATTATACCAGATACGACATTTCATTTTGATCAGACTCAAATTGTGACCACTAGAGAGTAATTTATGTATTCTAAGGAAATTCGCTAAGTTGACGCAGCTTCTACGTAACTAATTTTCTTAAATTTGTTTATAGAGCGTTATAAACAATTTGAAAAATAATGGTAAAAATACAGTTAAAATAATTTTTCATTTTATCGATATTTTCAAGATATTTCATTTGAAAATAGAATTATTCATCTAGCATTATTTGTATCCTTTTTATTTATAATAATAGGTGACATGGTATTTTACTTGGTCGGGGACTTAACTTTTCTCAAAGGCTAAAATTTTCACAATATGTTTAATACAAAAAAGTCATATAAAGGTTATTAAAATAATCAAAGAGAACTCAGAGATTTAAAATTTTGCCCCAATTCCTAGAACAAATATTAGTATTTTATAAATATGCATTTAGACTACAAGGTAGTCATTATCAGTATGAATTAGCTAATCGTAACTATCTCTGGGATATGGAGTCAAAGATATGTAGCTCATTGCTAATTTGGTGCGTGTCTCGCAATAATATTAAAAAAGTTTTGTCTTTTATATGATCTGACTGAAGTAGTACCTGAAGGATTGTTTGAGTTGAATGACCAATTAAGTGTGTGAACAGTCCAACCCATTTTTTGGCGGTAACCTTTTCTGACCATGCGGTGTT
This sequence comes from Nineta flava, assembly GCA_963920215.1. Taxonomy (NCBI): domain Eukaryota; kingdom Metazoa; phylum Arthropoda; class Insecta; order Neuroptera; family Chrysopidae; genus Nineta; species Nineta flava. The sequence continues at coordinate 50,644,011 of OY986043.1, read as the reverse complement.
GTTTTTGTCAACTTTTTGCTTCGATCAACACCCTCACCTTATTGACAAAAAGTGATCAACACCGCATGGTCAGAAAAGGTTAACCCGATAAATGGGTTGGTAATTAAGTTATTTATAATTATTTATATATACATGGTGAATCGAACCAGGAAGATAATAGCACACACCTCCACTTCCTTCCACGTTTCCCCATTTTCAACAACATCCAATAAAAATCGATAAATCGACATTCTATTATAACAAAACGAAGACCACCAAAAGATATGATAAAAGCCACATGTCATAAAAGCATTGTCGTCATGGTGGAGGTAGCCCCGTACAATGTCAGAAACATTTTCTCCGCACCATCAGGCAGGACCTCTGGTGTGTTGGTTGGGCTGTAAAACAGTGGAGGAATTTGTAAAAGCTGAAAGTTTTTTTGAACAATTTTTACTATATTCATTTTAACTATAACTTACTCTTACTATATTCGTTTACTCAAAAGTACATTAATTCAATTATTTTATTGATTATTTTTTTAATAATGCAATTATTAAATTTTTCAATAAAATAATTTTATAAATGCACTTTTGAGAAAACTTTATAATTTAACGAATTTAATTTGCGCATTTTTTAAAAATTTATTATTAAAACAATTTATTTATTACATTTTTCAAAAAATAAAAAAATTTAATTAATGCACTTTTCAAGGAATTAATAATTTGAAAAATTTAAGCAATACATTTTTCCAAAAATTGATAATTAAATCAAAAATGAATGATCAAAAAAATGCACTTTTTGCAACTCTGGTTTCAACCTAGTTTCCTTAATAAATAATTAATTAACGGCGCGTCACTCTAATAAAAAAATGTCTCAGGACTTTTCGTTCCAAATTCGTACCCTCTACATACTCTCTTATGGAACTCGACTACTTCTGGCACCCTGTAAAAGGTTTGCATTTACAATTTTACCCCCATATCAACATACCCTAATTTATAAAAATGTAAGTGAAATGCAAAAAACTGCCAGAAAAAATAATTGAAATGAGTTTTTCATAGTGCGCCCCTTTTTTTGCTGTGCAGTATATATATATATATATATATATATATATATATATATATATATGTACACTCCCGTTCAAAAAAATTGAATAGACCTGAAATGTTAATTTTCTTATATTTAATAAAACTCCTCACTTTTGTGACTCTCTGTATAATTATTCTTTTATAAACAAAGATAAGTAGTATATATTTTAAGTGTGCAAAAAGAGATGAAAGTATATATATATATATATATACACTCTAAATAGCTAAATAACTAAATAGCTTAAGAATGTTATATCAGGATCATATTCATATTAATAATTGCTAAAGCGAGATTCGGCGCCTATAGATTGTCTTGCAATAACAACTGGATTAAGACCTTAAAAATAAGGTTGGACATGCAAGTATCGTGGGAACATCAATTATCTCAGATCCCGTCTTTGAAATGGGAACCGATATACTTCCCAAGACATACTCCTTCTCAAAACCTTTCACTGTAGTCCTCAGGAAAGGGGTAGTCAACGATTGTCTGGATGAACTTCTGAAACTGACAAAACGGAACAATGTTAAATTGATCTGGGTGCCGGGTCACAGTGGTTTCGAAGGAAACGAAAAAGCGGATACCTTAGGAAAGAAGGAAGTCGGAATGCCATTCATGGGCTAGAACCTATTTTAGAAATTCCAAAGACTCCATGTAAACAAGTGATCAACGAGTGGTCAAATGCTAAACACCGTGATCACTAGGAAAAAGTACCGCAGCAAGAGCTCGGGAAGGTACTGCTTCAGAGTGCTACAAAGAGGTTATCTCTCGATGCACTGAGGCTGATCAGGATGGATCTGCGGAGGGTTACCGGGTTCATTACCGGGCATTATCCCATGCGGAAGCATCTGCACACAATGAGACTCCATAACGGCTCCATTATGTGCAGATTGTGTGGCGAGGAGGAAGAAACATCCAGCCACATAATCTTTGACTGCGAACCTCTGGGTTACAGCAGATACAGGATATTCGGTGCATCTCACCACGAATATATGAATCTTCGGGAGGACCTGATAAGCAAGCTCCAGGCTATTGCCAACATATGGGAGAAGCGAATCTCGTCATACTGAGGTAGAAGGGGGAGCACAATGAATCATAGGGTCGAAGGTCAATAGTTTTTACCCCGATATTAATCAATCATCCGTAGGAAAAAAAATTATATTCATTATTTTAATTATATGATTTTTTATCATTTGAAAGTAACAATACAAAAATGATTTTGATAGATTTAAGATTTAAGAAAACAATACAAAAAATTGGTTTAGTATTATTTGAAATTGATTATTATTATTATTTGATTGATTTCCTATTATTTTGTGTATTGTTGAGTTTTGAATTTCATATGATTTAATATAACAATACAAAACTTGAATTAGAATTATTTGAATTAGTATGATTTTGCGTATTGTTGAGTTTTGAATTTGATACGAATTAGTATAACAATACAAAAAATTTAATTAGAATTATTTGAATTAGTATGATTTTGTGTATTGTTGAGTTTTCAATTTCATATGATTTAGTATAACAATACAAAAAATTAAATTAGTATTATTTGAATTACTATGATTTTGTGTATTGTTGAGTTTTGAATTTCATACGATTAAGTATAACAATACAAAAAATTGAATTAGAATTATTAGGATTTGTATTATTTTGTGTATTGTTGAGTTTTGAATTTCATACGATTAAGTATAACAATACAAAAAATTGAATTAGAATTATTAGGATTTGTATTATTTTGTGTATTGTTGAGTTTTGAATTTCATATGATTTAGTATAACAATACAAAAAATTGAATTATAATTATTTGAATTAGTATGATTTAGGGTATTGTTGAGTTTTGAATTTCATATGAGTATAACAATACAAAAAATTTAATTAGAATTATTTGAATTAGTATGATTTTGTGTATTGTTAATTTTTGAAATTGGATGAGATTTAGATATTTTTCAGAATTATATATTATTATTTGAATTAGTATGATTTTGTGTATTGTTAATTTTTGAAATTGGATGAGATTTAGATATTTTTCAGAATTAAATATTGTTGAAGTTTAGATATTGTTGAGATTTAGTTTGTTGAGATTTTGTGTTTGGAAAGTTTTTGAGTTTTGGAATTTAATGAGATCAAATTGAACCATTCCGGAATGGTCCTATAAGTAAAAAATCATTATAAAACACGAAAACTATCAAATACGTGACTGGTTGCTTGGTCCAGATTCAACAAATAAAATTTAAGCGTTAAGTTAAATATAAAAAATGGATTAACTGAGAGAAAGAAGTACGAATCAAGTTAAAGTAGTAAAAAATAAAAAAATCTTACAACTGCGCCACCCCAATCAAGTGATAGGCACACTATCCTAAATCTAACACTTAAAATAAAAATAAATAACTATTATTAAAATAATCTACAATTAGATTATAAAAACCAATATAAGTCAGAGTGTACGAAGTGGAGCCCGGTCACGCGAAATATGCCACACGCGCTATCGCGCGAACAGTCGTTTCCGTAAAATAAATTAAAATGAGACAAAGACGAAAGCAGACAGAGGAATAATATCGGCTTTCATAATTAACCCGGAAACAGGGTTAGGACGTGTAGATTTTTGTCGAGAACGTGACAAAAAATTACAAACAAGGTTCTTATGTATCTGGACTCGAGCCAATTATTTTGTGGGAGCCACACTCGTGGAATTCGCTGAATATCTCGAGACGCTTGGTTTAGACTGCCCGTAACGGACGTCATAACCCCTGGCGTGGCATCATCCGTGTTGCCAAGGGGAGGAGCCCGGTAAGCCACACGTGTCGATTTGGCATAAACAGTGGTACCCACGTTCGACTTCATCCGACAGTCGGGATCCCTCATTCCCCAGAATAAATAACCGTATGATGTTTAGTCGACAGTTGGTTGAACATTCTAAAGTAATTTTTGTCGCATTTTACTGATTAATTTATTCAAAAAAATAATAGATCCATTACAGCACTCATTAGTATTTTTTATTTGTTTTTTTACGTTAATTGATCTATTATTTAAATTATTATTTGTCAAACCACATGGTATTTTTCATTATTATTCTGTATTGTCCTCTTGGTTAACCAATGTTATTTCATCAAAGTAAATAAATTAAACTTTTGAAGATTCAAATAACCGTACATATTTATTTATCACAATAAAAGATACATACCTTGAATTTGCTATTATATATTTGCTTGAATAGCGATTCCATAAATAGCGACTCCATGATGTATCTCTGATTTTTTAGTATGTTGTTTGGACTCATTAGGGCTATGTATACCCAAGTTTGCAACACTCAAAAAGTTGTTGAAAAATTTTTACACACGAAAAACTGCGAAATTTTTGGATTTGTTTCAGATTCTGCTCTATATCTCCTAATCCATCCATTTTTCTTCGAAAGCTATTCTATACGTTTTTTAAAAGCTTAAATTTGTGACAAATTAAGTTAAACCGGAGCTCTGTAGGTTAAATCGTTACCGAATTACGGCACTTTGAAAATAGGACAGTATTTCCAAAAATTGAAAATTTTAGTTTTAGACCTTCTTTGGACCGAAATTGTGTCGAGACCATTGGCCCTGCGAGTAGAACTTGTAAAAATATAATTTGTAGACAATTTGATTAGCTTGAAATTAAACGCAAAGCGAAGTCTGTAAGCCTCGTAGTTCTCTCAAAAACCCATATAAGGTAAAATCGCATTTTTCCAGAAATGTTCTATAACCTTTTCTATCTTTTGTTAACCCGACTTCAAAAAGGAGGATGGTTCTCAATTCGTCTGTATTTTTTTTTTAAATGTGTGTCACCTCAGAACTCCGTCATTTATGAAGCGATTTTGAATTTTTGTTTTTTTGTTTAAAGGGTTTGGTTTCCCATTGGTCCCATTGTCACCAAATCGTATTTTGATGAGGGGACCCCTGGAAGTCAAGGAAAATCCTCATTTTATATGTGATCACCGATTTCAACGAAATTTTTTTTTTTTTGAAAGGGTATACTCATTCATAATGCAAAAACAAGAAAAATTTTTTTAAAACCGACTTCAAAAAAACCGACTCTAAAAAAAAAAATTTTTTCAAAAAAAAAAACAAATTGCATATAAAAAAAACTGACAATCTGCTAAGAAAAAATGCACTAAAAATTAAAAAAAAAAAAACGGGCTAAAAAGCGGGCATTAAAAAAAATTTTGACAAAATGGAAACCCGACTTCAAAAATCAAATATTCTAAAACCAAAAATGCACCAAAAAGTAAAAAAATAATTGCATATTCTTGTGTCAATTTTAGTTCACCTAAGCAATAATTTTTAAATATATATGTACAATTATTGTTATTTTTGGAGGCGGTGTAAAAATAACGATATATATATATATATATATATATATATATATATATATATATATATATATATATATATATATATATATATCGTTATATATATGTATATATATATATATATATATATATATATATATATTATATTTACATATACATATATATATATATATAGTTTTATTCCGATTGGAATGAAATTTGATATTTGAGTCGCTTTTAGTATTCTAAAGGTCAAGTTCGTTAATGAGTAAAATCGGACGAGGGGATAGGGGGTTTAGAGGGAGGGGAGACACAAAATTTGACTATCTCCCTTAATATTTGAAAAATCGAAAAATTTACCAGGAATTAAGTTGTAGGTACTGTTGTTGATCGGTGTAATTGTAATTAAATAAGATTAAATATTGAATTTATTACTTTATTTAATTTATAACAAGTAAACATAACCGCCATTTGCAGCGTTCAGTCAAATTAATAATTATTTTTATATCGTGTATGATATTAGCCTTGGTCGTTTTCACTGATGTGTTTTGTTCGTGGTGTGTGGTGTCAGATGTCGTATTAGTAACGATCGACACTAATATTGTCCTGTTTACCCTTATTATCGATTGTGAAGTATTTTTCGTAGCGCTTGATTACGCGAAACGGTCCATTATACGGTGGTTGAAGTGGTTTTCAGACTCCATCGTACCGAACAAACACAAAATCACATTGGTTTAGTTTAGGTTGCACTAATACTTTGGGATTCCCATGTGATGGGACAGTCTGTGGTTTAAAAAGTGCATCGTATTTTTTAACTTGGTATAAAGGTATCAGTGTCACATTCCTCGTTTTTCCGAGATTTAACAAAGAATTCACCAGGAAGCCTTATTGTTTGTCCGTAAAGCATTTCAGCTGGACACACTTTGAGATCACTTATAGCAGCCGTTCGTAGACCGAGTAATACACTAGGAAGAACGTCTACACACCGATCAGTGAGATGGCATTTCAATGCTGATTTTAATGACCGATGCCACCGCTCAATTTTTCCATTTGAAGCAGGGTGGTAAGCTGTTGTTCGTAGATGTTTAATTCCCAGCAGCCTGGATAATGATGTGAAGAGTATGGACTCAAATTGTCGCCCACGGTCAGTAGTTATCTTGCAGGGTGTACCATATCTGCTGATCCATACTTCGTATATAGTCTGTGAGACGGTTTCAGCTGTAATGTCAGTGACAGGAACGGCCTCTAGCCACCTTGAGAATCGATCTATCATAGTCACATAGTATTCGAATCCTTTTGATGAAGGTAACGGACCAATTATGTCGATATTTAAATGCGTGAATCGTGTGTTATGTAAAGCATCAAATACACATTTTAACCGTGTTGTGTGTTATGTACACCATTAGGAACATCGCAGACGAGTGGGACTGTGCTAAATTCGGTTTGAATCTTCTTAAGCTTTAACGCTGTTCGCGAAGATGCCATTAAATTGAATAATTCTAGATCGTGTTGTTGCGCCTGAGTTATTTCTTCGAAAGGAACAGCTACAATATTATTTTCCCCAGAAATATGCTGAATATCGGTAGAAAATTGGGAAATAAAATCTAAATGTCGCACTTGTCGTGATGAGGCGTTTTGGTTAATCTTTTTAAATGCAGTTAATATGACAAATTGTTGACCTTCAAGCATAAATCTAAAGTGCTTAATTCCGAGATATATAGCTAACAATTCTCGGTCGTAGGTGCTATATCGTCGTTGGGTATCGCTTAGTTTTTTAGAAAAAAAAAGATAATGGATGACGTATATCGCCATTTTGTTGTTCTACGACACCTCCTATCGCGGAATCTGATGCATCTACCATCAAAATTGAGTATCAAGTTGGATAGTTCAGTTTTCAATTTATTGAAAGACTCCATGGTTTGTTCACACCAAACAATTTTAGTCTTATCACGCTTCTTTTTATTTTTCGTTAAATTAATAAGAGACGATTGAATGGAGGCAATATCTGGCATGCTACGCCGATAATAATTGATAATACCGAGAAATTTTCGTAGATCTGCTACGGTATCTGGTAAGGGATAATTTGCAATAGTCTCAACGCGTTGGTGTGATACCCTTGTGGTTAACTAAATAACCTAGAAAAGGTACTTCGCTCTTACCAAAGATGCTTTTGCTGAGGTTGATGGTAAAACCGTATTCGCGTAATCGGTTGAAGTTCGTAGTGCTCCGTTTCACTTGACGATACTATCAGAATGTCGTCTAAGTATGCGAAGCAAAAATTTCGGTTGCGTAACACTGAATGTATGAATATCAAAAAGGTTTGGGCCGCATTTCGCAAACCAATTGGAAGAACCAAGAACTCGTAGAGCCCGAAGGGTGTGATGACTGCCGTCTTTGGTATGTCATCTTCGTGTACTCGAATTTGGTTGTATGCTCGTACCAAATCGATTTTCGAAAATATGGTTTTATTGTATAAAGATTGATTAAAATCTTGAATATGTGGCACTAGGTATCTATCTGGTATTGTTATTGCGTTAAGTGCTCGGTATCACCACAGGGTTTCTATGTACCGTCACTTTTTTGAACTAAATGTAAAGGACTCGCCCAGTTGCTCATAGATGGACGACTAATTCCGAGATCTATCATTAATTGGAATTCGCGCTTGGCTATTTCTAATTTCTGAGGGCACAAGCAAAATTCTTTCGCGGAAACAGGTGACCCGTTCATAATTATAAAATGTTTAGTATCGTGAGTAATTGCGTTGGTAACCATTTGTGGTTTCGTAATGTCCACGAATTCGTTCACAATATCTGAATATATTTTGTTTATGTTTGTGAAACTGAGTGATGATATCGGTATCGAATTGGTTTTTCGAATGTTACCGGATGTCCGAATTGACGTTGTTCCGTCGATTATTTTGAAGCGTTTCATATCGACGAGTATATTAAAATTTTTAAGGAAATCGGCTCCGATAATGCTTTTGTCAACGTCTGCTATGACGAAATCCCATCTAAAATCTCGGCGTAATCCGAAATTTAGTAGTAGTACCTTTTCGCCGTAGGTGTTAATTGGGGTTGAATTTGCCGCGAATAGTTTATATTCTGATTTTTTTCGGTTTGGAAAGATTTTACGAGAAATTCTGCATTAGAATTTTTGTCGTATATGAATAGACGGCGTGATATAGATCTGTGGCCCGCCGTGTATAACAACGGATCTTTTATTTTCCCGAATTATTTGTACTGTTTGTTTTGCCTTGCGGATTTGTAAAATTGCATGGTTTTATGCATTTTCGAGCATCCGCCCCGTATTTAAAATGATACCAGCAGTTTGGATGTTTATTCGCGTCGCGTGATCTCAATCGGCTACGAGATCTAAATTTGTTTTGTTTTGATTTTAATTCATTAATTTGTATGGTTAACGCGTTTATTTGTTCGGATAGCTTGGATATCTGATTGTGTGTGTCGCGTTGAGTAGTTGAAGTTTCGTTTACCTCAGTATATGATGGTCCGGTGATTTCGATAATTTTTTCGGCCATTGTCGCTAATTTATCCAAACTTTCGGTGCTTGTTGCTAATATCGATCGAGTATTTGATGGCATACGTTGTAGGAATAATAATCGTAGAAAATCTTCATTAAGTTGAGTTCCAGCTAGTTGTTTCATTTGGCGTAGCAGTGTTGATGGACGCTTGTCTCCTAGTTCTATTTCCGTTAATAATTTTTTTATTTTCTTTGCTTCTGAGTCGGAAAATTGTTCGACGATTTTCTGTTTAAATTTAGTGCAAATTTCGGTTGTCGGAGGATTTAACGAAATCACTAATTTCGTCGAGTATTTCGCTTTCTATAGCAGCAAGTACGTAATGAAATTTGGTCGTTTCATTAGTAATGTTAGACGTTATGAACTGTGATTCGACTTGACTAAACCATAAACCCACGTTTTTTCTCCAAAATGGTGGAATTTTTATCGACACTCTTGAAACTTGCAGTGGTCTTCCGTTATTTGCATTTTGATTGCTGTTTTCTTCGTTGTCACTAATTTTTATTAACATTATTCATAAAAATATTAAAGTTATTAACTTGTAAAAAAAATGTGGATAATAGCGGTAGATACGCGCGGTTTTTTTGCTTTGTTGTTTTTATATTATTAAATTTACCCCCCTCCTAGCGGGGGGAAACACGTTCCGATTTTGCCCATTAACGAACTTGGCCTTACTTTTTTGCTATAGAACACACACAAAAATTGTCAGCTCGTTATCTCTTTTCGTTCTTGAGTTATCGGGTTCACGGACAGACGGACGGACATACGGAAATGGCCGAATGAGGCCATTTTATGAATACCTTTGTGAAGAATTTTTGTCAAGGTTAAAATTTTCAAGCGTTACAAAGTCGGGACTAAACTTAATATACCTTGTATATATACATATACTAGGTATAAAAATGTTTAAAATACTTTTTTTTGTTGATTTTGCAAAAATATCATTTTAATAAATACATTTGTTTTGAATGTAAAATGTTTAGAATTTCGTAAGATTTAAATAAGTTAAATAATAAGTTTAATAAAAAATTAAAAATGTGTTACCGAGTTACACAACAATATATCTAAAGTAATATAAAAACTGCAATTATTTATTTACTTTTAGGTAATAATTAAATTAAATAACTTAAATAATAAATATAATTATTTATTTTTAATCCTGAAAAATTGTATATATAATCTTTTTTTTTTAATAATAAACTATATTTTTAAAATAAGAAACAATTTGCTGCCCCCAAGTTCGAGATGATTCAGCCGACAACTTGCCAGCGACTGCAACAAAATTGTGTTGCTACTAAATTAAGTACATTGTTGCATTCCCACCTTTGACACCAATTTTATGTTGCGTCCTTTTGTGCAAAATTGGTTGTTGCAGGTGATGAATGTCCGCTGCCACCAGAGCAGTTGATTAAAGCTCAACTTCGTAGGCTTATTTAATTTCAAATATTCGACGTCTCAAATACTTGACAGTAACCAATTGGAAAATTTGATATTACCCAAATGTTTCCAATTTAATACGAGTAATATTCTGGTTAAAAATATTACAAGAGAATGGTAAGTAAGTCAGAAATAAAACAAAACACTTAAAAAACTTAATTTAATTTATTTACTAGTTACTTAATTAATTTTGACTGAATTGATTATTGAAATTTGAATAGACATATCGGATTAATATCCGATTCTAATTGAATTTACATTTTGTATCGTAGTTATGAGATCTTACTGTCTCATAAAAAATATAATTTAAAATCTTTATTTCTAAATCTAAAATATATTTGTGAGTTGATTTACAATTGTTTTTATATGCGAAAATCGACTTAGTTAAAATATATTTGTATTACACCCACTATAATAATTTTTTCAACAAATGTATTTATGATGATTTTGCAAAAATTGCCTAGTGAGTTTTTTATTAAATAAATTTTGTGATTGCAAATTCTTTTGATTGCAAAATACATTCAATAATAATTATAAGTATCATTAAATTTAAATAATTATAAAAAAGCGTTATCGAGTTACGCAACAACATACTATTGCCCTCTGTTAGTTAGCCGGTACTAACTAACCATATTGTGGGAACTACAAAAGTCATGTTATGAGCTCCTATGTATATATGTTGACTGAACCAAAGAATACAATATACAAGCGTATAGTACGATTTTTGTGACACCTAACATTTTTAGTACGTATGCTGACCACTAGACTATTTAGTGCCATTACCAGCACAACCAACTGTCATCCGGGCAACTGGTACTAAGTTCTGCCAAAGTACAGTTGGTTGTGCTGATAATGGCACTAAATACCGAAATCGAACAGCTATTGTCATCTAGTGGTCAGCATACATACTAAAAATTTTAGGTGACACAAAAATCGCACTTATACGCTTCTATGTATATTGTATTCTTTGACTGAAGTATGAACCACGTCTTAGTATCACGTTTTAGTACCTGTGCATGACGCTCTTTAGCGCTAGCAATCAAGTCGACAAAGTTTGAGATGATAAAAACTTAGGCATTTCATTTGAAAATGTCAACGACCTAACATCAAACTAATTATTTTTATTTTGTTAGATTTTTTAATAGAAAGTTTGTGTTTTTTTCTTTTTTGGTTTTGGTTGCATTGTAATTATGGGGTATGTTTGTGCCGAATTGTAAAACAAAAAACATAATTTTACACGTGTTTCCTGGTAATGGAGTAAGTACCTACCTTTTTTGATAAAATTACTTTTCATAATTGTCATTATTTGTCATTAATATATATTATTCTTTACAGGTTTTTGTTTCAAAACACATTTTATTTCATATTTTCAAGAGCCGTTTATTTTAAATGTTAATCTAAGATCGATTAACTACATTAATATTATAATAATATATTGCAATAATTAGTTAAGGTTGTTGTGAAACTGGTGAGGGAAAGTAGGGGTGGTGAGTTGGTCCTATACTAAATGCATTGATACATAATCCATTGCCAACTCTAAATAATTAAAAATTTTGCAGTTAAATCGTTTCAAATAATTTAATTTTTGCAAAAAACATAAATATTTGTAAAAAAAAACATTCGATCAAAAACATAAATGTAAGAAAGGGACGAGTTTTCAGGGAAATCCTTAATGTAATAGTTCCTTCTTAAAAAGTGATGATATGAGAGTAAGGACCGAGCTATTTACAAAGTAAATAGCTCTAGACCTCATATAGTTGCTCTTTAAAAAGTGATGATATCCTTCAATAGTTGCTCTTTAATAAGTGATGATATCCCATTAAAGAGACGAGCTATTTACAAAGTAAATAGCTCGGTAAACTATTTACAAAAAAAATTAATGAGGGGTAAATTGATTAAATGTAAGAAAAAATTTGGTTGAAATTTATTTCGTAAGTTTTCCCTTAGTATATTTTTAAAATTTTATATAACACGGCAAGTTTTAAAATATTTGAAATCAACAGAAAAAATAACTTGCCGCGTAATATAAAAATTTAAATTATAAAATTTTAAAAACATACTAAAGAAAACTTACGAAATAAATTTCAACCAAATTTTTTCTTACATTTAATCAATTTACCCCTCATTAATTTTTTTGGTAAATAGTTTACCGAGCTATTTACTTTAAAAATAGCTCGGCTCTTTAATGGGATAACATCACTTATTAAAGAGCAACTATTATATGAAGTCTAGAGCTGTTTACTTCGTAAATAGCTCGGTCCTTACTCCCATATCATCACTTTTTAAGAAGGAACTATTACATTAAGGATTCGGCCCTTTCTTACATTTATGTTTTTGATCGGATATCACTCCTTTTTGAAAGGCTTAAATATACGAAGCTGAAAACTTCGCACAAAACGCTATGCGTTTTGTTACGCTTCGCGTAACAAAAAAGCGAGCGTATGCTTTGCGTTTCTTTCTTAGGTTGTAATAAAAAATATTAAGTTATATCATGAATAGATCTTTCTATCATGAATAGAAGTGAAAAGGTCAGTTTTAGGGATGTTTTTCCCATTTTCGGGGGGGTTGCGATGTAGGTAAAGAAATTTTTCAAAATATTCTGTTAATTTGACGTTATTTCGGACGTTATTTGACGTTATTTCCCCAAAAACTCGGCCCTTTCTTACATTTATGTTTTTGATCGGATATCACTCCTTTTTGAAAGGCTTAAATATACGAAGCCGAAAACTTCGCACAAAACGCTATGCGTTTTGTTACGCTTCGCGTAACAAAAAAGCGAGCGTATGCTTTGCGTTTCTTTCTTAGGTTGTAATAAAAAATATTAAATTATATCATGAATAGATCTTTCTATCATGAATAGAAGTGAAAAGGTCAGTTTTAGGGATGTTTTTCCCATTTTCGGGGGGGTTGCGATGTAGGTAATGAAATTTTTCAAAATATTCTGTTAATTTGACGTTATTTCGGGTCGATTAGTGAAAATCCCATCTTTTTAGCATGTATAGAACAGAAAAACGTAATTTTGCCACGTCCTGACATTTTTGTAATTTTGTTTTTTTATTAATAAAAAAATTAAATGTGTAACACTTGTATGTTTATTGTACAGAATCTCGTACAACAATGTTAAAATGTTAATTTGGTTTTCAAAATATTCTGTTAATTTGACGTTATTTCGGGTCGATTAGTGAAAATCCCATCTTTTTAGCATGTATAGAACAGAAAAACGTAATTTTGCCACGTCCTGACATTTTTGTATTTTTGTTTTTTTATTAATAAAAAAATTAAATGTGTAACACTTGTATGTTTATTGTACAGAATCTCGTACAACAATGTTAAAATGTTAATTTGGTTCAATTAATTTATAATATTTTATAATTTATATATGTTAGGTATTAACCAATAGTATTCAAGAAATTTTCTGAACCAATTAACGTACAGCATTTGTATGTCATGTAACATCGGTTTTCATATGTATATAACGATTGAAATGAGTTCAACCTTCGATGAGAATCTTTTTATTAATTTTTAATTTTTTTTGATTATTGACGTGGATTCGACGCGACTGCTCGCTGGTGCCACCTGAAGGACACCAGGGTCAGAAACGAAACAGATGGCTTCGAAATCCAATGTCACTGTTGACATTGATAATTATAATTATTTTGTATTTATTTATTTTATTTTTAAGTTAGCACACATTAAATAATTACCGACCTCGCTCAATCATCGATCGTCGACATGGAGGTTGGAATGGTGTACGAGTAGCCGCTTGTCTATATGGAAGTCGTGAACACTCACTACCGCTAGTCAACTGGTTGCTCTATTTGTAAAAAGCAACATTAAAAAAAATAAAAGGCAGATTGTTGTTAAAATTTCAAAAAAATAACAGTCCCGTATTATAGACTTGTCGACATAGTGATCATTAAAATAAAAGTTCGAGTTATGATGAACAATTATTAGACAAGGTATATTTCTATTGTACGATGGATGAAAATGATATTGAATTATAAAGATGAAATAATACATCGTTATATTGAGTTGTTGGTTGGATTTTGGAAGTGTGTCTGAATTAGATATTTTCAAGCTTGAAAAAGCATATTTTATATTGGATGAATTAATGATGGGTGGAAACACAAATAGCATCAGCAACATCACACTAAATGAAATATTAAATCAAGTGAATATTAATAAAAATTCATAATCCTAAATCCAGCCCTGGTGTTCAGATTTAAAAATTTTATGACAAATATCAAGGAATGTGAACAACAGTGTTGTTTTGTTATCGAGTGGCAAAATTTTGTGTTTGGACCAAAAAAATAACGATTTAATGTATTAATTTTTTTGAGGAGATTCTTATTTCGAAAGCCGAACGATTCGTATCGTAGCGATTATTAATAAATTGTTTGCGATTATTAATAAATTTTGTTAAACTGTTGAAGATAATTTTTTTAATTTGTAAAATATTGATTGCGAACTGAACAATATTACAATTTTTTTAAATTTTAATCGTGATTTTTGGATTTATTTTTGTTACCGAAAGCGTTGATTTGAGCGAGGTTTGGTTATTGCTGTAGCGTCTGAGCGTGTTCACGTAAAGTGTTTTATGTTGTTTTTTTATTTGTTTTATTTCATTATTATTATTTTCTGTTTGATTAATCGAGTCACGTAAACACGCTCCGTTCGTACCGTATTTAAATAATTTTTTCATGTTCGATATTTATTTTGTTTATTTGTTAAATTCGAGTATTATATATTTTTTTTGATATTATTAAAAATTTAATTTTTTTGTTATTCGTGAATAAATAATTTATTTTATTTGTTTCGTAATTTCGATCATCCGTAATCAGACGAGTGTCCACCTTTCTGACCTGCCACCCAGATTCAGGGTTAACGAGCTGCCGTATCCGATTCGTGAGTGGTCCTCTTTAAAAACCTGGCGCCCAACATAAGTTTTTTTTTCGAATTGGTGCCACAATTTATCGGCCAGCCATCACCTTGTTGATTCCCAGGTGGTGAAACTACCGTCACAATATATATATATATATATATATATATATATATATATATATATATATATATATATATATATATATATATATATATATATATATATATATATATATATATATATATATATATATATATATATATGTTAAGTTTTATATATCATCAAACTTAAAAAATATACAAACTATATACAAATTTTTACAATAAAATATATTTAATGTATTCATGTCAAACAAACACAAAATATAAAATATATCTTTTAATATTAGAACAATCGAAAAATACGTAAGGAATAAAGTTGTAGGAAATCAAGTTTGCTACAATTCATCACCTTATCATTTTTGCTCAAGCACAAAGTGTACAGATATACTAAGGAATTTAATTTTCAATCTTAAACCGTCAATATTTCTGTAAATATTAGTGTAACAGAAAAAATGATAAGAACTTCATCTACAACTTTAATTCTTATAAATTTTTCGATTTTTCGAATATTAAGGGAGATATGTTAAAATTAGTGTTCACCCCTCCCTCTATATTTGAATAAATGTACTCATATTGAGTCAAACTAAAGAATGGATGGAAATTTTTGTTTAAATTATTCAAAGAACATAATAACATATTCGATATTCAAAATCTATTGCCTATATCTGATCAAACTACCATGTAGAAAACACTTTTGTTTTTTCCCATTTTTTCGAATGTTGCGTTGGGAAAATAGAATTTTTTCGATCTAAAAATACGTTTTGAGATATCCCACGTCGAACGCACAAACTCGCATCCTTATAAAATGTCTGGAAATGCCTTATACTTAAACACATAATTTTAATTTTTGATATTCCATATGTTCCGTTGGGAAAATTAAATTTTCCCAAAGGTTCTTATTTAAGGTATCGAAAATTTCGAATGCAAAAAACCGCACCCTTCTACCATTTCTGGAAGTGGAGCAACAAAGTTTTAAAAAATCGTGCACAAATATCATAAGTGGTGCGTTCAACATTTTAGTATAAATATAAAATATACGGACCAATCATAGAGCAGCAATATTTCCTATGTTAATTTTATCAAAACAAAAATTTTCCATTTCCCGATATAAATTTCGTGGTTTGATAATTTTCCTTTCGGTTTTGGCACTATATCTAACTGTATGCCAAATATCAACTTTTAAGAACTTGTGGTCTAGGCCCTGGAATTATTATCATGTTCCCAAAAATTGTGGGCATTCCCGCTTTTTAACGACTTTTGAATGCGAATAACTTTTTAATCGTTTATTTCTTAACGGTGATTAAAAAAACGGTCTCTTATAATTCCCTAAATAGCTTATATTCGAAAAATCAGCACTATTGCTCGTTTCGTTCAGAAGATATTTCGGGGTCAGATCTGCTCTGATATTTCGATAAGTAATAGTACTGTAAGCGCGAAGGCAATAAACCCTTTAAACTCGACCTGTCGCACTATCGTGCTCTAGATATTGTTTAAAACTTAAATCGTAAATTTCATTTTTTCGAAGAGTTTTAATAATTAAAAATATGTTTTTATGTATTTCAAAAAAGTTGCATGGTGATAAAACTAAATAAAACTAGATAAAAATAAATAATACTAAAAATAAAACTAGATTTAGAGCATTTTTCGATCTACAAATTTAATTATCTCAGAAACAAAACACTAGATTAATTTAAAATTTGGCCCAGGTATTGATAAATATTATGGCAGTTTTTCATAACACTGGCATATCGGGTTGTCGAAATATAGATTATTGTATTCATGTTTTTACCGACGAGTCCATTTAACCTATGTAAAAATCTCTTAAAAATCGTAACATTTTATTACTCAAAAACTAAAAATAGGATCATCTTCAAATTTTGACAGGATATTCTTCATTATTGAAATAATAAGCTGTAAACTTTTGAAGAACGTGTCATTAAATTGAATTTTCTTCACAACAACCTTAATTAATTTAAATTCTATGGATTGCACCAAAACCTTTCTTAAAACAAATTGACAAAAAATTTTATTGCATATATAAAGCGAATGTTAGGTTAAGAAATTTTAATACAGTGTAGTCAAATGGGGTAAGTGATGTAATTTTGACTACTTGTACGTGTTCGTTGATTATTTAAATAAAACAAATGGATTCACAATTTTGTTAATTTTATTAAAATACGTATACTGTACAGAAATATAAATTGTTTTTTATTACGTAGGTTGTTATACATGAGCTGTTTGCGCGGTTCTGTTCAGTGTTGCCAGACCCGATTTCTTAAAAAGCGGTAGATCCACCAAAATAAAGCGGTAGATTAAGAAAAAAAGCGGTAGATTCAAAAAGTTGTATTTTGTATATAGAATATATATTATTTTACCATTTACATGCATAAAAAACTAGTCTGTTTGAAAACTGTTAACATGTACGTCTGTTACTGTAACGTACGACACGCTCATGACAAAATCAGTAATTACAGACCCATATTCCATTCTAAAATTTAGACACATTCATGGCAAAATCAGTAATTACAGAACCATATTCCATTATTTCAAATGATGGAATATGGTCTGTAATTACTGATTTTGTACTTGTACGACTGGGAGTTTTTAACTAATAATTATTATAAAAAATTGAAAAAATGACACAAATTCAAAAATTTTTTTATTTACTCACAAAATTTCTAAAAAACGGGAGATTAAGAAAAAAACGGTAGAGCGGTAAA
This sequence comes from Nineta flava, assembly GCA_963920215.1. NCBI lineage: Eukaryota > Metazoa > Arthropoda > Insecta > Neuroptera > Chrysopidae > Nineta > Nineta flava. The sequence continues at coordinate 50,625,959 of OY986043.1, read as the reverse complement.
AATCCTAAAAAAGCGGTAGATCTACCGTTAAACGGGAGATCTGGCAACACAGGTTCTGTTTTTGAGACGAATATCTTCCCGCTTGTGCGTGCTTCTATCGTATGTCGTTGACACGAGGTTCCCCGAAGGTTGTCGATTGCATAGATGTAAGCATGTAGTGACATCTGTGACAATTTGATCTGCCACTATGACCTGTTTTTGAGATGGTCACATTGGCATTTATATTTAACATTTCATTTATGCTATGGTCAGATGCCACCATGTGAACGACATACGATATCCTGCAGTGATTAAGATTATAAATTTCATATACAAAAATATTAAATTTTAATTATATTTAAATATTTTTTTGGAAATTGGACTTTTCCTGAGCGCATTGTTTTTGATTTTTCGTTTTGAACGCTCTTATTTGTAGTTGGTGTTGTTTCGTTGTCTGTTTGCGAACTTTTAGTTGGTGTATAAACACTTTGATCACAATCCGCTTCCAGTTTGTTTTTAATTTCGATTGTAAAGTATTTATCGTAACGTTTTATCACTCGGTAGGTACCGTTGTATGGAGCTTGTAGTGGTCTTCGTACACCGTCGAAACGTATAAACACGAACTCACATTTATTTAATTGCGGTTGCACCAACACTTTTGTATTACCGTGTAGTGGGATTGATTGCGGTTCAAAACTTTTCATGTTATATTTGAGTTTCGTAATGAATGTATTTGGGTCACACTCGTCGCTGGTCGTGGACTTCGTAAAAAAATCGCCTGGTAGTCTTAACGTTTGCCCGTATAACATCTCTGCGGGACATACGTTTAAGTCACTGATAATTGCTGTACGTAAACTTAATAGTACTGTCGGTAGTACGTCTACCCACCGCCCAGTCATGTGGCACTTGATTGCTGCTTTTAATGATCGGTGCCAGCGTTCAATTTTCCCATTTGCGGCTGGATGGTACGCGGTCGTTCGTAAGTGTTTGATACCAATTATTTTAGCTAATGATGCGAATACTGCGGACTCAAATTGCCGTTCACGATCTGTGGTAATTTTGCATGGTGTGCCGTATCTGCTAATCCATACGTCATATATCACCTGTGCCACTGTTTCGGCTGTAATATCAGTAACTGGAACAGCCTCTGGCCATCTCGAAAAACGGTCTATCATCGTAACACAGTACGTAAAACCTTGTGACGGAGGTAACGGTCCTATTATGTCAATATTTAGGTGTGTGAACCGTTCGTTTGGAATGTCAAATTTGCCTAAGAGACTTTTATTGTGTCTCCAGATTTTTTATCTTTGGCAAGCGTCGCATGTTTGTGTCCATTTAGCGCAATCTTTGCGAATATTGTGCTTTTGAGACCTGGATGCGATAAATTATGTAAGGCATTAAATACTGTTTTTGTAAAATCTATAGGGATGTATGGTCGTATACCGTTGTTAGCGACGTCGCATACTAGTGCAGTTGTGCTAAACTCGGTTGTAATCTTTTTTAATTGTAATTTAGTTTTCGTAGATGCCATTAAGTTAAATAGCTCTGTATCGTTTTGATGCGCATGTGCTATCTCTTCGAATGGAATTGTGCTGGGTGTTAAGATTTCCTGCATGCGTGACAACGCGTCTGCTACGACGTTTGCTTTCCCGGATATATGTTGTATGTTAGTGGTAAATTGAGATATAAAATCTGGGTGCCTAATTTGTCGTGGAGAAGCGTTCGGATTGTGTCGTTTGAATGCGAAGGTGATGGGTTTTGTGGTCCGTCAGTACAGTGAATTGTTGACCCTCCAGTATTTACCTATAGTGTTTGATTGAGTTGTGTATAGCCAATAGTTCCCGGTCGTAAGTACTGTAACATCGTTGAGCATCGCTTAACTTTTTGGAGAAAACTGCCAATGGTTCGTGTATATCGCCTAGTCGTTGTTCGACTGTGGTTCCTATTGCAGTGTCGGATGCGTCTACTATTAAAAATAACGATTTAGATGGGTCAGGGTGTGCTAGTATAGCTGCGGTTGATAATTCTGTTTTTAATTTATTAAAGGAATTAATGGCTTTGTCGTTCCAAGTGATTTTTGTTCTATCGCGTTTCTTTTTGTTTTTTGTCAATTCAATGAGAGGTGTTTGAATTGAAGCTACGTTAGGCATGCTCCGCCTATAATAGTTGATAATCCCAAGAAATTTTCGTAGTTCTGCTACAGTGTTTGGTAAGGGATATGTTGTGATAGAATCGACGCAATCTGGCAAAGGTGTGATACCCTTTTTATTAACTAAATAACCCTGGAAGGGTACTTCACTCTTACCGAAAAGGCTTTTACTAAGGTTGATGGTAATACCGCATTTGCGTAGCCGGTTGAATACCATTTTTAAATGTTCGCAGTGCTCTGCTACGTTGGAGGATGCAATCAGAATGTCATCCAGCCCGAATGGAAAAACCAAAAATTCGTAAAGTCCGAAAGGTGTGATGACCGCCGTCTTCGGCATGTCATCTTCGAGTACCCGAATTTGATTATATGCTCGGACTAAGTCGACTTTTGAAAATATTGTTTTATTGTATAGAAATTGATTGAAATCTTGAATGTGGGGTACCGGGTACTTGTCTGGTACCGTTATCGCGTTAAGTTCCCGGTAATCTCCACATGGTCTGTATGTACCGTCACTTTTCTGAACTAAATGTAAAGGACGATTCACCCAGTTGCTCATAGATGGGCGACAAATTCCCAGATCTATTATTATTTGAAATTCGCGTTTAGCGGCTGCTAATTTCTGAGAGCATAAGCGACGTGCTTTCGCTGAAACAGGTGGTCCGTTTGTAATTATAAAATGCTCAGTATCGTGAGCAATTGCGTTCGTAATCGTGTGTGGTTTTGTAATGTCTACAAATTCGTTTACGATATCTGAATATATATTTTTCGTTTTTGTGAAACTGAGTGATGATATCGGTTGCGAGTTAATTTTTTGAATACTACCGAATGTACGAATTGGCGTTGTTCCGTCGATCAATTTGCCGTATTTCATGTCGACGAGTAAGTTAAAATTTTTGAGAAAACCGGCTCCAATGATATTTTTGTCTAAAATCCCGGCGTAATGCGAAATTAAGTCGAAGTACTTTCTCGCCATAGGTATTGATTGGGGATGAGTTTGCCGCGAATAGTTTGTATTCGGATAGTTTGCGGTTTGGAAAATTTTTAGCGCGTAATACTGAAATATCAGCTCCTGTGTCTACGAGGAATTCCGCGTTAGAATTCTTATCGTAGATTAATAAACGGCGTGATGTCGATCCGTTGCCCACCGTGCATAACGACGGATCCTTGATTTTCCCGAATTGTTCGCATTATTTGTGATTTTGCGGATTTTTAAAATTGCATGACGTTATGCATTTCCGTGCGTCCGCTCCGCATTTAAAATGATACCAGCATGTTGGGTGTTTAGTCGTGTCGCGTGACCTTGAACGATAATTTTGTCGGCCATTGCCGCTAATTTGCCCAACTGTTCGGTACTAGTTGCTAATATCGATTGGGTATTAGATGGCATACATTGTAGGAATAATGACCGTAGAAAATCCTCGTTAAGCTGGGGTCCAACTAGTTGCTTCATTTGGCGCAGCAGTGTTGATGGACATTCATTTTTCGTTTGAATTCCGAATAAATGATATTCCTTCGTGGTGGATTAGTAATGAAATCACTTACCTCGTCTAAAATTTCACTTCCGATTGCTGCCAACACGTGGTGAAATTTTGTTGTTTCACTTGTTATATGCGAAGTGATGAATTGTGATTTCACTTGAGTGAACAATAAACTAACATTTTTCTTCCAGAATGGTGTAATTTTGATTGCTATTCTTGTAACTTGATTGTTATTGTCGTTGATGTTTTCTTCACCGTCGGCCATTTTGTTGTTACCACGTTTTTTTTTTTTTTACGAAAAAAAAGTCGCGGTTACCATATAGTTATCGTCGTGGTTACCAGTGTAGTTTATTATTGAAGTAATTAGTTGTATCGATGGCTGATTAAAATTTTTGTGTCGTAAGTCTCCAATTTGTAACGATAACTAATCGAATTTTTATACGTCGGGCGTCACCAATGTACACAACAGTTTTTTAATGTGCAATTATTAATTTTTTTTTTTATTTACAGCGTTTTGAAATTTGGGCAGCAGCTTGTAAGCTATTTGATTTAGAAGTTGTAAATCGAAGAAAATCTGCGATTTATATTTTGCAGAAGAGGCAAAATTTAAAAAGCTTGGGCACAACAGGACCAATTTAAAATGCAATTCTGTACCAACCTTGCATTTACCAGGTATGCGTTTCTTAAATACATAAATTATTTAATTTCATTCGAAAAACAAACTAATTTCGCATAAGTGTATGCGAAAGGCTTTCTCTTTTTTGGAAATTTTAAAGTACCTAACATAATATTTAGATACTTCAGGAATAATTTTTTATTTTATACAACTAATATTTGTATTTGTATTTTTGTACCACGTTTAACGTTTTTTATTTATTTTTGTAACATATTCTTTAAAATATTCTTGTATTTAAATATAATTTGTGAGGGATACTTTTTGATCATTTTGATTATTTATTCATGGTGAACCATTAATAAAGCAGCTAAAGTTTTAGTATTAGAGATGGATTAATAGAATACTTTCAAACCAAAACAAATAAAAAGATTGCCGGAATTAGATTTTTTGGGCGGCATGTTTTATTAAACAAAAAGTAAAAGATTGAACTTAAGAAAGAACTTTATACAGCTATTGTGATGTTTAATATGGTTTCTTAAGTTTTAATTTGAATTTTACAGATAATGAAGCAACAATAGCTGACCCAAATGAATCTGCGTCAACCTCATCGCTGGGTATAAAAAGACCAAGTAAATTTATAACCAATATGTTTTTATGATATTCTATATGAGTATTGAATATGTATATATGTTTATATCGAGCATTTCGAAAAAACGTATGAACCTATCAAAATAACAATTTGAACCACCATTCAAATTCAGTTATTAGTTGCTTGCTAACTGGGTACTGAAATATGTATAAAATCATAAAAAGAAATGTGCGAATAATGTTTGCTAAAGATTTATTACAAAAAGTTTTTATTTTTTGTACTGGGACCCTATTTCTCCAGACGTTGTCGCGGAAAAAATTGGAAGAAAAAAATTTTTTCCAAAAACTAATCCAGGTGGAATTTTAAAGTAGCCAAAATCATTAGAGTAAGTTCACTTTCTGAAAGGGTAAAAGTATACACCAAAATTTACAAAAAAATATTAACAAGAGCAAGATAATTGGAAAAAGCAAAAGTTAACTATCAAAAACGATTAAAAATAGCACAAAAATTATCCACTACCTTAGAAAATGTCCGAAAAACTTTAATAAAACCGATTATGGCATTGTTCATGTCCCAAATCAGAAATCAAGGAGAAAAAAAAAAGAGATGTAGATATAAACCTGGATGAAAAAATTCCGTTCAAGTGTGGAATTAATGAACATATAATGAAACAATTAAAAAAGAGTGTAGAGCAATTAAATATAAAGGATCGTTATTGTTGTTTACTTTTTGGTGAAATTGTTGTATTTTATTTAACCCGACTTCAAAAAGGAGGATGGTTCTCAATTCGTCTGTATTTTTTTATTTTATTTTTTTTTCCCTTATTATTAAATTAAATAAAATTTAAAAAGTGTTTCATCTTTTATTAAAACCATCGTTCAACGAATATAACAGAAATGTAGATAGAACCCTCTAATTTCTACAATGCCAAAATGGCGACAGAAAATGTCTCAAATTTGCAGACCATGTAATGGTTTCATGGTGAGGGGGATTAGGAAAAAGTGGAAGTAACCACTATGTTTTTTTTTAACGAAAGTGGGATCTAGCAAAATATTTAAAAAATATAAATCATGCTTTACATGAGATAGGATAAAATGTTTTAGCAACGGTGTGTGATCAACATTCGACAAATTCTGCTGCAATAAATAAAATATTTTAAAAGGGGAGACTCCGCGGGAAGAAATTTAAAAAAAATGGAGAAAATAGATTTTTTTGGATTCACGGTGGATGAAAAAGAAATTATTCCTCTTTTTGATCCACCTCATCTTTTAAAGGGTATCAGGAAGAATTTAATTAAAACTTATGTTAAATTTATTTCGAAAAACGGAATCCACACAGCGTCTTGGGGTAACATTATTAAACATTATTAAAGATCCTGTTGAGAATTTTTGTTGTATTAGAAGTCACGGAGTGCGAAATATTAATCCTTCCTGTTCTTCATTTATTGCTTCTTTTAAAACATTAATTATTAACAAATTTATTTCACCGCATTCCGCAGGGGCAAATTGTGAGGATGATCAGTGTGAGGGAGCGTTAAACACTTTAAAATCTTTCATTTGTTTAAAAAATAATGAGTTTCCGAATAAAAACTTATATTAAAAATTCGAAGTCAAGCTTACGTTGCAGGATATGTTGCTTGAGATGCCAGCAAGATTTGAAAACAAGTGAAAGTCACGATTATCACGGGTTGATTGAGAACCGAGCTTACGGTCCTAAGGCACTTCTCGAACAGCTTTTATTGAATTATTCTTAAAGTGTAATCATATATTTCATGTTTATATACCCCAAATATGCATTGAGGATAATATTTTCCAAAAACTTTCAATAAAAATTTGCAAATTTGTCACTTTTGATTTTGGATGTAAAAATCATAATTTACAAACAATATTTATTGGCAAATTTATTTGAAAGTTTGAGGAAATAATATGTTAACAAAATACTAAAGGGGAAGGAAACCAGAGCAGTTACTTCTGATAGGGTAAAAATATTGGCCAATAGAAAATATAGAAAGTTTATTGCCGTAGTAAAAAAAAAACTAAGCAATTAATTTGAATCATAAGTCTTGTAAATACCCGAATAAAATTTCAAATTAATCTTGTTTTTATTTTTGATAATTAAATTTGTAGATCGAAAAATGTTCTAAATCTAGTTTTATTTTTAGTTATATTTATTTTTATCTAGTTTTATTTAGTTTTATATAGTTTTATCACCAAGCAACTTTTTTGAAATACATAAAAACATATTTTTAATTATTAAAACTCTTCGAAAAAATTAAATTTAGGATTTAAGTTTTAAAAAATATGTTTTTTATACAAATATTTTTTTTTTACAAAAATTAAATTATTTGAAACGATTTAATTGCAAAATTTTTAATTATTTAGAGTTGGATGAGATATCAATACATTTAGTATAGGACAAACTCACCACCCCTATTTTCCCTCACCAGTTTTACAACAACCTTAAGGACAGAGATGGCCATCTATTCCCACTACTATATTTTATCTATTACTTTTATCTATGGAGGTTAGAGTATAGAAGGATAACTATCTCCATGTTATAAAAAGTGTCCCCTAAATAGAAGAAAATTGAGATGGCGCTGGTGTACTGTAATACCAATTTTAAAGAAACTAAAAGTAGATATTAAAAGTAGACAAGGACAGGCTAACATCCTCTTTGTAAAGGCGGAATTTTTAAATTATTACATAAATCATATGAAACCTCAAATGTTAAAGAAGTAAAAAGGCTATTTATTTAAGAAATTCCATGAATATAATAAACAATGAATTAGTGATAAATTTTCAAGTCACAATAAATTTGAAAAGTTAAAGGTATTTTAATAACAAAATTATAATTAAGAAACTAGAAGTAATATATATTTCAATTAATAAATTTTGTTCAAAAAATAGAATAACCCAATTTTTTATTTTTTTTTTTAATGTATATTATTTTTTATTTATAAATAAAAATGATCACATTCAAAATGGGATTCAATATAACTACTTCCGGTTGGCAACTATACTTCGTTCTACAGTAACTATCTTCAGAGGAAGTCCACCTTCTCACAAGCGCCATTGTGGTCATTCACTGAAACTTAATTTTACGTTTTTCGACACTTGTTTTAGTTACAACCACAAGAGATAGTTCTCCTTCTATACTCTAACCTCCATAATTTTATCTATGGTTGTATATTAGTCTTTTTGAATGCACATGTTTCGTTCACTAGCAGAGTATACTTACAGTTTCCTCGTGGTTGATTAACAGCAAAGTTCTTTTAAATAATCAACAAACATGCAAGACGTTAAGAATCAAAAGGCACCTACGGGAAAACAGCTAAAGCGAAAGCAAAATGAGTCCAGTGATAATGGATCACCAAAAAAACAAAAACCGGGAAATCAAACACCAAATAAAAAGAATCAAAATAGGGCTACTACACTGATAAATCAAAAATTCAACACACTGAAAAAAACACCTGGTTCAAAAAAAAAACCTGAAAAGAAACAGTTACTTGGAATTGTGGATGGTGCAGAGAAACAAAAACAAACGGATTCAAAGAAAATACAACGAAAATTGAAACTGAAAGAAAAAAAGAAGAATGTGAAAGACGAAATTCGCAAATTAAGAGAAGGCCAGTTGTCAGTAAATGATTGTAAATTGATAAATTTCAATTACATTGAGAAGAAAGTTCAACAATTGGAAACCGCACCAACTTTATCAAAAATAAATAAAAATAAATTAAAAAAATTTCAACAATTATTGGAATTCAAAAAAACTGGCGATGTATCTGTTTTTGCAACACAACCAATTAATGAAAAGAAAGGCGGTAAAGCTAACAAAATCAAACCTAAAAAACAAAACCAACAAAACAAAAAAGTCAAGAAAGAAGTTAAAAAAGAAACAGAATCTAGTGAAGATAAAGATGATGAAGAAGAAAGTGATGATTCCAACAAGTTAGAAATTGATGGAGATGATGATGATAGTGATGTTGAAAATGACGACGATGATGATGATGATGACGAAAGTGAAGAAGAAAAACCAGCGTTACCAGCATTTAAAGGTATAAAACAGAAAGGTACACCAAACAAACCCGGTCACCAACAAGCAGGTCAAAAAAATTAGAAATTTCAGAAAAATTTTCAAAATAACAAACAAACAAAAAAATCAAATGGTAAATAAATATTGTTAATTATAAGATTATAATTATGTTTTATTATATATAACTGTTTATTATATAAGTATCATTTTCCATTAAGATGCCATTCAATTTATGATTGTTTTATAAAATTAACAAAAATTGGAAAAAAACTTTTTTTTTAGGTAAATATAATAGAATCATAATTAATAATTTGGTCTTAGTTGTGTGTATAGATTACACTTATATGTTATAAAATATTATAATATATTATAAAAATAAATTATAAAACAAATCTATCAATATTACTTATTGATTAAAAAGTTTCTTATGTATTGAATAGAAATAATAATTATTCCATTAATTTCATAAGTATATAACAAAATGTATTTGAATTTAAATATATATTGGTAAAAACGAACATATTTGTTTTTTCATCCTATATCAATATTTTTCAGACAACACATAACTTGGCCACGTGGTGGATCATTGTTTTAAATTATATTAACCTTTATCATATATCCGACTGTGGGAGTCTATTAATATGAGAATTGTTTCAGGGGGGGGGGATCAATTTTAAGCTTTTTTGTGTTTTTCAACACTTATTCGACAACTATTAAAAAAATTATAATTTTTTAAACGGTGGTTGAAAACACTGCTTCATAGTTTTGCTTGAGTACTAACGTGTACTTACTACTAATAGACTAGTAAAGAAGTCCCTTTTTTAGAATTCCACTTCGCCTTCTTAGAAAATTATGATCAAGGTGGCATTCGATTCGTAATTGCATCTAGAAAGTTTTTGAAAAAGTTGAAGTCTCGCGTAAATAATTGCAACAGTTATAAACAATTTAGTAAAAAAAGGGGGTTTCGTTTTTTGGAAATATCTCAAAAACTATTGTAGATATCGGAAATCGAATAAAAGATTCTCAAAAAGCAGGAAATTTCCTAAAAAAAGTCTCAACTTCCGAAACTTTACTACTAATATTTATAATTTTAATTGAGAGATCAAAATAGGTATTGAAAACGAGTGATTCGGCTCTTGAACAAAAAAAATTTTTTAATCCATTAAATATGAAATTAAGGAAACAAAAAATTTATGTACTTAGTGGATACTTCAACAAACAATAATCCGTCGGCAAAAAATTTTTACCTCAATTTTTCCATTAACTATGCTTTATTTAATTTAAAAAATTTTCCAATCTGGGTAACCCCGATAATTTTAAAAATAAGTCTGTAAAAGGTTTTTTACTTCTGGAAGCTATTCTTTGAAGGATTTAAAAAGGACACCCGTTGAAAAATTTTGATTTATACGGAAAAATTCAAAACATAAATAAAGTATTGCGACTTTTAAAATTTAAATATCCTTTAAACTATTAAGGATACGACAAGACCACTTCAAGTCTTTTTTATTTTTCATTAACCAATAGACCTTTTCATTTCAAATCACGATTTGTCTTTGTTTCGGACAGATGTCAAAAAAATCAATGTGAAGAAATGAATAAACAATACTTCTTGTCTTTTTTCATCTTATTGTAGACAGTACGAAAATCGCATGCGCACAACACCCTATGAAAAGGTCTATGAACAAATTGTATTGTTTTGAATTTTGGTTTGTTTATAAAAAAAATGGAAAATCAAAATATTTTAAATTTTCCAACGGGGATCTATTTAAATCCTTCAAAGAATAACTCCCAGAAGTAAAAAAAATTCCAGACTTTTATTTTAAAAATTATCGGGGTTATCCAGATTGAAACAATTTTTTAATTAACTAAAGCATAGTTAATGGAAAAATTGGGGTAAACATTTTTCGCCGACGGATTATTCTTTGTTGGAGTATCCAGTATAAGTACGTACATTTTTTCTTTCCTTAATATTCATATTTATTGTGTTAAAAAAATTTTCTTGTACAAGTGTCTGAATCAAGCTGAGCCGAATCACTCGTTTTCAATACCTATTTTCATCTCTCAATTAAAATTATAAATATTAGTGGTACAGTTGCAGGAGTTGTGACTTTTTTTTAGGAAATTTACTGCTCTTTAAGAATCTTTTATTCGATTTCTGATATCTACAATAGTTTTTGAGATATTTCCAAAAAACGAAACCCCCTTTTTTTACTAAATTGTTTATAACTTTTGCAATTTTTTTACGCGTGACTTCAACTTTTTCAAAAGATTTCTAGATGAAATTACGAATCGAATGACACCTGGGTCATAATTTTCTGAGAAGACGAAGTGGAATTCGAAAAAAGGCACTTCTTTACTAGTCTATCAAACTGAATCATCAAGTGAAGAAAATTTAAATTTATAAACCCCACGCGTTAATTTTAGTAATCCGTACCAAATTCACAAAATGGAACACTTCTGGAATCACTTCAGAGTGTTTCGTCTGTCTCAAATGAAACTGCCACAGGCAAAGATTGTTGAGTGTTACCAATTATAAACCTAAATTTTCAAGGGCATCGTGTAGTGTCAAATGAAAGTTTTTTGAAGCACGAATTGAATTACGTATATTTTTTTAAACATTTTTTAGAAATAACGTTTAAAAATTGCTATCCCTCAACCTTATCGAAAAAAGATCGTTGAGAAAAACCTGAAAAAATAATTAATATTGAGAATTAAATAGAATGAGGTTGAACCAAAATTGAAAATGATTCTAGCACAATTAATTGTTAGAGTGTAAATTGGGATCTGGAAAACAAAACTTTCAACATCGTGTAGGGTGCAAATGAAATATTATTGAGACGCGAATTAAACAATTTATATGATGTTTTTTTAATGCATTTGTTGAAACATGTTTCGTGATCAAGACTAGAAACTTGTAATAAAATGCCCTCTCGATAATTAATCCCTCGGTTTTCTCGAGCTTCTATACGGAAAACATTTCTAGAGGTGTAACTAGTAAAATTACGCCTGAAGGCAGAAATTGGAAATGTTTTATGTATTCACTAATTGTTATTATTAATTTATGTATAATCCTTATTTTGATTAAGTAATTCATTTCTAAAAATTATATCTTAAGCAGTGACGGATTTACCGGGTAAGCAAGATAGGCAGCTGCCTAAGGCGGCAAATTTTGGTCGCTTACACTAGATTCTACATATAACGCTACTTGGGTGTTCAAAAATAGAATATGCCTGATTCATTTTTGAATCACTGTAAATGAACTTAATTCTTTTTCTTATAATGAATCCTTTTTACAATCAATATCGACAAAAATCATAGCTATGTTCTTTACGTTTTGAAATGATCAGAGCGGTGTTGTACTGAATTGCTTAATTCTGTGCAATTGGTTGCGTATGTGCATTAAGCGCAGGCATAAGCGGTTCAATTCAACACCGTTTGGATCACTTCAAATCGTAATTACGTTTTAAAGTGATCCAAACGGTGTTATACTGAACTACTTACTTTTGCCCCTCAAATGGTCGCCGAAATTCACGATGCGCTGCAATAATTGAATTTGAATGCACGATATAATTGAGTTATTTTGAGGATATATTAAGAATTATTGCAGACTATTGCGCGTTGTTGTAGAGTATAATTGTTCTCTTTAAAAAAATTCGAGTTCTTCAATTATCTGGAAAAAAATTGTTTAGAATTTATAATCAGAGAAAATGAAGTGATGACTTTGGGGCACACTATATTTACTTATATTCACTGACAAATGCACTCCCTGTAGGATAAAAGGTACAATTCCGGAAGCCCTACAGGCAATAATAGACACAAATGTTCGATTAAACAATATTAAATTACAGGAACACAATACAGCGCACTCACAAAAATTACATCAACAACTTATATATTTATATTCTCTTATGAACTATAGAGGGCAATTCTAAACGATACATTCTAATTATTCTGTCATATTCTTATTAGACTATATTATTATTGTATTCCCCCACACTCCCCTTCAATAATAAATTTCATTATAGTAAACCTAAATCTTTTCTTAAAGTAAGAAACTTTATTCTCCCCAACGGTTTCGTAAAAACATCTGCCACCAGCTCATTTGTACTTATATACAAATGTATATAAGTGTTATATAATTAGTGTTAGAACATCGCTTTTGATTTTATCTCTTATAAAATGAACCTTTATGTCGATATGTTTCAGCTTATGATGGAACTGAGGGTTTTTGCACAACTTTATTACGCTTTGATTATCCTCATATAAAGTCACGCGAACCTCATAACCTTGTAGGTCCTTGAATAGGCTTCTAAACCAATAAGCCTCACTTGCAGCTGACCTGAGAGCTATAAACTCCGACTCTGTTGACGACAATGCTACTGTAGCTTGTTTTCGTGACCCCAAGACACAGTACAACTAAATATTTTAAAAATAAAACCCCCGGTAAATTTTCGATCGACTCTGTCTCCAGCCCAATCCGAATCTATATACCCTATGATCTCATTTTGAGCTTTACACTTTTTAAATACTAACACTAGATCCAAGGTTCCTTTTACATATCGCAATACATATTTCAATGCATTCCATAAATCCATACTCCCATACGATTAGTACCTACTCAAAACACTAATTGATAAGCATAGATCTGGCCTCGTACATAACATAGCATACATCAACGATCCTATAACCATTCTACATTTCTTTCCCACCTCACTACTGTCAGATTCTTCTCTTTTTAAGACACTGTGATCAAAATTTTCCTGCATAGGTGTCTTTGCTGGATTGCAATCGAACATCCCACACTTCTTCAACAATTTTTCTAAATAAAATTGACTCAAGGTCATTGTATTCTCCTGCACATTTTGCACTACCAAACCTAAATCTTTCATTTTAAAATACTCATTCAATTTTCTTTTCAAGCGCACAAAATTTTTCTCCTCATTCGATGCTAAAAATAGGTCGTCAACATATAACATAATAGACAGTATTCGAATTTAGATTTGAAAAATCTAGCTCTATTATTACCAAATCGCATTCTGATGAGGGGATCCCCGGGAAATCGAAGAAAATCCTCATTTTATATATGATAACCGATTTCTGCGAAATTTTTTTTTTTTTTAAAGGGTATACTTATTCATAATGGGAAAATAAGAAAATTTTTTTAAAATCCGACTTCAAAAAAATTGTTTTGCAAAAAAAAACCGAATCCAAAAAAAAAAATTTTTACAAAAAAAAACAAAATGCATGTAAAAAAAACTGAAAATCTGTTATAAAAAACTGCACTAAAAATTATTAAAAAAAAAAAAAAAAACGGGGAAAAAAAAATGTGTTATAAAAAATGCACTAAAAATTAGTAGGTCATTTAGTAGGTCACCCATATTTAGACAAATAAAATCAGTTATAGAACTTCAAAGTCACTAAAAATCGAGAAATAAACCATATTTTGCAAAACGGAAACCCGACTTCAAAAATCAAATATTCTATAACAAAAATGCACTAAAAAGTAAAAGAATAATTGCATATTCTTGTGCCAATTTTAGTTCACCTAAGCAAAAATTTTTAAATATATATGTACAATTATTGTTATTTTTGGAGGCGGTGTCAGCATAGAGAAATTCACATAACTTTAGGACACCGCCTCCAAAAATAACAATAATTGTACATATATATTTAAAAATTTTTGCTTAGGTGAACTTAGGCTTAATTACTGCATTTTTTGTTATAGAATATTTGATTTTTGAAGTCGAGTTTCCATTTTGCCAAAATATGGTTTATTATCTGTATTCACAAATTTGATGTCTCTTCTTAGTGATGACAATGAAGTCTATAAATCGTTGAAATGTCGGAATCGTCAGAAGCAGTACTAATTTTGATGACACTTTTTTAAAAATATTCCTCATACTTCACTTTTTGAAACCAGAAATAACCAGCGGCCGGAATAAAATTTTTCGAATTTTAATTTCGAAAATTATTATTTTTGTGTTCAATGGAGCAGAAAAATCATCAAAACTTCATAATCCTCAGAGAATCGATTTTAATGATTTTGTTTAAAGGTGTGGTTTTATGTTCGAAATCAGAAACATTTTCTTTGGGAGGGGGTGGAGTTTTAGTGGCGAGAATATTTATATTGTTTATATAATAATTATGAAATTTATGGATAAAGTTCAATTTTTTCATTTGAGAAAACCTTGAGTATAAAGGGTAACATTATTTTTGCGAATACATAAACGTAACAATACAACATTCTCTAGTACCGCTACGAAGACAAAGAACTAACGTATACTATATAGAGTAGCATATGCCATTCAATTCATTAATTAATATTATTATGAAAAAATAAACTCGAGTTTATTTTTGCAAGACAAATGTTTTATAACTCATAAAAACTCATAACTACAATAGAATATTAAAATAATCAAAGAGAACTCTAGGTTTTTTAGCGAATTTCCAGAAAGGGAATAGAGCTATTAGTCTCGTACCGACTTCAAAATTTTGCAAAAATTTCTTCAAATGTCCATCGATCCTACCTAGTAAATGTCGAAAATCACTATCTGTAAAATTTATATATATATATATATATATATATATATATATATATATATATATGTGTGTGTCTGTCGCTCTAACGGACACATATATATATATATGTTGTTCCAACTTTGTAACGGTTGAAAATATTGATCGCAGGAAAAAATTTTAGGTATCGTCTGTAGACACAATAGGGAATATGCATGAAAATTTTTTTTCACATTTATTTTCAGAATATGAAAATACTGTTAATACTGTAATAATATTTAAAAACGAAATTAAAATCCGACAAATATCAAGGAAGCTATAAGCTTTTAAAAATTATTATCTGTCTCTTTCTTGCAAAAATACTAAAAACGGAGTTTTACGTGTATTTTAAATGGTGAAAGTGTAATATGACGTCACATAACATATCAAGAGGGCTATCACCCTCTTTGTCTAATCGGGAATTTCAATCATTCATATCTCGCTTATTTTTAAAGTTATTTAAAAAGTAATTTTACCTTGATATTTGTCAATTAAAAATGCTTCAATTCAAGTGAAAAAAAATTTTCATGCATATTCCCTATTTTGTGTCTTCTCTAGCTGTGATTGGCTGGGAATAAGAAATAAAGAACAGATATATATTAGAACTACAATTTCGACTACAATGTAGTCATCATCAGTATGAATTAGCTAATCGTTACTATCTCTGGGATATGGAGTCATGATCTATAACTTCAAATTTTGACCTCAACTTCTTATAGGTTCTGATAAAGATTTTTTGCCTCGTTCTTTTTATGAGAAAATAGTTTTATGAGATTTTATAAGTTTTTTCAATGGACAAATGCAGATAAATTTCTCATAGCTTCTGTTTTTATCAGATTTTTCCACAGGGTCATTCGCCAGGAATAGAACAATGTACCTCCGAATAAAGAGGTCTCGATTTCGATTCCTAGCGGATGAGTTAATTAATAGTAAACGGTATTTAAAGTTTTTTTGTTCATTATGCATGCCTGAACTATTTATTTTAGTGAAACTGTGGAAAACTTTTCAGCTTATGAAAAAATGTTCCAAACAATTTAATTGTTAATTTTTAAAAGGGGAAATGTTTTGTTTTCAAACTTTTCGTCTATCTTTTATGGTTTCAAAGATTTCATTCACAAACTTGATTTTACTTTTTAGCTAGAGAAGACACAAAATTGTGTCTACGGACGATACCTAAAATTTTTTTCTGCGATCAATATTTTTAACCGTTACAAAGTCGGAACAAAACATAATATACCCTCGAATATAATACCGGATATAAAAATCGTTACTGTTCTTCGACCAAGTTCAATTAAGTTTTTCTTATATTCCGGAATTTTGTTAAAAAAATTTATATTTTATGAAATTCAATTGAGATAATTGGTATTACAATTTAGCATCGTGATGTAAGGACCACCATGATAAAGCACGAGTTCAAATATCTCAAAAACTATTATTTCTACCGGGTTTAACCTTTGGAAATGGATTGTAGATCTTAAAATTTCGAATATAACGGTTCTTGAACCGACTTAATGTTTTGAAAATTAAATAAGATACGATCAAAAAATCAATTATATTTGCTTCAAACGTACCAGTAATTAATTTTGTTGTTGTTCTTGTTGTAACTTCGCTAACTCTTAAGCTAGAGAGCCGACCAAAAAAACATTTTGTAGCTCTGTTAATGTACTCCAAGTAATGTTCAATCTTTTTCCTGGATAAGTTTCAATTTTTCAGTTATTTAAAGTAGAAAACTTGCAGATCGATTTTTGGTAAACAGAGCTGCTTTCGTGAGTCATAACTCGTTTACTATTCTCTTCAACGGAAATATAAATATATCGAATTGTTTGTTTTTTTATAACCTAAATTTTTTGATGACATTTTCTCTGAATAAATTTCAGGTTTTCGAATTATTTGCGAAAAATTGTTACTAAGTATGATTTTTTCGATAAAAACTGGCAAGTTAAACTGTAAATAATAATAATAATTAGACAGAGGGGTACCGCAAATGAGTCCCTAGCACGAGCACCAAAGAATAAATATTGGTCGTGGTCGGCCGAACTAAGAAGTTAGTAATCTTAGTAAGATACATGGAGGCTATATAAAGGAGATATAACTCATACGGGAAAATTGACAAAATATGGCAACGAAATGGGAGAAGTTATATTTACTTTTTATGCCGCTAGGGTCGCTAGTTGTTGATAGGAACTCATCGGTACCGAAGTGAAATACCGAACGTTTAGTTTACATCTTCGCATAGCAGACCTCCCACGAGTATGAGAGAGTACATATGTATACATTAAGCAATGTGTATGAGAAGGAGGTCTTAATGTATACATATGTACTCTCTCATACTCGTGGGAGATCTGCTATGCGAAGATGTAAACTAAACGTACGGTATAGTATAATAAATAGAAATGAAATAGCCAAAATTATTTTGAAGTATGAAATTTGTTTAAAAAAATTTATTAAATAAAAAACATTTAAAATGGGAAGAGTATGTGCAGTAGACAATTGTAAAAGTTGTAGTGCTTGTGACAATAAACAACAGGATCAATTGGGTTTAAAAAACCAGGACTTTTTAAGTACCAAAAGCTAGTATAAATATTCCAAAATTAATTAAATTGTATGACATTATATTAAATATTAATTTTCAGCATTATTATTAATAAATAAAAGTTTAATTTAATATCTGATTCAATAATTTCTTTCAATTTTACAATTCCAACATTACAGGTTACTATTTAATTATTTGATGTTTTAATTTTTATTTTTATGTAATTATTTTGCGAATTTTAACTATCACTTCAACTAAATCCTTATTGAAAAATTGAAATTACTTATCATTTATTTAAAAAAATATTTTATTGGAAAAATACTTTGGCTGGAAATAATTTTTATAATACTATAAATGCGTAATGTTTTTCAATTAAAACTCGCGCCTTATACTCTCTGTTCTGTTTCCAATGCCGAAGGAACACTACTGACATCTTATTTTTGCCAATTATTTGTTTACATGGAGTTATGTGTCGTTGTTTATGGTCTATGGTAAGATAGTCAGATTATCTTACTTAGTCGTCGCCCGGGACACTTTATGCTTACTAACATGAAGAATAGATATATTAGGAGAGCGAACGTAATGTTAAAAAACGGTCAAGAATTGGTGTAATTATCTTTTATCAGTAGGGGTCACTGGTCTCAGTGCCGTACGGAATTAAAATGCTTAAATGTAGGCGCCAAGAAATCACTTTCATTCAGTTAATAAGAAGTCTTAGTTTTATAGATAATAAAAAATTGTTTTCGATTATCAAGTAATAATTAAATAAATATTAATAATAGAGAATTCTTAATAATCTGCAATAAATTAAAAGATGAAGAATCATAGTGATAATTGCAATTAATAATAATATACAAATATATGTTTACAATACTAACATATATTAGATAAAGAAATAAGATGACAAAACCGGTAATTACAGACCATATTCCTTTCGTAAATACAGACACGCATTCCTAACCTTAAACAACCTTCCACTCATAGATATATAACAGTATATCTATGCTTTCCCTGTACAACATCGTCCCATTTTTTCACATTTATAAAATTAAACAATTTTTATACTTACAATTTTTATTTGTAAGATGCGATAACCGTTGATTTTAATATGTAATAATAATAATAATTCCGTACGGGTATATTCACACTGCCGCTAGTGGTGAAAATAATAACTATGATCTCTACACGTTTTTGAGGACGAAAAAACAGACGAATTGCCTATGTCGTTCAATCTCCTATTTATCTATTCTTCATGAAATTGGTATTCTAGTACACCAGCGCCATCTTAATTTTCTTCTATTTAGGGGACACTTGTTATAACATGGAGATAGTTTTTCTCTATACTCTTACCTCCATAGCTAGCACCAAAGTATACACCAGTAGTTTTCCAACTACAGAGCATAATGCGACTAAGTGGCGCACAATGCCGAAGTGTGCTAATGCTTAATGGAACGTGCATTAGTTTTCAAGTGCACCAGTAGAGTGCACTAGGTTCGGCGTTGAAAGAAAAAAAACATTCATGGACTTAACCTCATTAATGTATAAATAAAGTGGTATACAATAACAATTGGTCGAAAACTTTTTACGGTTATTTTAAGTAATTTCGATTTTTATTATTTCAGTACCATTTTATTTTGTTGACTAATAATAATTTTTTTAGATGAGTTCTAAAAAAATTATATACTTTTTAATTGAATCATCATATCCAGATGATAATGATGATGAAGATTTATCGACTACTCCAAGTTTAAATCAATCAATTAGTTCATCATCAAGTGATATATTTATTGAAAATATTAAATATTTTCTGCTACTGAGTTGGTATCCATTGCGCGCATCACTCGAAAGCACTACTTTTCAAAGTGCTCGATTGTGCGAAGCGTTGCTGTAGTTGAAACCATGGAGACTATATAAAGGAGATCTAACTCAAACGGGAAAATTGACAAAATATGGCAACGAAATGGTAGAAGTTATATTTACTTTTTATGCCGCTAGGGTCACTAGTTGGTGATATGAACTCATCCGTACCGAAGTGAAACACCGTACGTTTAGTTTACATTTTCGCATAGCAGATCTTCCACGAGTATGAGATAGTACATATGTATACATTAAGCAATGTGTACGTAGCGGTGTCGCTTCATCATAAATTATTATTATAATTTTGTTCTTCATTTTTTACTGCATTTCAACTATAACTTCCCTCTATTATCACGGTTGCTGTGAATGTTAACAACCTTGGTAATTTACATATAAAAATAATAACATTTCATAAATCAAATTAATAAAGATCAATTATATCTTTTTCATATATTTATTATTTATTTAAATAATAATTATTTAATATAACTATTATATACTTTACAAATTGGCGCCCGAGCAGGGACGTGCTAAAAGCTATTCCAATCAAAACTATCACGTCGGAAGAAATTATTAACAATTAGATTGCTTCTTGGTTCTCGCGTTTTGGTTTACCTACGAGGATCACTACTGATCAAGGTAAACAATTTCAATCACATATGTGGAAAGATTTTTTGTCTTCTCTAGGGATTAAGGATATTTCCACTACTGCTTATCACCCTAACAGCAACGGTATTATTGAACGGTTTAACCGGTCACTCAAAATGTCTTTAAATTGCTGTAAAAGAAATAATAACTGGTACAAAATTTTACCTTGAATATTTCTAAATTTGCGCTCCTCGGTCAAGGAGGATATTAGCCTTTCTTCTGCAGAAATTTTATATGGGATTCCTCTACGATTACCATATGATTTCTTTTCAGAAAAGGTTGATATATATCATTCTGTTCAACAATCTATTCGAGAGTTGAGAAATAGAATGATAAACGCAAAATTTTTCTATACCAGACAGTTCACCAACAAAAATGTATTTTTACCAAAAGATTTGGATTCATCAAAAAAAGTTTGTATACGCGAGGATCATGTCAAACCTCCACTATCTTGTAATTATAGAGGTCCTTTCTCTGTTATCAAAAGATTTCGTAAATTTTTTGTTATTGATGTCAATAACAAACCTACCTCTATTTCAATTGATAGGCTAAAACCTGCAGACTTTTTTCAATGTTAATCTTTTCTTAATTTATTTTGTTTTTAAATATAAGATGTACATCAACTATTAAAGTTTTTTTCGCGTGAACAAGGTTGTTTTATGTTACAACCTTTTTCTAGTCGTTTTTCTTTATTAGTTGATGGGGGGAAGTATGTAGCGGTGTCGCTTCATCATTAAATTATTATTATAATTTTGTTCTTCATTTTTTATTGGTTGCATTTCAACTATAACTTCCCTCTATTATCACGGTTGCAATTTACATATAAAAATAATAACATTTTATAAATCAAATTAATAAAGTTCAATTATATCTTTTTCATGAATTTATTATTTATTTAAATAATAATTTTTAATATAACAAACATATACTTTACAAATTCGCGCCCGAGAAAAATCAAGCGAAGAGGGTGGTAAATTACCATATTTTTAAAGAAAAAATCATTTATTGAATGATTGGATTTGATGAATTATAATTTGATATTGTAATTCTTAAAAAATATAAAATACCACCCACCAAATTTAACAGATAAGTCTTTCATTTCTGTTAAAATACTTATTTTTGCTTTACGCTTATAACTATTTCGATTTCTAAAAAAATATTTTTATTATTATTTTTTTGACATTTCATTTTTAATATGCCTAGAAATCGAAATGAGTTACCGAATTTTGAAGCACCTACAATACATCTTCCAAATTTACCAAAACTTCCACAATTTAATGTAACAGACATTGAATTATGGATAATTCAAGTTTCTCGTTTCTTTATTATTCAAAATATTATTGACGATGAAACTAAATTCACGCTAGCTTCTTTAGCTATACCTGAGGATTACACTTCTCATGTTAGAGATATTATTGTAAATCCACCACAAGAAAATAAGTTTGATGCACTCAAAAATATTCTAAAAGGAACTTTTGGACTTTCTCGTAAAGATCGTCTAAATAAATTATTAAATTTATCTCAAAAAAATTTCGATAGTCCTCAATTATATTATATAATACAATGATATCCCTATCAAGTGGTCTAAACTCTAAATCATGATTCACATTTCATTCGTGAATTATTCATTGATAAATTAGACACACAAATTCAAATTCAACTTGTCACCGTTGACAATAATGTTGATCTGAAAACTATTGTTAAATTCGCTAATGATATTTATAAATTAAATTCTGTATCTAATATCAATTTTCTTTACATGTATGAGAAGGAAGTCTTAATGTATACATATGTACTCTCTCATACTTGTGGGACATCTGCTATGCGAAGATGTTAACTAAACGTACGGTATAGTATAATAAATAGAAATAAAGTAGCCAAAAGGAACCACTTTTATTTCGAAGTGATTATTTTGAAGTATGAAATTTGTTTAAAAAAATTTATTAAATAAAAAACTGTTTAAAACACATTTAAAATGGGAAGAGTATGTGCAGTATGCAATTGTAAAAGTGGTAGTGCTTGTGACAATAAGCAACGGGATCAATTGGGTTTAAAAACCCAGGACTTTTTAAAGTACCAAAACGGAGTATAAATATTCCAAAATTAATTAAATGTATGACATTATACTAAATATTAATTTTCAGCATTATTATTAATAAATAAAAGTTTAATTTAATATCTGATTCAATAATTTATTTTCATTTTTACAATTCCAACATTACAGGTTACTATTTAATTATTTGATGTTTTTATTTATTTTTATGTAATTATTTTGCGAATTTTAACTATCACTTCAAATAATTCCTTATTGAAAAATTGAAATTACTTATCATTTATTTAAAAAAATATATTATTGGAAAAATACTTTGGCTGCAAATAATTTTTATAATACTATAAATGCGTAATGTTTTTCAATTAAAACTCGCGCTTTATACTCTCTGTTCTGTTTCCGGTGCCGATAGAACACTACTGACATCTTATTTTTGCCAATTATTTGTTTACATGGAGTTATGTATCCTTGTTTAGTGTCTATGGTTGAAACATTCAAAGTTGAGCATTATGCCGCGTAATGCGCTTTAGTGCTTTAATTGGAAAACGCACACCGATACATAGAAGCTCATAAGTCGACTTTTTTCGTCCTCAAACTCTGGTAGTGAAAACCAGGGGGCAATAGTAGGTACTTTATCTGTTAGCACCAGAATTCCGTCGCAGTTGCTGGCAAGCTGTCGGCTGAATCATATTTATGTGGGGATGCAGCTAATTGTTTTCTTTTTTCAATATAATTTATTATTTAAAAAAAAAAGATATAAAAAATTTTTCAGGATTAAAAATAAATAATTTTTTTTATGGTTTAAGTTATTTAATTTAATTATCACCTAAAAGTAAATAAATAATCGCAGTTTCTATATTACTTTAGATATATACAATACATACTCATAACTGTTTCCAGCTAAGTACATTATGTTTTGGACCTCTGATTTTTTATTCCGAGTTCACTTCTCGTTTCAAAATTAAATTTTTTTTCTCTGTTTTATATTTATCTATTAAATGATTTATTAAAATGTAAAATTCATATACATTTATTTAAAATTTTTTTTTAAACTAATTAATTATAGGAGGTTATTAGTTTTTATTTTTAAATCTCCTGTATCATTTATTAGAACTTTAAGCAAACATTATTTTTATTATTTATCCAAATTAACGATAAACTTGTAAAAAAAAGTTCACGCATAAAGGGTCAATTGAATTTCAAGTGTGAACTTAAAGCACAAGCTCAACTTATATATTATAGTCCAATCATCTTAGTCAAAATTAGGTAAGTATATCGGAATTTGAGATACCCAGCTATAAACTCGTATAAACTTGTATTTTGACATCCTAAAAGTTGTCTCAAAACCTACACATGGTAGGGTGTACGCGACTATTAAAATCTAAGGTCAAAGGTCACAAAAATAGATTTTTTGCAAATATCGCGTTTTCTATGGGTTTTTCGCTATTTGTAATATTATCAATATTGTAGAGGATTAAATTCCCTACAACTTTTGTTTCAAAAATTTTTTTATACGTTGAATCGTTTTCGATATAGAGGGCGGAGGGTTAGAGCATAATATCATTTAAGGTCAACCGGTATTCCCGGTCAAAAACACGCCATATAAAGTTTATTAATTATTGATAAATACATAATTATTAATAATTTTCATTTCTTATTAACTATTACATTATATTTAATAATTTTTTTAAATTAAAAAAATAAAATTCAATTGTTAACATTTGCTTTCAATTGTTAAAAAATCTGTAATAATTAATGATTGTAAAGTTTCAGTGGATCTATTATTACTCTTCCAAAGAATTACTGTCAGAAAACAATTTAAAAGTAATCTTGAAGAATATCTTTAATATGAATTGAGTCCGTATCCAACAGCACTATTAGAATAATTAGACTAACACACATATGGTCAAAACATGTGGGTTTTATTAGAAATAACAAAATATTCTTTTTAGACACATATGGTCACAAGATGTTTTTTTTAAATGTATGTATATATATATATATTATTGGATAAATATAAAACACACATCTGGTTGCAATATGTATTACAGAAAAGGTCGGTCTTTTATGACTTAAAATATGTATATAAAATATAAAATTATAAATACATTCATTTTGATATTTAAAAACTAGTCTACTAAATCAGAGGTGGGCACAGACAGCTCGTCTGAGCCTTACGGGCTCTCCATAAGCTGGGTGAGACTAAGTAAAGAAGGTATGTTTTGAAGCAAGACGGAACGATGTTTCAATACAGGTTGTCCTACCGATTATTGCCCAATAATTATATAGTATAGTCTATAGCAGATGTGGGCAAAAGCCGGCCCGCGGGCCGGATCCGGCCCTTTTGCTAATTTTATCCGGCCCGTTGAAAAATTCCGCACATAAATTTTTTTAAACTCTTTTATGAGATTTTGTTGACATCAGCATTATTAGTGTGCGTACTGTATATATAATAGTCTTAATAAAATGGTATTAAGGATTGCTGCAAGTGATTTGGAACCCAATTTTGAAGAAATAATGTCAGATGAACATTCGAGATTTCACGTTTCGCATTAACTTTAAATATTTATTTTACCGTTTGATGTTTTTCTTTTCTTTTTTGAATTCTATTTACTATTATATTTACGAAATGCAATATAAATGTTAAATTGTAATAACTATGTGTCAATATAAAATAATTTGTATCATTAAGACATAAATAAGTAACAAAATAAAATGTTTCATTGACTGGTTTATCTAATAGGCATTTATTTATAAAAATATTTCTTTAAAAATTACGTGACATATTTTATTCAAATTGAAATGATACTTAGTGTTTTTGTCAAAAAAAAATTGGCAGGGAAAAAACTCCATCCAAAACATCCGCTTGTGCAAAGCATATGCGGTATAGTCCTCCGGCCCGGGAGACATTTTGAAAATTTCATTTTGGCCCGCGCTTTAAAGTATTTGCCCACCCCTGGTCTATAGTATAGTCAATATTTTATTTTTTTTGAAAAACAAATTATGCGAAAAATAATTTCCACTACTACAAAAAGTACTTTTCACTTTTTCAATTCAAAGTAGACTAACTCGAAGAACTCAAATTCCCACTTTATGTAAAATTTAACTTAATTCATCAAATTCCCATGACACTATACTGAGCATACTCCATACGAAGAAAAAATAATTAAATCAGGTAAATAATTCTTTATTAGTTCTCGGATATGAATAGTAAAATATTTAGACAAATTATTTGGAATTTCCAAAACTATATTTCTATTTAAATTATCCTTTGCAAAAATTTCCCTCTTTTATTACAATGGTCCAGCGGTAAACTTAAAGGTTCAAAAGATTTATATATATTTTTTATATATTTATATTTTATTCATACACAAATATGATATATACTAAAAAGGTACATTTTATGACCCAAATTACCAGCCCAAAATTCCAGAGTATGTATTGAATGATTGTATGTATTATTTACTTTGTATAATAGTGACCATAAAAAAGATTTGGTATTATTATATTTTTTTCAGAAAATGTTTTAATTAAAAAAAGAAAATATTAATAATTGGTAGGTTACCCTGTATTAACTCTATCTCTCTTCCCTACCTCTCACTCAGAGCTTGGCGGAGTCAACTCCTGCCCACCTCTGATATATACTAAAAAGGTACATTTTATGACCCAAATTACCAGCCCAAAATTCCAGAGTATGTATTGAATGATTGCATGTATTATTTACTTTGTATAATAGTGACCATAAAAAAGATTTGGTATTATTATATTTTTTTCAGAAAATGTTTTAATTAAAAAAAGAAAATATTAATAATTGGTACGTTACCCTGTATTAACTCTATCTCTCTTCCCTACCTCTCACTCAGAGCTTGGCCGAGTCAACTCCTGCCCACCTCTGTACTAAATAGTATGATAAGTATAAGAGTGTCTAATACGTATAGTTTACTTTTCTCAAAAATTGCAATCTTTAAAATAAAGATTAAGTTGTGTTAAAATTAAATCAGTGCGTTTTATTTAATTAAAAATCACAATTACCAAATCCTTAATCTCCTATAGTATATATATATATATATATAGTATATATACTATAGTATATCTATATCTCCTATAGTATATATATATATATATATCTATATATATATATATATACATATCTTATATATACTATATTAGATTATGGATTTGGTAATTGTGATTTTTAATTTAATATATATATATATATATATTAGCCATTCGCCAAAATTTTTTAACGTCTTTTCCCAAGTATTCGCTTTGTTAAGAAAATATTAAAGGGTTGCAACTAAAGTTATGCAATACCAAAATGTATAATAGCATTAGCCGTTGCGATTTCGCCCGCAAAAATTTTCTAGAGGCCTTATAACTGAGTAACATAATATTTCTCCCCGTCAAGGACTGATTGGCTTAAAACGCTTTTATAGAAACGATTTTCGAAAAACGTCGAAACGTCTTTTTCTTTAAATAAAGAAACCCTTAAACTCGGCCTTGCGCACTACCGTGCTCTAGATAGACGTTTTCAAATTCGGACCATTTTCTCATAAAAATGTTTGATTTTATACGATATATTTTGATATATTTCTCATAACTTCCAAGTAATGTGAGAAAACGCACTGTTTTTGTCCACTGAAATTTCTCATACAATCTCATAGAATCTGATAAATTGAATTTTCTCATAAAAATTGATAACATTTTATAAGATTCTATAAGAAATTTCAATTCATGATAATTCTCATTCAAACTTATAAATTCTACTAACTTTTATGAGTAAAATTTTAAAAGTAGATTTTATGAGATTTTATAAGTATTTTCAAAAATTATTAACCCTTTTTTTCTTATAAAAATCTTATAAAAAACACAGTTGAATAAACTCATACAAACTTATAAAAATGAAAGTTCTCATAGAATCTTAATAAATTCTGAGTGACATTTATCTTATAAAATCTCATAAATATATGAGAAGACCAAAATCTCATAAATTCTTATAAAACCTGTATGAGAATTTTTTTCACTTTCTTCTTTTTCACTGAGAACTTATAGGATCTAATAGAAACTCATAAATATTTTATGAGTTTTTATGAGGTTTTATCAGATTTTTTCCACAGGGAAAGTATTGGACTAAGTCAATTTGGACAAACAACGTTTGGTCGACTTCTTTTGAACGAAGTCAATTTGTATAAACTACATTTGGACGACTTCTTTGGGACAATCTTTAGTAACTTAAATTTACTAATCTGTTGAATGAAGAATGTTGAATTAGTTTACGGACTTGAACTCATCAACTACCCTGGTGACAGCGAATAGCCGAATTCAAATTGGGATATTGTTGTATCTAATTTGGGATACAACAATATATTGAGTGTTATTGTCGAAAGATGTCTAAACCCGAAGCACCGCTGCGAACGCCCATTAATTATTCCCTCATCTGTTAATTGAATGACATAATGTTTAAAAGGCAGATAACAATATTATAAATGTACAAGTGCAATATCTGCCACCGTAGTCCTGCTGGCTATTAACATTAATTAATTAATATGATATAGTGTCTTTGTTTGTTGCTGGAACAAACATAATTGTCTCTCTGCGTAGAACACATTTTTTTTTTAATTTTCTTACCGGCTGGGAAAGTGATGGCGACTGTTTTTTGGGATAGTCATGGAGTTATTTTAATCGATTATCTTCAAAAAGGAAAAACCATTATAGGAGAATACTACGCATCATTACTTGACAAGCTGAAGGCAGAACTTGCGGAAAAACGACCACATTTGCAGAAAAAGAAAATCCTGTTTCACCAAGACAACACACCGTCTCACACCTCAGCGATTGCCATGGCGAAAATCCACGAATTACGGTTTGAACTGCTTGACCATCCGTCTTACTCACCAGATCTAGCCCCAAGCGACTTCTTTTTGTTCCCTCATCTAAAAATTTCGCTCGGAGGACAGAGATTTTCTTCAAATGAAGAGGCAATCACCTTCGTGAACAATTATTTTGCAGAGAAAAACGCCGAGTACTATTTGGACGGGTTACAGATATGAGAGCATTGCTGGGAGAAGTGTGTAGAGTTACAAGGAGACTATGTTAAAAAATAAATAAAAATTTTCTCAAAAAATGTCTTGCATCTTTGTTAGGTCGGAAACTTTTCAGACCACCCTCGTATACACTCTCTGAACCTGGCGACCAAAAAAAGGATTTTACTATTTTTTTATAAACAAATCATTTTTTCGTCATTTGTTCTTAAATGTTCGTTAACAATTTTTATTTGTTCGATTATTGTTTATTTTAAAAAAAATTTTTTTTATAAGTTGGCGCATTATGCCTCAAATTCAAGATTTTTTTATTTATTTAATAGATTAATTTTTTTTATTGCTTGTTCGATCAATTTAATTATTTGTTCGGCTGTATTTATATTTATATTTTTATTTAATTTTTTTTATAATTGAATTATAAATTTTGAATCATCCGTCACTACGCATGCGCCAGTTAATTTTGTTATGCTATAGTGCTGCGACCTTTAGAAAATTGATAGTAATGAATTTATTTATTTACATTTTCAATAATAACAAATCTTTCGTATTACGCTGATACTTATGTCTAGTTTTTTTCTCACGAAAATAACTTTTTTCAAATGTTATAACAACTAATTGAGCTAAACTCCTTACAATTGAATTAAATACAAATATGAATAAATTGAAAAAACAATGTTCAAAAACTACTTATCAATAATAATAGCCGCGAGAGCGATTTCAAGAAACCGATTATTTCTACATCGATGGAATTGCCAAAAGGACATTCACATCTGCTGATGATACAGTCTCTAGCATCGACTCCACTTGGCGCAATCACCTATTCCCAGTATCCGATCGACTTAAAGTCCACGTATATCGTACATCTTTCTCAGTTGGCAGGCGTACTTACGATGATCAACGGCCACTTGCTCCAGCTCATTAAGTTGTGAAAAATCGTTTCTTTTGAACTTGAAACTGTCCAGCAAATTTGAACTGATGAAGGTGCTGTTGTAATAGCCAACTACGAAGAGAAGTTTGTCTGGATCTTTATCGAGCCCGGAGATTCTTATATCTTCGCCCTAGGTGTATCGGAGCAAGCCGTCTTTGGTTATCGGGGTTTTCCATCCATAATAATCAATCTTGACTATCATCGAGTTTATGTGTGAAGCTCCCCTTTGTTGTACTTGAGCCTGCGGATGTTCAATTATCGTTTATTTGTAAATAATGACGGTATTATTGGTGATAAGGTCATACCACATTTGTCGTAAAGTGTGCTGGAAGGTCTTGTGGTGAGAGATGAAACTTACCATCGTAATTAGTCAAGTTTTAATTCAATTTAGCTTCGATACCAAGTTTGAGTAGATATTCATTAGATAAAATGGAGCTGACCGTTTTTCAACTTTCGGCTGCGTAATATTTAGTAGCACTTCTTTCATTCTCAAGACGCTCTACCAGAAATCGTCTACTCAGTTCATCATCTTTTAAGGATGGTTCTTTCGCAGCGTTACAACTGCATACTACTGTCAAAAAAATCAAGCTGAGTTGGATTTTTCAAAATAAACGGATAATTTATAATTCAATTATAAAAAAAAATTAAATTAAAATATAAATACAGCCGAACAAATAATTAAATTGATCGAACAATAAAAAAACTTAATCTATTAAATAAAAAATGCGCCAACTTATAAAAAAAAATTTGTTTAATTTTTTTAAAATAAACAATAATCGAACAAATAAAAATTGTTAATGAACATTTAAGAACAAATGATTTGTTTATAAAAAAATAGTAAAATCCTTTTTTTGGTCGCCAGGTTCAGAGAGGTCTCGTATACTACACTCCTATTTATTATACTATGTGTGTATTCCGTAATGGTAGCATCAATAAATTGTAAGTTGGCATCACTTAAAAAGGAGGAGTAGGGATAGATGGAGTCGTGTTCCACCATCATAAACATCAATTATAAATTTTCTGCTGTAAGAATCATGCAATGACTGAGAAACAAAAATTAAATAAAATTGAATAAAAACAAAAAATTATATTTTAATAAAATATAGCGATTGATTTAATAACATTTTGTTTAATAACAGGTAAGCTTTAACTAAGTATAATTTATAAATAAATAATAAAAATGATTCCTCTATTTGGGTTTGAGAAAAATAATAAGGTAATTAATTGTAGCAAACACGATTTTCCACAACTTTGGTACAAAAACAATAGCTGATTTCCTTTGGAGCAATAATGAATATTGTTTTCTAAATGTTTATCGGTAAGAGAATTACTAATTTTTTTATTTATTTATAATAATGCCGGATATTCAAACGAAGATGGGTTCTCTGTGTCGATTTCCCAAATACTTTTTAAGAATGGCAAGAGCCCTCTTATGCTTACAATATATTAGAGAAACAGAGAACTGACAACAAGCGCCTTGATTGGTTGCTAGTAGGAAGAGAAGCTCTTATGTAAAATCCTTGCGAGTGCGACTAGCAAATGGCCACAAGCTTCCAATTTTGGCCGCTTTTTTTCAGCACTCGAAAATGATCCCATCTGTTAGCATTGCGTGAGCGATCTCTCCATTAGTCTCTGGTATAAGAGTTAAGAAATAAGGAATAGCGGAATCTAGCAGATGGCAGAACCGTTGATCAATTCAAAAATAAGGAATAAGAAATAGCAACAGAATTTCCGTCACGTTGCATATCTGTTCTTTATTTCTTATTCCCAGCCAATCACAGGTTTGGCTGGCAATGTTATGCGCAGGATGTTATTATATTATGTTATTATATGACATTCGTGCACACACCAGCAGCAGGCATTCAACCGCTGTGGTTAGTTGAATATTGTAGCTTATCGCCTATTGTGTTTTGATCCCTGTGCTATTTCTTATTCCTTATATCTTATTTTTTTCATTGTGTAATGGCCTTTAGAATGGTGGAAGTCAGTGGTTTATTTACATTGAACTCTAGCCCACCTCCATAAAGTTAGCCACCCGACTTCATTTTCCAGAACTTTTCTTTAAGCAAATCGTTTGAGAGAAACGAAAAACGTTTGAGAGTTATTATCCTTTACGTAAAAACGATTTTAATTTCGAGTGTTAACTTGGCCCACATTGTTTTTATATCTTTTCGTTTCTCTCAAACCCTATCAAACGATTTGCATACAGAAAAGTTCTGGAAAATGAAGTCGGGTGGTTAACTTTACAGAGGTCTCTAGCCCTTATATATGCCTCTGGTGGGTAAATTAGAAACTAAAACTAGTAAAAGTTTATTTTTCCTGTCCCAAATCCCATGCCATACCCTTTGACTTACAATTTTCGTGTTTCTACTCAGATGAACAACTTCGAAACTGCTGCAAGTAGGTTGAAAAATTAAACTACGCACCTGCGAGAGATGCCAGAATATCTTTTATTGGTGAGTGGCTTAAGTAGAGCGTGAACCCGTCCTGCTAGAAGACGACTCCATCCGAATCTACTAAGAGATTTATAAAGTTTATTTATACCTACCAAGAAAGATAAGAAAACATAAGAAAAATAAAATAACAAATAATTAAAAAAACTTCAATATCACTTTTATTTGTACATTAATTACCAATATATTTAATTATTTATATATATATATATATATATATATATATATATATATATATATATATAAATATATAAATATATATATATATATATATATATATATATATATATATATATATATATATATATATGTATATAAATAAATTTATCTTTTTTAATCAATTATTACGAAATATACAATTGATATTTTAACTAAGTTCAAAACCAGCGCCTTGGCTAATTGCATACAACAAACGATCACGTAACACATCTGGATCAGGAATAGCAGGTATTTTAAGTAAATTCATACATGTACTAGCTGTTGGTAAACGATCAGTTCCATCTGATAATTGAATACAAAATGCAGGTTGTAATTCTTTAAAACCAAGTAATGGTGGTCGACTACAACTTGTCACAAATTTTAATAATTGCCTCTTTTGTAAGCTATCAAAGCTTTCAACAATTTGCCAAAATATTTTTATTACAGGGTGTTCTGCTGTACGATCACCTAAAATACGAATATTATTTATCTCAACATATGTTCACAAATTATACATTAAAACAACATATAAACTAGTTTGGAGGGGGGATATTTGATCAAGCTCATTTTTTTAAAATGATTCCTAGGAATAATTTAAAGGAAAACAAATACATTTTTTCGTAGTATCTAATCATTTATATTATAACGAAATTTATTATGTTATTATGTTTATAAATCTATTTATAAACATATTATTTTAAACGAAATGGGTATATACATTGCAAAAATAATTTTAAAAAAATATCACAAATTTTGTGTTTATTAGGGATTGAAAGATTATAGCTTTTATATTTTTTCTTGATTTACTAAGTTTAAACAGAAAATTTATTTACCAAAATTATTTTGTTTTAAATGAAGAAATTTGAATGAGAATCAATATATTTGTGTATATAATACGTAATTCATTTTTATTTGTCTTTGTAACATCTTTAATTAACCAATGGGTATACATGTTGTAATTATGAAGACTAACCATTGTTATTAGTAAGATTGTTCTGCCACGCTCATTCGATCCCTACAAAACACCGGGACCAGATGGGATATACCCAGTGCTTTTACAAAAAGGAGCAGAGCATCTTTTAACTCTGCTTGGTCATATATTCAGGGCAAGCCTGGCTACGGGTTATATCCCAACCGTATGGAAGCCAGTAAGAGTGACCTTCTTGCCAAAACCGGGGAGACTAAACCACTCCACGGGAAAGGACTTTAGACCAATTAGTCTGTCATCGTTTCTACTGAAAACGATGGAACGACTAATAGGATTTCATTTGGCTCAGGGGGCATTGTCGAGAAATCCGCTTCACGCCAACCAACACGCGTATCAGGTGGGAAAATCCTGTGAATCAGCCCTCCACAACCTGATATACAGGATTGAGGAGAGATTCGCAAGGAACAAACCACCTTGTGCGCTTTTCTTGACATAGAGGGGGCATTTGACAATGCCTCTTACAAATCCATGGTTCATTCTGCAAGTCGGCACGGAGTAGAAGACACCTTTTACAGGTGGATAAACGCTATGCTGATAGGAAGAAGAATACAAACTTCCCTTCTTGGAAAGTCTGTTACTGTGAGAGCCACAAAGGGATGTCCGCAGGGTTGTGTCTTATCCCCACTCCTGTGGAGCCTGGCAGTGAACAGTTTACTGACGAACCGCAACCAAAAAGGATACTACACACAGGGTTACGCGGACGACATTGTAATTGTAATCCAGGGACACTGCGAAGACACAATCTCGGAGCTTATGCAAAACGCTCTAAGATTCGCACAGGAATGGTGTATCAATCAGGGATTGAAAATAAACCCTGGTAAGACCGCACTACTTCCATTCACACGGAAAAGGAAGATGCATAACATAAAACCATCCATCCTTTTCGGTGAAAGACTACAGATCACAAGAGAAGCCAAGTTCTTAGGCGTAATGTTGGACTCGTAAACTAACATGGAACCCTCATCTGGAATACATAACAAATAAGAGCAAATCTTCTCTCATACTTTGGAAGAGAGCATGTGGAAAAGTCTGGGCTCTAAAACCCAAAATGATCCACTGGCTTTACACAACATAGGCCCATTATAACCTATGCTACTCTAGTGTGGTGGCCAAAAGTTAAGCAAATTACCGCATGCAAAAAGCTGTCCAGGATCCAAATCCTGGCCTGTTTGTGCATCACTGGATCCATGAGCAGTACACCCTCAGCTGCCATGGAAGTCATACTGGGGCTGCTTCCGCTAAGCATTGCAATAATAGCTGAAGCAAGATCCAGCGCCTACAGACTGTCTTGCAATAATAACTGGATTAATAAAAATCTGGTTGGACATCTGGTTGGATCGTGGGAACATCAATTATCTCAGACCCCGTCTTTGAAATGGGCACAGATATACTTCCCAAGATATACTCCTTCTCAAAACCTTTCACTGTAGTATGTGATAGGGCCATGTGGTCGGAAGTTCTCCTTCCGACCACCCTATCTCAAGAAAGGAATCCGCTGGTATACAGACGGATCCAAAACTAAAGAAGGGACCGGGGCGGGAATCTACGGTGAGAGACCTAATGCAAACATAAGCCTTAACTTGGGGAAATATGCCACGGTCTTTCAAGCAGAAGTCTACGCCATACTGGCTTGCGTCCCTGAGAACCAACGCAGAGGCTAACATAGGCTATCAATACAATAAACCAGAACGTATGGTATCTATCGGACAGTCAAGCTGCTTTAAAAGCCTTTTCTGGAACTGATGTCACCTCAAGGGTAGTCAAGGATTGTCTGGAGGAACTTCTGAAACTGGCAAAACGGAACAATGTTAAATTGATCTGGGTGCCGGGTCACAGTGGTTTCGAAGAAATGGAAAAAGCAGATACCTTAGCAAAGAAGGCAGTCGGAATACCCTTCATTGGCTCAGAGCCTATTTTAGGAGTTCCAAGAACTGCATGTAAACAATCAAGCTCCAGGCTATTGCCAACATATGGGAGAAGCGAATCTCGTCAGACTGAAGTAGAAGGGGGAGCACAATGGGCCATAAGTCGAAGTACAATAGTGTTTTCCCCGATATTAATCAATCAATCAATCTGTAAAAAACATTTGCTACGAGAATAATCAAAATTTTGAGAGACAGATTCGGTTCAGGTTGGTTTATTTTTTTTGAACGCAAGTGTACATCTATGAGTCTATGTCGGGAATACTCCCATTGAGGATGAGCCATGATCGCCTACTACTTAATTATATCATGGGGGTATGGGTCACGTAAACTTCCCGAATTTCTTTAGGAAATCACGATTTCTTAAGACGTGTCACGGTTAATATATCTCGCACGCAGGAGCTTTTAGAGAGTCTTAATTTTGAATTCACCAAGGTACTGGCCTATTCTTTCTATGAATGGTTGATCACAATGGTTAGGTGCCACCTTGACCTGGATGGTCTCCTAAAAGACGAGCTATCGGACCTGCTTTTACGAAGTCATCAGCGAATATAGTAGCTCATCGGCAATGGTTCACACACTTGGTCGTTCTCCCCACTGGCAACCGTACCAAAACATAACCATCATTTTTGTATGGACGTGTAGGCACGTGAGTATAAATAGTTATGAGGTGGCCGGTGAAAATGCGCGGATCGCCTAGAAGGAATTCCAATCCGCCCAGAGGACCTAAAAATGAGTATATGTTGCAGTTGGATTGCTTAATTAGCTGTTTTACAAAACAGCTCCGTTATGTAAAATAGCTGAACGACGTCCAGCTGGATTGCCATTGCGCTATGTTTAACAAAACTGTTACAATGTTTAGACGTTTTGCAGACTGGCTTATCTGCAGTCACAATAACGCGTACAAAAATGGATTGATCAATGATTGATCACTGATCGATCAATGAAAGATTGTTCATAGATCAATCAAAAGAGATCACTCTAAGGAGACAATGAGGAAGCCAAACTTTAAGTGATCTCTTGGTGATTTGCAGTGACCACTGAGCGACCACTATAAGATCACTTAAAGTTGGTTACATTTCACGCTGTTTTACAAAATCCCTAATCATTGACCCGCTGCATTGATAAATGCAAAACGTTCATGCAATTCTGCGTGTTAAAGTTCAGTAATTATGAAAAACCGATAAACGTCGTTCAGCTGTTTTACATAACGGAGTTGTTTTGTAAAACAGAACGGTTATGTAAAACAGCTAATTAAGCAATTCAACTGCGACATATACAGTATGTGTTGTAAAGCATTGCTAATAGAGAATCAATGTTAAATAAATAAATAAAATATTTACTATAAAACTATACACATACATACATACATCTGGCTATAGGCTTGTGGTGCATGGTGTTTGTTGGATGTCATTTAAGAGTGGGGATGTTGTCATGCACATTATAATTGATAATATTAATCATTACATATGTGAATGCATGGGAAATGTTTGGTTGTGTGTTTTAATGGTATTACCGTATTTCAACAATGGGGTATTACACAATAATAGAAAAAGTGCAAATTATTAAATGGTACTTTGGGGGACATTCGGCACAGAAATGTGTCAATTTATTTGTTGTGGCATTTGAGGATAGGCAATCGCCAAGCATTCGAATTGGTTTAACTCTTTTGTTTTGTTGTCAGAATTCTATTTTCTTTTTTTTCATTTTGGGGTTTTAATTTTCTTTGAATTTATGTGGATTGTTGTTTTATGTTATACCGTTAATAGAATACTATCATTTATTTTCAAACATTCCACATACAAATAATAAGGGACATTCAAAAAAGAATTTTCAATTGTTAGAAGTAATGCTAAACTTAAGAAGACAACAATGAACATATTTAACCCACTCTTATTACATGTTAATGCAGTACTGACTACAAAACAGTAATCACACAGGCCCAATACACACTACAGAGTACCCCCTCTATTTTTATTTCTTTATTAAGCATTGTGTAGTTACTATAGTAAATAATATTTAACATTGATTCTCTATTAGCAATGCTTTCCAACACATACTGTATATTCTATATTTAATAAAAAATGACAGCGTGAGTGGAACAACCTCACGGAGAAGCTCGAACAGGTCAAGCTAAGCATCAGTTAAAGATTGTAGTCTACCATTTGCCAGGAGTCTCACAATCTGTTTGTGAATGCACTTTCCACCTCCCTATCACAAAAATAATAATAATAACGATAATCATATCTTCTAAACGCAGCGACATACACGTCTGGGATCATGTTCTTTTTGTTCGGAAGACAAGGAATAACTCTTTTTTAATTGACGGCGAGCAAATAATTAACAATTTTGTAAAATAAACGCAATAATCTTAACTGAATAACTAAGTGCCAGGCATGAACAAATAATTTAAGAAAGCTTTTTATTTTTTCAAACTTGTAAAAATTTGTTTCTCATAAATTAGCGACAACTAACCTTGACACCAAGCTTACCCTATCCACAAACTTTCAAACCTCGATTGCTTACCATTCTTAACGAGGAGCAAATTATATACCTTTTCTGCCATCAGCTGTCTAGTTATAGCCACTAACTAAAAAATTCAAATTTTAAACCTCAAGTCTGTATTTGGGTAGCTGCATATTACAACTATGCCAAATTTTTATCATTTACGTCAAATAGCATGTGAGAGAAACGTCTATGATAGACAGGCAGACACGGAGGTGATCCCATAAGTGTTTCGTTTTGCCAATTTTGGCACGGAACTGTGATATACCAGCCCTCAAACAAATTCTTTATCTAAAGACACTAAATTTTAGAAAGTCATATGGCTCAAGGCTTTTCATTAAGGTTTTTATTGCAAAGGACCAAATTTATAAAAATTTGGTTAAAAAATCCAAAGATATATAAGTTAGCACTAATGTTATGGAAATACAAAATTTATACTAAACAAAAATTGCCGTCATTCATAAACAGATTCAGATAAATTTAATAATATATCTATCTATTTTGAACTGACAATTGTATATGGGATTAAATTTTAAAATTGTTGAGCGACTTTCATTTGTCTACTTCATATGGATTAACCCTTTTCGAAAAAGGCGCGAAGCATGTCTCAGCAAACAAGACTTATTAAATTTTATACATTAACTAACCATGCTTACCTGAGTAATTGGTATGTTCTTTTAAATCATTGATGTCTACATCATAATCAGCACCAGAAATAATTAATTGCAATTCTTTATTAGAAAATATTTGTAAATATTCCAAATCTATAACAGAATGTAAACCCTCCTTAAAAGCTAAACATTGTTGACGAATTTGTTTGTTCATTTTATAATCCGCTAAAAGATGGATGTATTCTATACGATTTGTACTTGTAACAGGAATGTTGCTACCATTAGATTTTAATTCATCGACCTAAAAAATTATAATAACTTAAAAATGTTTCACCAACATTCAGGTCTAATCTAGATTAAATAGAACAATTATTATACAGGGTAGGTTTTTTATTTGATTGACGCAACTTAATAAGAAACTATGGGTGATGACAATATTTTAACAAAATCTGTCTCGCACTCAGAAGAAATAACATGACACTATTCCCTTCGCTACCCAACCTATTTTCCTGTTGACGTACTATTGGTACTCAAGAGTACCAGTTTAATTTTTTAATTCAAATAGTTAACATAAAATGATATAGAACATTTTAATCGCAAAACTATCTGTGATAATTTGAAGTCTAATACATCTCAATCTATTATCTATGTTTAGAAGTAACATTATTCTTTGAGAATAATATTTATAACTGTTAAATACTCGTAAAACACTTGACAATTGTACTTTCATGATCATTTTTAAAGCAGAAAAAGTTGGTACTTCAGAGTACCAATAGTAGTCACGAGGTTAATTGTATGACATAACAATAGGTTAAATAAGAGTCTACTTATTTAAAATAGAAACCCCAATTTATTATTGTTAAAGCCGAAAATATGATTTTAAAGAAGTTTGGCTTTTAAAGTGGACTATCTCGAACTTTATTTCTATTTTTGGTTAAAATTATTTGGCTCGTTTTCACGGTGACATTTGTTGTGATGGCATTACTCTCACACTGCGTCATTTGACTACATAGTTGATATTATTCATAATACCAAGTAACAAAACAATAATCACCGTCTACACAACTTGATATACCATTTCGTTTGACTAGATAGTTAATAGTATTGAGACAGTTATAAAACTACACACCCTCACATTATTTTCTTTGACTAGATTGTTAATAGTATTGAGACAGTTATGGAACTATCGCGTCTACTGCCAGCGTGAAAACTCGTAACAATGTGGTAGTTTGATTGTATGTCAGCATTAAAATTTTATAAGTACTATTTGTAGTACTTATAAAATTATACTACACATCCTATGCCGATTAAAAACCATTTTGAGAAAGATGATATATACATAATCATATTAATCAATAATATTGACATCATGGACTGTACGGAGGTGTTTGTCGTTATGTTTTATTTTTTCATTTTGAGTCATGTATTTTAATTCTATTTACCAAAAGTTGTGGAAGCTAAAATAATTCGATGATTTTCACGTAGGTCTCTGTTTGAAAAAACATCAGAATTGTGAATTCATGTAAGTAAACACGATATTAAATTAAGTCCTGACTTTGTAACGATTATTTTTGGTAGCAGGTGTTCATAAAACAAGTTTTTGGTACAGGTGTTCATAAAACTACCTAATTAGTCCATTTTCTCATGTCCATCCGTCTATCTGTACATAAACGCGATAACTCTAAAACGAAAAGAGCTGAAATTTTGTGTGTGACTGGAGTTAAAAAGTTCGGGAATGGGTAAAATCGAAGCGTGCATTCCCCGAAACTGGGAGAAATTTTATCTTTGAAACCGTAAGAGATAGAAAAAAAATGTACGACAAATAATGATACTTTTTTTAAATTAAATAACTTTTGTCTGAAACTTTTTATTCATATACTAAATAGTTTTGCCACAATTTCAGCTCAAAAATTAAAATAAACAGTTCACGCATTGAAAATGAACTCATATACGGATATTTAAGGAATTAACTCAGTTAGTTGTTATTTTCACTTATCTTATCACGTCATCATCAATGTTAAAATTGTACTTTCGCGATTGATATTCACAAGTTTTTTGTTGAATTTTATTTTGGAAATTTGCATGCGTGACTCGCTTCTTGAAAAAATGTCTCTACTGCAAATTATCATGCTATACATACAGCGTCAAAAGTCGAGTACGAGTACAAAAGTTATGCTGTACGCTGTATGTAGCGTCAAAAGTCGAGCTATCATTTAAAAATTTTATAATTGATTTGTGTCTCATTTATTGGGTTTTCGAAAAAATGCTTCGGATAATAGTTGGTCATTATAACTATATTAACAACTTTTATTCTACTCATTTTTCCGAAATCCGAATAAATAAAGCACAAATTTGGACTGATAAATAAGGCACCGACTGTACATTGTATTTTGTAAGAATTTTCAAGAGTTTTTTTTCTACTTTTTTTAAATCTTTCAATATAAGTGTGCCAAAAAATAATAACAAATATCAACTGAATTAATTACTTAAATACCAGGTATACACTGAGTTCATTATCAATGCAGATGTATAAAAATACAAAGTAGTGTATAATGGAACAAGTGGCCACTATATACTTTTGTAATCAAGAGTAGTTTCAAATTTTTGAGCTCAAATTGTGCAAAACCATTCAAATTATGAAAAAAAGTTACAAACTTTAATTTTAGGAACATTATTTTGACATCAATGTTTTGATATGAAAAACTCTGGCATTCCAGACCAGTGCTTTGCCAACTGAGCTACCCAGATACTATGGTAGAACATGTATAATTTCTCACTATCTGTTGTACATGTATTTTTATTACTTGTTATTTGACTACATAAATTTAACTTTTTGTGCCTATGCATCCATTCTTAGTATGGCTGCCTTTCGGTTATGTTACACTAACGGAGGTGTCTAGCGTTTACTTAATTTTACATTTATGTAGGTTAGGTTAGAGTGAGCGTCTTGGGGTGAGACACTTGGACCTTAGGGTCCTTTGTGATACCGAAAGTTACATTTATGTAATATGTCTGAACATTTGTAACATTATTTTGACATCAGTGTTTGTTTTGATTTCAAAAACATAACTATAACGGTTTCAAAGATGGATATTTTCCCTCCTTGTGGGGATACACGGTCGATTTTTCCCATTCACTAACTTTACCTTACTTTTTAGTTCTAGAACACACCATATGTCAGCTCTTAGTCTCTTTTCCTTCTCTAGTTATGGTGTTGGCACGGACGGATATGCGGAAATGAACTAATTAAGTCTTTTTATGAACATATATACGAAAAAATTTTTTTCTCCTCTCACTATTTTCAACCATTACAGGTATAAAAAGGAAAATATGTAAAATCAGTTCTTACAGTTAACACTAAGATTGATCTGATTACTGCCGCCAACTCTCGCCTACATATAATACAAATGATAGGGCTGAATAGTGATTGTGCAATTATATTATTATATATAAAACAAGTGAAAATAACAACTGAGTTAATTGCTTAAATACCCGGTAAATACTAAATTTATGAAAAAAAGTTTCTTACAAAAGTAGTTAATTTTTTAGAAATTTTTTTGTCTTTAAATTTTTGTTCTATCTCTTACGGTTGCTAAAATAGACAGTTTTGCCCATTGTCTGACTTTGCCCATTCATGGACTTTACCTCACTTTTTAGCTCTAGAACACACATGCAAAATTTCAACTCGCTATCTCTTTTCGTTTTTGAGTTATCGTGTTGACGGACGGACAGGCACATTTGCGGAATGGACTAGTTGGGTCATCTTATGAACACCTTTACCCAAATTTTTTTTCTGCGATCAATATTTTCAATCGTTACAAAAACGGAACTAAACTTAATATACCCTAGTTTCTATTATATACCAGGTATAAAAACACAATACGATATATAAATCAAATTAGTATCACGTTTTTCAATACAAATAAATGGTTTTTACAATAAACTAATTTGAAAAATGATAGTCATTAAAGTATTAAATCAATAAGTTTAGTTGCTCAATTATCTATAGTGGTAGAGTCAAATTAGCTTCAAAAACGGAGTTTCAGGCAGGTTTCTCGGAACCGCAATTTTTTTTACAGTATATAATTATTTTAACCGGACAATTACCGGGTACAATTCACTGTGCTTATTCACTGTACAGCTCATATATTCATTCAGACGATGTCTGTATGAGATGTACATATATGACCTATAATAATAGTATCGTTGTGTCCTCTTTTAATACAAATGTCTATAAATAATTAAATTATTATTTTCAAGCTGAGACCGACGGATTTTACCTCGCTTTTCTTTAAGAAATAAACCATATTGCTCGATAAATTTTTTTGAGTTTAGAATTAAATAGGTAAGTGTTTAAGCTTTCTATTAATCTTTATAAAACCTAAAAATATTT
Organism: Nineta flava; assembly: GCA_963920215.1. Classification (NCBI taxonomy): domain Eukaryota; kingdom Metazoa; phylum Arthropoda; class Insecta; order Neuroptera; family Chrysopidae; genus Nineta; species Nineta flava. The sequence goes on along the minus strand of OY986043.1, from coordinate 50,583,434 downwards.
ATTTGTTTATAAGTTAATTATCAAAAGGTAAAACATATAACTCTCTTAAAAGTTAACGTATCGTTAAATTTTTTTTTAAATTAAAGATCTATAAAAAATCTATAAGTTAAAAGAAAATTAAGTTTATTTAAATAATTTCTTTACTGTTTTTTTTTTTTTTTTAATTTTTTTATAGCGCGTTATAAACAAATGCGTAAAAATACAGTTGAAAAAATAATTTTCTTTTTCATTTTATAAATATTTTTAAGACCTTTCATTTAAAAAAAAATTTATTCATATAGGATAAAATGCACCCTCTTTATTTATAAAAATATGTGACATGGTATTTTATTAATTGTCGGGGACCTAATTTTTTTTAAGGGCTAAAATTGGGCACATTATTTTGAACATATAAAAGGCATACTTTGCGATTGTCTAAAAAAAAATTAAGTATTTTTAGATGTTTTATTTTAATTTAATTTTTGCTTTTTTCAAACTTTGGGAATTTTTTTCTCGAATCGAATAAACTGATTTTTAATGTTCATAGACTCATTTCTTTTCATGTTTTATATAGAATTTAATAATATTCTTTGTCATTTTTTAAATTTTTAGTTCTAAAAAAGATATTCAGAAAAAACGCTTTTTTGCTATGAACAAATTCAATTTTGACCCTGATTCGTGACGAGCCGGAACGTAAAAACTTAGGGTCATATGCATGATGTCAAAATGAATCGATTTAAAAAAAATAATTGCGGTTCCAAACAACCTGCCCGAAAAATGCTAATTTAGTGACTCTAGTATAGTTGTTCTTCATTACAGTAAGTTTGCATACTATGATGTCGAATGTACACTCCCATTCATAAAAATTGAACCAACTAGTCACATTCTAAGCATATATATTACTAAATATTTGTATAATATTACATACAGTAACACTTAGAATGTTTCATCTGGTTCAATTTTTATGAACGAGAGTGTATATAGGTAAACGTCTACGGGTAGAATCGAATGACAGCTAGTATTGTTGTGCCCTCTAAGAATATCTTTGCATAAAATTTCCTATCGAAAATGAGATGTAAATAAGATAACTCACCCTAGTCTCACCAAGTTCTTCATTGACAATTGTAAAATCCAAACCCAAATCTTGAATATTGCCTTGATAATTTTTTAAAAATAACATATTTTTATACATCACTTGATCTAAGGAAGCTAAATAATGAAAATCAACATCAAATTTCTTTGACACTAATTTTGTTAAAAAAAATTCAGCTAATGGTAATTCAACTTGAATATTTTCATACAACGCTTTCCCTAACATTTTTCCAATAAAATAATAATGCCTCGAGAAATCCACTTCCACCTTATGTACATTTGGATTTGGATACAATAAATTAGAACGATTTAATTTGAAATAACCTCGATTTGGATCAAAACATGTTGTTAATAATTCTGATAAGAATTCACGCAATATTCCACCACCATCAATTCCAGCTTCTTCTAAACCAACTGCATTTACAAATTGAACACGAAGTTTTTGTCGTAAATCGGAGTCTTGTAGTTTTAAATAAGCGTCTTCATAAATATGAGATCGACGAACTGATATATTTACACTAGGACCTAGTAAAAAAGGTGTTCTATCTGGATCTTGATGTTGTCGATGTAAGCGATTGACTAAAGCACGAAATAAAAGTACTCGTGATGTAAAAGGCAATAGAAATGGCAAATCCCGTAGAACTTGAATCCATCTAGTTTCACATATTGTGAGAGGTGGTTTATTTTCAACTAAAATTACAAAAAGGTAAATTTAATTTTTAACGAATCTATTAGACGTTACACAATAAAAGATGAAAAAAATATCTAGAAAAATACATTATTATTCCGGGTTTCGGGTTGAGAGTTATGGAAAAGGGATGAAATATAGTTTACTCCAAATTCCTCAAAAACTATGAAAGTTTATCGCAAACATTGTCATTAACAACATTTACATTTTTTTTGTTTTTGATAAATTTTAATTTTTTTACATTTCCTACATGAAGTGAGACAAAAAGCTCAAAATTTTTGACCGTAGTATTTTACTAAAATGAAACTTCAAATTAGATATTGAATCTCTATCCCCAACTAAAATATATTTCAATGAAGACTAAAAATTGAGACAAACTTTAAAGTTTCTTCTTGTAAAAATAGTAACAAATTTTGTTTGAATTATTTCTTCGAAAATGTAATTAATAAGGCATAAATCGACTTAAAATGTACTAATATATACTAATATAAAATGTATCTATTATTACATATAATATTATCCAGACTTTCTAATAGCGCTGAGATCCGTAGAAATACAGTCATTAACCAATAAGAAACTATTGGTCTAAGAGCTGGCTACATAAAAGTGAACTGATAAAACATAGTCGTGATTTTTTCTCATAAGCTTCCCATGATATCGTCAAAGCAAGAGCTGCAATTTGAAGAAATCTCAGGTGATGCGGAGAGTGTGGGTGGGGGTCAAACGTGTAGAGTTTTGATTGAAAAAACCGATCGAACATAGTTCTGAAAATTGGTGTAATATTACATATTGAAAATAGAAATTGATAGAAAATGTTCCCAGAAGTGTAGGGTGAGGCCCAACCGCTCCCAGAAGCGGTTGGTTTAAAAAAATTTATATACATATATATATATATATATATATATATATATATATATATATATATATATATATATATATATATATATGTTACAAGGCAATTCGGTACATAATGTAATCGCAACTTGTCTTTAAGAGAATTTGATTTTTTTTTGAGAAAAATTTAAAACTTAATCATTCTAAACTGAAACAAAACCGAACAAATAAAACCGTGTGTTTTGCCGTAACGTAAAAATAACACGGTTTAAAGCCGTGGAGTTAGTCACTTTTAAAGAGAATCCGTTTTTATGGTAATCAGTTCAATAATGATATGTTTTTTCAGTTCAACTAATCTACTGTATCCCCGAAACCACTGACTTTGGAAAAACAAATGTTAGAAACAGTTTTTATTCAGAATTTAAACCTCATAGTTTACAAAAATTTTAGAAAATGATATTTTACCCATTTTCAATTAATGTATATAACAGAGTCAAATTAGGTTCAAAAAGCCGGCAGGTTGCTCGGTACCTCAATTTTTTAATCGATTCATCTTGACGTTCTGAATATGCCCCAAATTTTTATGGTCCGACTCGTGACGGAATAGGGTCAAAATTTAATTTATAACAAAAAAGCGTTTTTTCTTATTATCTTTTTTAAAACTAAAAATTTTAAAAATGACATAGAATATTATTCAATTCTGTATAAAAAAAGAAAACAAATAAGCCCATAAACATTAAAATCAGTTTATTAGAATTCAAGGAAAAAATGATTAAAATTCTCAAAGTTCGAAAAAAGCAAAAATTTTAAATTAAAATAAAAAATCTAAAAATTACTTCATTTTTTTTAACAATGGCAAAGTATGCCTTTTATATGTTAAAAATAATGTGCCTAATTTTAGCCCCTAAAAAAAATTAGGTCCCCGACAATTAATAAAATTCCATGTCACCTATTTTTATAAATAAAAAGAAGGCATTTGATTGGAGACGATTAAATCTCTTTTTAAATGAAAGGTCTTCAAAATATCTATAAAATGAAAAAGAAAATTATTTTTTAACCATTATTTTTCAATTTGTAAAAAAAAACAGTTAAGAAATTGTTTAAATAAACGTTTTTTTCTTTTAACTTATAGATTTTTTATAGATCTTTAATTTTTAAAAAATATATAACGATACATTAACTTTTAAGAGAGTTATCATATGTTTTACCTTTTGTTAAATTACTTATAAACAAATTAATATTTTTAACTTTTATAAGCCTTAATCGAAATCTTAAACACTTACCTATATAATTATAAACTCAAAAATTTTCCGACCGATATGGTTTATTGCATAAAGATAAACAATATAAAATTTTGTGCTTATTTTATTACAAAATAAGAATTTTATAATTTATATACAGCGTCATATATTTCATCAAAAAAAGACAGCATGATTGTTTAACCAAAGTCTATATATCATCATTTCAAATGGCCATATCCGGCATAATGCTCAACGTTAAATGTTTCAACTAAGCAACGCTTCGCACAATCGAGCACTTTGAAAAGTACTGCTGCTTTCGCGTGATGCGCGTAATGGATACCAACTCAGTAGCAGAAAATATTTAATATTTTCAATAAATATATCACTTGATGATGAACTAATTGATTGATTTAAACTTGGAGTAGTCGATAAATCCTCATCATCACTATCATCTGGATAAGATGATTCAATAATTTTTATTAATAATTTAATAATTAATAATTTTAAAGTATATAATTTTTTTAGAACTCATCAAAAAAAATTATTAGTCAACACAAAAAAAATTTACTGAAATAATAAAAATCGAAATTACTTAAAAGAACCGTAAAAAGTTTTCGACCAATTGTTATTGTATACCACTTTATTTACACATTAATGAGGTTAAGTCCATGAATGTTTTTTTTCTTTCAACGCCGAAACTAGTGCACTGTGCTGGTGCACTTGAAAACTAATGCACGTTCCAATTAAGCATTAGCTCACTTCGGCATTGTGCGCCACTGAGTCACATTATGCTCTTTAGTTGGAAAACTACCTCTTTTTCCTCTTTTTATATAGTAGAATTGAATAATATTCTATGCCATTTTTAAAATTTTTATTTTTAAAAAAGATATTAAGAAAAAACGCTTTTTTGTTATAAACAAATTCAATTTTGGCCCTGTTCCGTCACGTTACGGACCGTAACGTGACGTCAAGATGAATCGATTTTAAATAAAATTGCGGTTCCAAGCATCCTGCCTGAAAAATCCTTATTTGACTCTATTAATAATTTTAATATTTTAAATAAGAATATGTTATGATCACTTTTAAGTAGAAAAACTTTTTTTAAATAATTAGTTCAAGACTTATTCCCTTCCCACGACTATGTATGATATAAAAAAATAATTACCATCAATATCAGCAAATACTCGTGCAACTTGCTCAATTCGATTAAAATCTGTTGGAAAATTGAACATATTTTTTTTTGTCCACAAATTATCAGAACAAAATTGTATTCGAGAATCTTTTTGGTGTAAATTTGTAATTAATTTTACAGCACTTTTATACAGCACATACCAAAACTTCATTAAATTTTCATCTGTAATTAAATAAAAAGTTTATATACAAATTTCTATACAGCACATATATAGACATAAAAAACATACTATTACAATGTGCCGAACCAGTTTGTAAAGTCATAGTGGAATGCCTAGGTGTACTTGCAGTCAATTCAATCAAACCATCAACTAATTGT